>VONZ01000408.1:0-435000 GCA_012976165.1 Labeo catla
GTTTCTCATTATTTCGAGAAAGTTTCTCATTATTACGAGAAAGTTTCTCATTATTTCGAGATACTAAGTCATTATTATGAGAAAGTTTCTCATTATTTGGAGAAAGTTTCTCATTATTACGAGAAAGTTTCTCATTATTTCGAGATACTAAGTCATTATTATGAGAAAGTTTCTCATTATTTCGAGAAAGTTTCTCATTATTTCGAGAATGTTTCTCATTATTATGAGAAAGTTTCTCATTATTTCGAGAAAGTTTTTCATTATTTCGAGATACTAAGTCATTATTATGAGAAAGTTTCTCATTATTACGAGATGTTAAGTCATTATTATGAGAAAGTTTCTCGTTATTACGAATTTATTTTTTCAGAATTTTATTACTGTTTAACTCATTATTACGAGAAACTTTCTCAATATAATGAGATACTAAGTCATAATTATGAAAAAGTTTCTCATAATTATGACTTACCGATTTTTTTTAGCAGTGGTAGGAGCAGGGCTATAAAATCTAACTGCAAGAAAAAATGTTAGAATTGCAATTAAAAAAGTCAAATTGCTATGAAAAGTCCAAATTGCTATTTAAAAAAAAGTCAAATTGCCAGGAAAAACCAAAGGCCAGAGCTAGAATTGTGAGGGAAAAAGTCCTAAATCTAGGGAAAAAGTCTGGTGTGAGTCTGAAAAAAAAAAAGTCAAATTGTGCGTAAAAAGTCAGAGTTTAAAAAAAAAGCACTACACCTTTTTAATGAATGGATTTTTTTTTTTACTTGTGGAACCCGACTGTTGCACTCGATTATTAGAATAAATTACATACTATGTTGTCATGTTTTATCAGGACCAACTGCATAAGCCACAATGACATATTGCTTATAGACTGGCAAACAAAAATTATGTCAACATAAACTTTGTGAACTGTCTGCTGCTTTAATAATAGCTTGCTTTGCTGTAGTTTTGATTAATAGCAAATAATCATCTGATTATTAAGATTTCTAAATCTTTAAATCAGAACCTGAAAATGTTGCTTTTGCTAATACTCAAATGTTATTTTTAATAAACAAATGTTTCCCATCAAAAAGAACAGTTTCAAACTGTACGTGCTATAAAATCCTCAAACAGCCAATGTAAGTTTATAAATTACAAGGATGCTTGATTTGAATGGCATGCTGCCCTTTGGCTTATAACCCAGTTAACTAATTGTGCTGCTTCAGTGTGAGCTTACCCAGCGGCCCTCAAAGGGTTAATGTATCCTGCTGCCATCCTAAGATTATTTCTCTCTCTTCATTAGAGGAACAGCGGAATACGGCTGCCAATATTCTAAGACTTATTCATGGTAAGCCATCACACACAAACACACACACAACAGCTGGAATAGAACTATATTAACCCTTTGAGTGCTCCGTTATGCAAAAGCAGTGTGAAACTGGGCTATGCTAATATGTTTGGACTGATAAACACATTTGTGTATGTACATTTCAGATCCTTTAACCAGCCACATGGAGATGGTGACCGAGGTTGTGGTTCCCACAGTGTGCACCCTCTGCATTTTGATCAGCGCCGTGTTTCTCATGTTCCTGCTCCGCAAACGCAATTAACCCATTTTTTTGGAAACAAACAAAGCAAACTGAATTTGGCCCTTGTTTTATGGTTACTATACTATTTGCGTTGAGGAGGTTAAGGATACTAGGGCTGTCACTAAAGATTTTTTTGGTAATCGAATAATTGGTCGATTATTCTGACGATTAATCAAGTTAATCGGATAATTGTAATTTTTTTTTGTAGTAATAACAATAGACCTAAGCAAACAATAGCCTTTAAAATGACTTAAAATACAGATATAATAGCAATGAGGCAATAAGAATTAGTTCAAATTAAGTATCAAAAGTAAGTAATCATGGTTTTATTGAACAAAACTGTTAAAAATACATGGCCTGATGATTGTTTTTACACTTTACTGCACAATCTTATCCTTGTTTAATATTGACTCAACAACATTTAATTCAAATGTCCACTTAATCTTTAATATTTGGCCATTTTCTTACGACAGAAATGCTACAGCCACTGCAATTTCTTGAATATCTGGACATCAAAACGTGTAAACTCAAAGCGGGGATTTAAACTTTTATTTTCAAATCACGAACAGTTAGCATATTAAGAAAGATATTGATGTATTCTCCTGTGTTTGCGTAGGTCTATAAATGATTTACCTTACAAATCTCATAATATGGTGCACGTTGCGTTCCCAGATGAACGTTTTAATAAACTCAAACTCACAGGAATATGTAAAGATTCCCTATCATCTCAGACTAGATTCCCTAGTCTGAGATGCTCCACACGTAAATGATAACAGTTTGTGTGGAGCAGCGTTTACGTGGATAACCTACACCTTTTTTTAAAATCGATTACTCGAATTGAGTCAGAGAATCGTGACAGCCCTAGATACTATGCTGAATTTAAATGGTATAGGCAATAGTTATCCATTTTTGGAATTTTTTTTTCTATGTGGGCTAAACTAGTTGTTTTAAGCCCTGTTGAACCTTAAAGTGGTTGCATATATACCATTCATAGGTTTGGGGTCAGTAAGACCTATTTTTATTTTTTAAGAAATTCATACTTTTTATTCAGCAAGGATGCATTAAATGGATCAAAAGTTACAATAAAGTTGAAAAATGCTACAAAAGATTTTTATTTCATATAAATGCTGTTCTTTCGAAGTTTCTATTCATAAAAAAAAATCCTGAAAAAGTAACATGGTTTCCAAAGAAATATTAAGCAGCACAACTGTTTGTGAAATTAAAAAAATAATAAATAAATAAATTACAGTATTTTAAACTGTAACAGTATTTCACAATACTGTTTTTGATTGCATTAATAAATAAATGTAGCTCTGGTGATCATGACTATTCTTTGTAAAACATAAAGAAAAACCCTAAACTTTGAACAGAAATGTGCAGAAGCAAATTAAAACCATTGCATAAGAAACAATAAATAAATATGGCATTTGCCTTGACATTTTCTGAGTTCATTTCTAATATATGGAGTCTTACCGATGTTAAGTGAAGCTGGTGAGACTACAGCTCACCATGGTCCTGTAGTAAGACATCTTCTCACTTTCTCCATTCACAGACACATCCAGGGGTATATCTGCAATGTGTGTGACCAGATAAGTCATGTCATGTTTCCTTTTGTTTCATTTAACTGAGCAACAACATAAACGAAACTAGAACAGTCAGTGAGTTCACCTAAATCAAAACTGATGTGGTCTACTAAAGGCTTGTCACTGAGATACAAAGCTGTTTTGACTTCCTTTGACCCCTGTCCACTGGACACCTCCATAGCCCAAGAGAACGGCTGCTCCCTTATGAATAACATAAACACATATTAATTTATACTTATAAAAGTCATTGTGCTGTTCAGTACATTTTACATAAACTGGAAAAATTATACAGAGAGAACATGATGCAGCAAATACTCACTTCTCATAAAAGTAGCTAATAAGTGCAGGCTTAATTTGCAGCTGGAAGACATGGTCCTCATTATAGTTGGATGATTTGTAGTATTGCAAACAGGACCTGATATCAAATATTACAGTTAGAAGCATGCTATGCACCATCCTCAATGCAATCAAGGGATCTGTAGTGCTTTCTGAAGAAAAAAAGTTCTCGAATTTTCTCTGAAACAAATGGTGTGATATTATTTCTTTACATTTTGAATCACAGTTTGATTAATATATAATTTCCGGAAAGGGCAGGAAACTCACTGAGTGAAAAGGAAGAGGCGATCATGAGGAAGACTGAGGAAAGTGCTGCAGGTGCCCAGGATCTCCAGCAGGTGGTGCAATTTTCTCACTCTTATCACCTGCTCCTGCAGGTCCACCTCTGTGTCCAAGTAGTAACTCTGAAAATGACAGATAACATGTATAAACCATGCTAGTATTCATCTAAATCTTAAAAAATCTTTAAAGATAATTAAAAACGAAAAGTGTTTCGTACCAAATAGTTCAGAGTTGTAAGTTCCTTTCCTAAAAAAGAATAATAATAGAATTAAGTCTTCAATCTGCTTCTCAACAAACAATTTTATTTAGGTAATTAGCAGATGAAGTGAATTATAAACCTAAAAAAGCTAGATTAGAATTTTTTTGGAAATTAATGTACCAACAAGGTAGTTGATAAAGTCTTTCCTGATCTTGTCCAGGCCGAGCTCTAGCAGCATATTAGCGGGTGTGAGGCCTGTGAGAGGCATGGCGTCTATCTGCTGCTGGTACGATTGCACAATCATCTTACTGAGAGTGCTATTGCTGTCTTTGTGGATCTAAAGAAAGAAAATACACTTATTACAGTTTAAAAATATTTATGATATATATTTAAAATATTTATGCTGGAAAAAAAAAAAATGTTAGATCATAATTATTCACATAATGGTTAACCAAAAAAAATAGTGCATTTAAACAGACTTGGAGCTGGACACACCCATGGTTTGATTTTACCAAGCTTCACTGCTTTGACAACAATTTTCAGGCATTCTGTTATGTCATGAAATGAAGTTACGCCTACGAGAGAAAAGATAAATTACATTTGGTTACAGGAAAGTTGTATTTCTGTATTTTGTTAAAATTCCCCAAAGCTAATATTTACTCTTTCTCATCTTCTCCCACAGTTGTTCTGTAAAGTCCAAGTCTCCTCTCTCAATCACCATTGAGGTGAAGGCTGCTGTTCCATCTGTCTTTGTTTTTTGTTTCTGTTATAAAAGATCAAATGGATAGTTCACATAAACTGAACTTCTGCCATTGTTTACCCATTCATTCCAAATCTGTATCTTTCTTCTTTAGTGGAACACAAAATGAGAATTTTGCTAACAATATACCAGCTTCTATATAATGAAAGTGATAAACTGAGCTGTTAATATTATATTAATTTACCTCAGAGGCTTTGGTAGCATGTCCTGGTACTCCTTGTGCAACATTCTCAAGCTCTAAAATAAGGAAGAAAAACAGCTTCATAAACCAGCAAATTATTATGTCCCTCAAACACTACACTCAAAAGCAAAAAATTCAAAGACTGGCAATTAGCAGCATTTATATCTATGCGTGATTTTTTCTCACTACTGTAATCAGTACAGCTGCTATACCCTCTATGAGTGATCTGGTCAGGTCCACTGCAGACTGAGTCTCCATTGGTTCCAACCATTCAGTTTCTCCTGTTCTCAAACCCTCTGCCAGAGCCTAGTCAAATGTTTTAAAACAAAAACAATAAATGCTGATGACATGAAAATTATTATATTATATTATATTATTGTTAAACATTTCTTTATCTAGAATAAATCATTTATTTTAGTATTTTAACTTAAAAATACTAAAATAACAACTAAAATTAAATTTAAGTTAAATATAATAATAAATAAATAAATAAAAATAAATAAATAAATCACAAAAGCAAATAACAAAATTACTAAAATTAAAATAACACCTTAAAATATAAAAACTAAATCTAACTCATTAATAAGATAATGTTCATAAAATCACCGTAATGTCGTAAAAAACACTAATGTTTAATGTAAGAAATTATAGAAATTAATACTTTTATTCAGCAATAATCATCAAAAGTGATGATAAAGACATTTATAATGTTACAAAAGATATCTATTTCAGATAAATGCTGTTTTTCTGAACCTTATATTCATCAAAAAAAAATTCATAAATAAAAAAAAAAAATTCAGCTGTTTTCAACAATAATAAAATATTTTTTTGAGTAGAAAATCTGAATATTAGAATTATTTCTGAAGAACCATGTGACTGGAGTAATGATGCTAAAAATTCAGCTTTGAAATCACTGGAATAAATTAGACTTTAAAGTATATTCAAATAAAAAACAGTTTTAAATAGTGAAATTATTACAAAATTTGACTGTTTTTGCTGTACGTAAGATCAAATAAATGCAGGTTTGGTGAGCAGCAGAGACTTCTTTAAAAGACATTAAAAATCTTACTGTTCAAAAACTTTTGACTGGTAGTGTATATACAAAACACTAAAACTACACTGTATATGAAACACAATTTATTTCCAACACTTACAAGAAGGAACTCCATCTCTCTATGGGTCTGATAGAGTGGACTCCTTATGTCTCCAACTGCCACTTTGATATTCTGTAAAAACAAAACAAAACCAAACAAAAAAAAACACACACAGCTAAACAAAACACTTGGTAACCTCAATAGGCAGAATGATCAAAACTGATTATTTGCGACTATAGCGTCAAAGGCGAATGGATGCGGCAGTATTGCTGACCAGAGATGCTTTAGAAGACAAGGGCGGACACTCCAAGACTTTCTCCACATTGTTCCAAGTAAGACTCGCTATTACACTGCTCTGGGACTCAAACATCATGCTCTCCTCTTTTAAGGAGCAAAACAGATTGTACTGTGCATAGCCTTTGGTCGCCACCTGAAAAAACAAACAAACATAATATTCTTAACAGATACCTAACAGTGAGAAATCTATAGGAGCTAAATAACAGCAACAACAAAAATCTTACTGTAGAAGCATGGTGTCTTTTCTCATGCTCTTGTTTGAGCTCATCCAATGTGGTGAACGAGGTTTCATCTGCTGTTGGACCTGCAGAACATTGGAAAATAAAAAGATGTTGTCTCTGTTTACAAAGAGTAATCTCTTTATGCACACTTATTTCTTTAAATAATACATGAGCGCTACTACCTTTGCAGCTAACTGTATACAGTTTGACACCACTGGTTTTGTTCCCACTGTAGACAGTTTCTACTCCAAGCCAGGCAGTGGCACAGGGGTCTGATTTGTCACAACGGACCCATAGAGGGTGTAGAGACCTTGGGGCTTCCACCAGGGGCATGTTGGGGTTGTGAGCCATGGTGTACCACGACAACAGCTGCCTAGTTAAAGAGAGCGAGTAAAAACAATTTGTTATCGTGCTCAACCTTTGTAAGGGAAAATAATTCTTTAACCACACTAAATTGCAAAAAGCAGCTGTTTTCACCTTGCTTTCATGACGGAGAGAGGCTGAGGCCCTGGATCTTGCTCCACTTTAAAGAGTGTATCTTCAACAGCACTGGAGTCAGCTGTAGTTTCTGTAACTTCTGGTTCATACTTTGGTTGCTTTTGATTAAATAGGTTCATAAATTATGAAATTTTTAGTATAAATAAGAATAGAACATGATATGCGACCCTAGACCACAAAACCAGTCATCAGTAGCACTGGTATATTTGTAGCAATAGCCAAAAATACATTGTATGGGTCAAAATTATCTATTTTTTTATGCCAAAAATCATGTTCCATTAAGATATTTTGATATTTTGAAGATAATTTCCTACCATAAATATATCAAAACTTAATTTTTGATTAGTAATATGCATTGCTAAGAACTTCATTTGGACAACTTTAAAGGCGATTTTCTCAATATTTAGATTTTGTTTGCACCCTCCAGATTTTCAAATAGTTGTATCTCAGCCAAATATTGTCCTATCCTAACAAACCATACATCAACAGAATGCTTATTTATTTATGATGTATAAATCTCAATTTCAAAATGTTAACCCTTATGGTTTTGAGGTCCAGGGTCAAATATATATATATATATATATATATGTATACATATATATATATATATATATATATATATATATATATATATATATAGGGGGACATCATAAACTAACTTACTGCTTTCTCACAGACAAAGATAGGCTGATTTCCAGTGATTATGTCGTGCAAAAGTTCTTCCTTCTTTACCAGTAGTACTGAAATATCATTCTGAAATAAATAAATACGTTATTTTCAATACGCATGATTGAACATATTTTCTATTCATCTGCATCTGTATTAGTCTTACCATATACGTGGAGTTCTCTTTATTTTCATCTTGACACAACCTAAAACAAGCAAGGAAAGAAATATAAGTCAAACATATGAATTACACATATATAACATATATTCTGTACATAGCAAAACATGACAAATCTGCCAGTTACTCAAGTTCAGTCCATCGTAATAGAAAAGAAAGGCACAATAACTCACTTCAGAAATTTAACAAATGCGTTAGCGTCCGAAACTATTTTGGATCCCATTCCGCTTGTTTTAGAACAAAATATAAATGTAATAAACAAATTCTATCCGTTTGAATGAAAAACGTAGAGGATTCAAAACTATTTGATTACAGCGCGCCTAATGTACGTCACAAGCGGTTACGACGCAGGCGTCCTTTTGCCACGCCTATTCTTGTTATAAAATGAATATTCAACTTTTTAAATCAATTTATTTATTTTTACAATATTGTTTTAAACTATGATGAAACTAAAGAAATATTTAAAAAAAAAAATCCAAACTTTTCTAAATATGTAAATAAATTACTGAACTGAAAGTAGATCCATATGACACATAAGAGAGCTTCCGCTACTTAAATAGTGCCAAAACATACCGCCACGTTCATTACTTTATCGCATGTGTCTTATTGAAATTCACTGTACTTAAAATAACAGATGATGCAAAGTAATTCTATAATCAAATCCAGATCGTGTTTATAAAAGTAGGCTTTTGACTAAAATGAAGCACAGACTTGGCCGGAAGTGACATATGTCGGATGGATATGCAAGTGCCGGTGGAGTGTTTCATTCTTCCTTTTCTTCCGTGGCCGCCATCGAGTTAGGAGCGTGGTTCCTGGCGTGCCGTGAAAACTTACAATAATGGTGAGCACAGTGAATGTTTTTTCACCGCCTTAAGCGCGTTTTCAATAAAGCTTCTTCGTTGTATTGTTTTACGTGCATAAAAGTCACCATTTGTTGGTTTTTGGATGAAATATTACACGTTAGCTTCTATGCTTGCACCACAGCGGTTCTCGGGAGCCATTTTGATTGAGTGCGGCGTGTATACACGTGTAGTCATGATTTGGCAGCTGACTGCGTTTAGAGGTTATTACCTCGAAATTCATTTTTAAAGAAAAGCTATTCCGTCCTTTTAATAAACCTAGCGTCTTATCCAAACAGAATTTAACAGCCTTGAGATTGTGTAAGAACTTAGTTTGAAAATGTTAGCTTGCGTGTTGTGGCCTAGTCTTATTTTTGAACGCAGATACTTCAGTTTAGGCGTGTAATAGTCAAGTGTTAAAATGATCGATCACTTTAAAATAACTAATGACGTTTATTCATCTTCAAGATAGTAAAATGAAACATTAGAAGGAATACATGTTAGAGCAGCCTTAGGATAAGTCATAGCACAATTTTGGTTTTACACTTAACTATCACTTTAATTTACAGCAGTTTATTAATATACCTACTCAATAACTCAGTGTTTTGCACCTTATTACATTTTATCTATTTATTTATCTGTTACTCTTGCTATGATGGTGTAATTTGCGTCCGACTCTGTGTTCAGTGACAGATGCCTACTGTCTCATGCTGGCACAGAAGGTTGATGAAAATAAAGACTGAGCAAGATTCAATATTATAACTGATGAATAAACTTGTGAACAAATATTTGAAGTTATTCATATCTATTTTTATTCATTTCAGGCTTGTGCCCGACCATTAATCTCGGTTTTCTCCGAGAAAGGAGAACGATCTGGCAAAAATGTGGTTCTGCCTGCAGTGTTCAGGGCTCCCATCCGCCCTGATGTTGTGAACTTTGTGCATACCAACATGCGCAAGAACAAGCGCCAGCCCTACGCTGTCAGCGAACTGGCCGGTGAGTGTTTTAAATCAACAGAGTTAAAATGTTACCATCAATGATGATATTCCACTTCTGGTCCGTGTTTCTGATGACTGATTATAATGGAAGTTCTGAGAAACGTTTGTCTGTCTTTAGTATATTTTACTGTTACATGATCAAATGTAACTCCAAAATGTGTGTTTCAGGTCACCAGACCAGCGCTGAGTCTTGGGGCACAGGAAGAGCCGTGGCCCGTATTCCCCGTGTGCGCGGTGGTGGCACCCACCGCTCCGGACAGGGTGCTTTCGGAAATGTATCCTATCTATCGCAATATTTATTTGATTATAAGCAACGCTTGCTGTGATGGTGTAATTTGCGTCTTACTCTGCGCACAGCGACAGTTGCCTGCTGTCTCATGCTGGCGTGGAAGGTTGATGAATATTAAGACTGAGCTGGTTCACAGATATATGCTTAAAAATTAAGGCCTGTTCACACTAACACAAATGTTCAGCAAAAATTTGATCTGATTTTTGCATGGAATTTGAGAAATCCCAAAACAATGAAAGGAAATGCAGAGGTTACCACATGTCACTGAATTGAACGAAACTCCCATATTTTTTAGATTATTGCTGCTGAAAATGGTCCGTTATTGTCATGTTTTGGGCTGTACTAATCGGTTGGACCCTGGAAAAACGTTTGGAGTACTATAGACAGCCAAAAATAACACATCAAGGAGAAGAGAGCAAAACATGTCTGAAGAACAAAAGGCGTTTGTGGTTTGTCAAACTGAACCAGGATTTCCAGGGCAAGAATCTTGACAACATTTGTGTTCTATTCATTTCCGGTTAGCTAGGTGAAATATTAGATTAATATATTAATAGTTAACTTAAGCTTGTCAAAATATTATGCCCTTTCCTGCTTACTAAGTCCTTCTCAATATGATTTAGCAGCTTCCACATGTTTACATTAGCAGGATAACGTATTCAGTAGTACATTAACCATGCAATCCATGGTGTTTACATTCGAGTATCGCCAATATGGCAGCGCATCTGGGTAACTGACCAAATCGTGACGCGAGTACAAACCCTCCATTGTTGGGCAGTTTTCTTCACAGTGCATTGGAAAAGTATGGCTTTCTGCGAAGAGTGACATTGACTATGTAAATGTTTGGATATTAAGGCGATAGTACACCCCAAAATAAAATAAGATCTGTCCTTAATTACTCCCTCTCATGTCGTTCCAAACCCGTAAAACCTTTGTTCATCTTTGGAACACAAATTAAGGTATTTTTGATTGACCCTTTAACGGCTAACAATTAAAATCAAAATGCTCATTGCATCAAATTTCCACACTGAACATTCACTTCTGTGTGAACAGGCCTTTCATGTAAAATGTTCACCCTTGACTCCACTGTAGATGTGTCGTGGTGGTCGCATGTTTGCCCCCACAAAGACCTGGCGCCGTTGGCACCGCAGGGTCAACGTTAACCAGAAGCGTTACGCCATCTGCTCTGCCCTGGCTGCCTCCGCTCTGCCCGCCCTGGTCATGGCCAAAGGTGAGTGAACACATTGTTGTCCAGAACTGCACAATCCTTTCATTTTCTACAAGTTTGGGTCCCCCCATGATGACAGTGCCTGTATGCACTGTATATATTATGTGGGTTGCCAAATATTGGCATTCTGCTCTCAATTCAGTGCAAGAGAAACCTCAGATAGCAGAAGGGGTAAGCCAAACTATTGTTTTCTCCCTTTCGAAAGCTGAGGACAGCAGTAAATATAGAATATTTGACATTACCTTCAACTTTGTTGTTGTTGTTGTTTTCCTGACTTATGATAAATGAATGGCATATGTTTCAGGTCACCGCATTGAGGAGATTCCTGAGGTCCCACTTGTTGTTGATGATAAAGTTGAGGGATACAAGAAGACTAAGGAGGCCGTGCTTCTGTTGAAGAAGCTTAAGGCATGGAACGACATCAAGAGGGTGAGCTACTGTCAAACTATGAGTGAAAATGTTGTGTTTTACAAGCGTTAAGTATTTTTGGTGCATATTTCTGCTCTCTAGGTTTACGCTTCTCAGCGTATGCGTGCCGGTAAGGGTAAGATGAGGAACCGAAGACGTGTCCAGCGTAAGGGACCATGCATCATCTACAACGAAGACAACGGCGTGACACGGGCTTTCAGAAACATCCCTGGTACGAGAAGTGATTTCAGTTAAAGTTCTGAACACAGAAAATTTGTTGATCTAGATGGTTGCAAAATCATTAACCACAAGGTTTTTGTTGTCAGGCGTCACACTGCAGTCTGTGAGCAGACTGGACCTGTTGAAGATCGCTCCTGGTGGACATGTTGGTCGCTTTTGCATTTGGACTGAGAGTGCATTCCGCAAACTGGATGACCTCTATGGCACTTGGCGCAAAGCCTCCTCCCTTAAAGTGGACTACAAGTGAGTATCCTTTACCTTGGAGGATTGGTTGTGCGTTGAACAACAGTGATGATCTTCAACTTAGTCCGTGTTTATGAACACCGTGATATTATCAGAAGTTCTGAGTGAAAAATATGGTGGTCTGAATTAAAATTTGTAGATATTGAGCATAAACTTACGGACTTACTGTCTTATGTTTCAGCTTGCCCATGCACAAAATGAACATCACAGATCTGCACAGAATCCTGAAGAGCGACGAGGTCCAGAAGGCAATTCGTCCTGCCAAGTAAGTTTTGGTTACTTTGATCTATAGTCAATGTATCATTGCAGTGATGAGGTTTCTATTTTGGTCTGTGTTTCTGACTAATGATGTTTTGGAAATCCTGAGCCATCTTGCTTTGAAACTCAAAGATTTTTTTTTTAGTCTACAGTACAAGTAGAGTAACAAGTTTCTTTATGCAATTGTAGACACAAGATTCATCGCAGAGTGCTTAAGAAGAACCCTCTGAAGAACTTGAGAGTGATGTTCAAGCTCAACCCCTATGCCAAGTCAGCCCGTCGTCGTGCTATCCTGGCACACAACCCTGAAGTAAGTACCCTTGTGGCCCACAAGTGTCACTGTAGTCTGATGACGTGCTAAGCAATTTCTAAATCTGTAAATTTTGTTCAGATCAAGGCCAAGATGCTGAAACCCAAGAAGAAGAGGGTTATCAAGAAGCTCAAGGTCAAGAAGACTGCAGCTGCTCCAGCACAAGATTAGAGCTCTCAAACAGATAATGACAAATGATTCCGAAATAAAACAGCTGCTTAAAAATTCTGAAAGATCTGTCCTTTTTAATGCACTGCATACCACTTAAGCACTGCCACATTCCATCAGTTGTCATCTGTTAAATAAATCTTTTATTATAATATACAAGTTTGTATAAGTTATGACTGATTTTTCTCTCACTTTGTGAGTTAAAGGCTGCAAATTCACCATTGAAGTAAAGCAGAACACAAAACATTACAAAGAAATAATGCAACCGGTGTAGCTGATAGTGCAGTCATAAACTTCAGAATTAAGAGTTTAAAAAGTATAACATCATGATCACAGCAAGTTGACACTTAAGAAGATCCCTAGCATTTTGCGTGTAATTTCAGCCTTGATAGCGTTTGCAGTTGACATTAAAATTAGATTTTGTAGTAAGAAAAATAAAACACATTTTTGTCATAGGTCTTACGGATGCTATCAAAGCATTTAACAACCGATATTTGGCAGAACAGATTTCGAGCGTTCTATCGGAGGTGTAACGCGTTGTTAATTACAGCAGTATGCTTGTTTAATACTCAAGATAACATCTAAAATAAGGGGCGTATTCCAGAGGCAGTAGTTTGCTGTTGGCCTCTGGACTGACTGGTAGGGTGGAGCTGGAGATGTTGCAGGTGAAAAAACACTAAATGGTTGCCGTAGAAAAAGATGGCTTCGCTCACATTCCCACACTGTGAGTTGGAGTTGCTGGCTGGTTTAGCCCAATGGTGCTGCATAACCAACCAGCAAAGTCAACCTCCTCTGCCTCTGAGTTCTTTATGAAAGAATGGACCTGAAAAAAGATTATTAGATGTTAGTTGTATGAGGTGCATTCATTGGAAAAATACATACAGTTGAGGTCAAAAGTTTACATACACCTGGCAGAATCTACAAATTGGTAATTAGTTTACCAAAATAAGCGGGATCATGCAAAATGCATGTTATTTTTTATTTAGTACTGACCTGAATAAGATATTTCACATAAAGTATGTTTACATGTAGCCCACAAGAAAAAAATAATAGTTGAATTTATAAAATTTATAACCTTGTTTAAAAGTTTACATACACAATGACTATGATTTTGAGATCCATCTTTTCACACTGAGCAACTATTACAGAAGGCTCAAACGCTAACTGATGATTTAGAAGGAAACACAACGCATTAAGAGCTGGGGGTGAAAACTTTTGGAATATGGAAGATCAAGGTAAATTCAACTTATTTTGTCGTCTTGAAAACATGCAAGTATCTTCTGTAGCTTCTGAAGTGCAGTACTAAATGAAAAAAAATAAGATATTTAGGCAAAATAAGAAAAATGTACACGTCTTCATTGTGTTCAAAAGTTTTCACCCCCTGGCTCTGAATGCACTGTTTCCTTCTGAAGCATCAGTGAGCATTTGAAACTTATGTAATAGCTGCAAATGAGTCCCTCAGTTGTCCTCAGTGTGAAAATTACGGATCTCAAAATCATACAGTCATTGTTGGAAAGGGTTTAAATACGCAAAAATGCTAAAAACAAAAAACAAAAAACAAAACAAAGAATGTGTGACCAGTGACCAGAAGGGACCACAAGGATTTCTCTGAGGAACAGTGGGCAGTTTAACTGTTAAGGACAAACAAGAGACTCATGAACAACTATTATTAAACAACAACTACAAAAAAAAAAAAACAGCTGTGGATCATTCACGTAATAAAATAGTATTAAGAATCAAGTGTATGTAAACTTTTGAACGGGGTCATCTTTTATAAATTCAACTATTATTTTCGCTTGTGAACTGTATGTAAATGTCTTTTATATGAAATATCTTCTTATTTTGGTAAAATAATTAACATTTTGCAGATTCTGCAAGGTGTATGTAAACTTTTGACTTCAACTGTACATGAGAGTTGACAGAAAATGATTGTTCCTACCATCAGTTGCTTGAGGTCTGCTCTTTCTGCTGGATTTTTGATTAAACTGTGCAAAACAAGGAAATTCAATTAAAAATACCAAAATATTGGTCTGTCTAGTGTGGAGGCCTTGTGAGGATATTGTGATGGAAAAAATATTAGATGGGATTTTTGGGGGGGGATTGAGAATTTTTTTCCGTTCTCTCTCAAAACTTTTACGTTAACTGATAATCTTTTAGTTCTATCACAATTTTTTTTTTGTTTTCTCACAAAAGTATTGCTTTCCCCAAGAAACTCTGCATTCACTCAAAACACTGAAATAGTTTTCCATCACCATGTCCATTCAGCAGCTCTACAGCAACAGATTTCAAACTGGTTTTAGTTCAACCACTAGATGGTGCAGCAAGCACCACTGAAGAAGAATTTGTGAATTTAGCGGATGATTTTACCCAAAGCAGCTTTTACTGCGCTCTGCATCTTTAGCAATATTCCAGTTGCCTGAGAATCAAACCCATGACCTTGGCACAACGTGCGCCATACTCTACTAGGTAAGCTACAATGCAGTTTCTGCTTACCATTTGTTAACAAAGTCTTGAAATTCTGCACCAAAGATGCTTGGTAGCTTGGGAGGTGGCTGAAAAAAAAGAGAAGCGGCTCCATTAAGGCTAAGTGAAGCAGCCAATAAATCCTCACTTTAATTAATTCACTGCCATAAAACAGTTTAGAGATCATTTAAGCACACTGAAAGCTTACTTCATTGACAATATAGTCAAGCAGCTCAAATATAGCCATGGGAGGTCTGCTGTCTGGACCGTATGCTGAAAAGACAAACATATAAATAAAAACAATAAAATTACTATATTATTATAATCTCAGAAACACCTCTATATGCATTCCCACGTTCCTGCCTACAGGATTACAAACAGACACTCACAGCTGCCGGGTCGCCCAGGAGGCCTGGGTTTAGGGGAGGTGTCGCTGGCCGAGGGGTCCCCTTCAAGGGGCTGACCAAAGATTTGCTCCAGCTCTTTGGCATCAGGCGGTGGGATGGGGAAGCGTCCGATGGCCATCTCCACCAGAGAGAGACCCATGCTCCATATGTCAGACTGGACAGAGTAGTGAGTCCCTTGAAGGCGTTCAGGCTACAGATGGACAAAGAGATAAAAGGACAAGAATCATGGATAGAGGAAATGAACATTATCATACAGGAAGCAATGTGATGAAAAACAATAGCCTGAACAAACAAATGGCCGCCCTGTGATACTCCAACTCAAACATCCAAGGATTCATGTTCCTGGCTGAAGAATTAAACTGTCTAAAGATTTTTTAAAGCATATACACTGATCAACCAGAACATTGAAACCACCTGCGTAATAGGGTTGGGTAAAAAAAAAGATAGATTTCTCGATTTTCACAGATTCTCATTTTTACGAAACAGTACTGATTCTTAAATCCCAAGAATCGATTAGTCTAGCCTGTTTTCAGTTAATGAATGGAACACTGCAGCGCACTTACCATACAATAAATCGTAATAAGCTTTGTGCTTTATTACTACTGATATGAAACAAAGTCTCAGATTTCAAATTCTGCCGATTTTATTATAGTATTCAAACAAATGCCATTTTAGCGCTGTTTAATGTGGAGTGACAAAGCACTGTAGCGCCTCAGTAAACTCATCTCCTCCAGTATTTTGGATTTTTTTTAAAAAGCCTACTTTTGTGAACTAGTCCTAGGTTTTTCACCTGATTGGAACCAAACCAGTACAGAAAGATTCTCTGGAGAGTCAATACCAATAATTATAACAAAAAAAGTTGAACTTTCGACTCACTGTCAGAAAGGGGCGCCAAAACTTTTGAAAGGGGCAGGGCCACTTTTGGTAAAATGCCTATAACTCGTAAATGAAAAGAGATATCTCCGCCAAACTCAGAACATTTATGTAAGAGCTCAATCTGAGATCACAGGGGGAAAAAATCATGGAGCTTGGCCACTTGGTGGCGCTATAAAAACATAAAACATAAAAAAAAACGTAAAAATGGCTATAACTGCCCAAACATTTGTACTATCAACATGAAAACTGGTACACACAGTCTTGGTCCAAAGTGCCACAAGTGTCTACAAGGACAATTGCGTATCTCAAAAACATGGCTGCCATTGGCTGATGAATTTTAAGCACCTGTTAGACAAGGTTAACAGAGTTTAATCGGTAGGAAACTCGGCGGGCCTGTTCGACCCGCGGCCCCAAAGGTCTGAGAGAAATTTGAAAGAAATCTGCCACTGGGTGGCGATATCACATTTTTCAAGGGTGTAAATGATTGTATGTTGCACTTTTTTTTGCACAATATTTGTATCATACAATAAAACTCCTCGTTCCAAACAACTTTAGAACCTCTAGAACCACTGCTGTCAATCAAATTGTTTATGAAAAGATTGAGAAGATGCAACAAACCTACTTGCGAGCTAGTCCTAAGTTTGCAAAAAAACACTGAGGTACAATTCTCTGGACTCTCTAAGGCAGGGGTGCTCAACCCTGTTCCTGGAGATCGACTTTCCTGCAGAGTTTAGTTCCAGCCCTAATCAAACACACCTGTCTGTAATTATCAAGTGCTCCTTCAGATCCTAATTAGCTGGTTCAGGTGTGTTTGGTCAGAGTTAAAGCTGAACTCTGCAGGAAAGTCGATCTCCAGGACCAGGGTTGAGCACCCCTGCTCTAAGGCAATAATTATCAAAAAAATGTTCAAATTTACCCTTTGGGAAGCTATTACAGGGTCGTTTAGAAAAGAGGCCTGTCAAAATTTACCCCAAATCCTATAAAGTCTAAAAGAAAACCCGCTGAGCACATGCGACAGGTGATTCTAAACAAGCTTGCAAAGTTTTAAGGAGATTGAATCAGAATCAAATCGAATTGTGAAATTTGTGTCAGAACCTCCATGGATTGGATTTGTTGGTCCAGGATATCCAACATATGTGTAGGCAACACTTTGAATGCTTTATCATGTACCTCAAAACATTCCTGAACATTTTTTGCAGTGCACCCATGACCCTGACACCAGTTCACCAGTGGCTGTCCTTCCTTGCACCCTTTCTGGTCGGTATTAATCACTGCATACCAGAAACACCCCACAAGACTTGGCATTTTGGAAGTGGTGTGACTCAGTTGTCTAGCCAATACTGTTTGGCCCTTGGCCCTTCCAACACATGAAATTCAAGAAGTGGCTGTTCACTTACTGCCTAATATAACCCACCCGCTGACATGTGTCATTGTAACAATATTATCAATTCTCTATTCACCTCTAAGTGGTTTTAATGCTGTGGCTGATCAGTATAGAATCACATTATGAAATAAATGTTTTTCTCCAGTACATGTTAGCCACACTTATTGGCAACCTTAAGGCATTTTTATGAATGAAATACCTCCCATTCATATTTACATTTTATTTTTAACTCACCATAATGAATAGGAACATGAAATTGTCCAGCCATGACTTCCTGTTTCACAGGAGTATAAATATGAGCTAACACAAAGACCATTTCCCTTAATCATTCATCAGAATGAGTAAAACCAAACAATATAGTTCTGATATGCAGCAAACTATGCTGAGCTTTACAAAAAGTAAAGTGGCTATAGGCAAATAGCTAAACCACTGAAAAATTCCCATTTCCACTATTAGGACTATAATGATGTTCCAATCAGTTGGAGATGTTACGAATCTGCCTGGAAGAGGATGTTTGTGTTTTCAAGGATCACAGTTGGAAAACTGCAGAAATTAGTTGAGTCTTGGGGAAAGTCTAAAAAAAAAGAAATCTCCAAAAACTCCAGCACATTCAGTTGCCAGACAGTACTGTACTGGAACTTCAGGTGCAAAAAGATTAAATAATAAAAACAGAGCTTTTTGGCACACATGAGATGGATTTAAAGGGATTCACAAGTATAAAAAACTACCCCATGGCCAACATTAAATATGCAGCTGGATCTTTGAAATTTTGTGGGCCTATATTTCTGCTGGAGGTCCTGGACATCCTGTTCAGATATAAGGCATTGTGGATTCTATCAAATACCAGCAGATAAAAAAATCAGAACCTGAATGTCTCTGCTAGAAATATTTTAATGGGCCATGGTTGGATCTTCTATCAGAACAATGATCCAAAATCAACATAAAATGGGTCAATGGTTCGGCCATGGCCGTCCCAGTTCCCTGACCTGAACCCTTTAGAAAATGAGAAGGGTGAAAAAAGAGGCGCCTCGACATTTGAAAGTTCTGGAGTGATTCTGTATGAAGGAATGGTCTCTGATCTCTTGCCAGGTGTTCTTCAACCTCATCAGGCATTATACGAGAAGACTCAGAGCTGTCATCTTGGTAAATAGAGGTTCCAAAAAGTACTGAATAAAAGGGGCCAATAATCGTGGCCAACGTGTATTTGAGAAAAACATTAATTTCATTGAGATTTCTCCCCTTTTTTAATTTTTTTTTTTTACTTCAATGAAATACATTTTTAACAATATATTAAAATATTTAACAATGGGTCATTTTTTGAGATAAATTCATGTGATGACATCATTTCAAGATGGCCACCAAACAAACCAAAAAAACAACAGGTTACAAAAAAAAATGCCAAGCAGGTGCATGGGAACATATTTTTCCTCCTAGATGGGATATATTTTAGTAAAAATATTTTATAAAATTGGTATTTTTGTTGGGAATGCAAACTTACAGACATGTAGGACCTGGTGCCCACGAACGAATTGGCCATGGAGTCAATGAGCTGTCCACTCACACCGAAGTCACACAACTTGATCTCACCACGTGAGTTCACCAGTATGTTAGATGGCTTTACATCTGCAAGACAAGGGCAAGGTCTTCCCTTCAGTAAACACAATGTCAACAGAAAAAGTAATGAACAGCTATCAGTTTGAGATAACATGACACCAGTCACCTCTGTGCATAATCTTGTGTTTCTCCCGCAGGTAGGACAGGCCTTTTATCACCTGCATGAACGGAAAGAAAACAGGTCCAGAAACATTAAGCACTCTACCTCAGCCTTGCCTTCTGGAAACAGTCCATAAGCGACCACTGAGGATATTGTTAAGAAAGGTTGCAGAGATACCAACCGCAATGCTAACTTTGCCCAGTATTTGTTCTGGAATCTTTCCAGCTTTCTTCAGGCACTGGTCCAGCGAGCCGCCATCCTACAGTAAAAGATTTTGGATGGAGAAATATTCAGCAGGTACACTTACAGCTGAAGTCAAAAGTTTACACCCCCCTTTCAGAATCATTAAAAATGTTAATTATTTTACCAAAATAAGAGGAATCATTAAAAAAAAACAAAAAAAAAAAAACCTTGTTATTGTTTATTTAGTACTGACCTGAATAAGATATTTCACATAAAAGGTGTTTACATATAGTCCAAAAGAGAAAATAATAGTTGAATTTATAAAAATGACCCCGTTCAGAAGTTTACATCCTCTTGATTCTTTATACTGCCCGCTGCTCTTTAGAAAAATCCTTCAGGTCCCACAAATTTGTTTTTTCAGCATTTTTGTGTATTTGAACCCTTTCCAACAATGACTGTATGATTTTGAGATCCATCTTGGAACTGAGGGACAAACTATTACAAAAGGTTCAAACGCTCGCTGATGCTCCAGAAGGAAAAAGCATGCATTAAGTGCCGGGGGGTGAAAACTTTTGAACAGGCTGGAGAATTTGTGGGACCTGAAGGATTTTTCTGAAGAACAGCAGGCAGTTTAACTGTTCAGAACAAACAAGGGACTCATGAACAACTATCACTAAACAAAAAAACACAGCTGTGGATCATTCAGGTAACAACACAGTTTTAGGAATCAAGGAATGTACATTTTTTATAAATTCAACTATTATTTTCTCTTGTGGACTATATGTAAACATCTTTCATGTGAAATATCTTATTCAGGTCAGTACTAAATAAACAATAACTAAAGTACTAAATTATTTTGGTAAAATATTTAACATTTTTAATAATTCTGAATTTGACCTCAACTATATATAGCACCAATGCTATTAAATGTAATGTTTTAAGGACACTGAAAGTATGAAAAGATACTGAAGATGTGAACACAACCACCCTACAATGGTAAAAATCCATTCACGACATTGACACTGAGAGAGGACAGTACCATGTTCTCCATACAGATGCTGATCTCTCCATCACTGTAGAAAGCCCCGTAGAAGCCCACTATGTAGGGCGAATTACACTCATGCAGCACCTGCAGCTCTCTGATGATCTGATTCCTTATTGCTGGCTTGATCTCTAGGTGGATCAACTGCATGAAAATCAGAAAACTATATTACAACTAGGCAAAAGGTGGAAATTTGTTATTTTTAATAAAAGTCAACCCCTGAAACTGAGGAAACATTTACAAATTAATGTTTTACATTCATACTGATGTTTACCATGTTGCGATTTTGTCTTTATAAGCACAAAGCATAATGCTGAAGCCTCATTAATTTCTCTCAGTACCAGGCAGAGCTTCTCTCTATAATTGCCAGGGTGTCTGCATTTTATAGTTAGCTGATAAGGGGTTGCTTCTCTGCATGCATACTGTCAATTCTTTGTTTCATGTATGCTGTAAATGAGCTGTTTGGAGTTTGTGTGCTGAATGCACTTTAGCTTGTTTTCTTTGTTGGGCGTTCTCATGTTAAGGATGATTTGTTTCATTACACTATGTAGTGGAGTAGTGGTCATTTGGCTTAAAAAGTAGATTTTTTCTAGGACAAGATTGTTTGGAAAAGGTCATTACATGTGCACATATATGTCATGGGATCAATTCCGCATGCTAAGAACAGAATGTCATGGCTTATTGCTGTAATGTCTAACTTCTTCCGATCTATAAAAAGACATGATGACATGAATAGCCAATGCCTTTAAGAGATATTGGAGAGGCTGCACTGGCCTCAGGAAACCAGCTCTAAAACTGCATCTGATCGATTCATGGCTGGTAATGACAATCAATGGACTTCAGTGACCTTTCTTGCAAGTTTAAAGCTGAAATGAACACCATCTCTGGTTGTAGCAGTTTGCTTTATCATAACTTACCTTCCTGGCCATGATGAAGCCTGAGGGTCTGTGTAGGACCTTGAATACCACTCCTCCATTGCCTGCACCCAACTCACAAATCTTCTCAAAGTCATCATCTTTTAACTCGCCGACCTTCTGCTTCTGGGTGAGGAAAGCCTCCAGGCGTTTCTTCTGCTGCTCATCCAGTTCCAGTTCTTCTAGTTTCTTCTGCAGAGCTTCCAGATTTGTTCTAACACAAACACAGACAAAAAAAAAATCTATTTAATTTGCAAAGTGATTAAATTCAATGGCTCAATCTATACTTCAAAACAGCCATGGGGGTCTACAGGGCTCCTCTCTGTGGTTGAAGTGAGTGTTTCAAATATTAAAGGGATAGTTTACCCAAAAATGAAAATGCTGTCATTAATTACTCACTCTCATGTTGTTCCAAACTCATAAGACGTTGATCTTCGCAACACAAATTAAGATATTTTGATGAAATCCAAGAGCTTGGTCTTACGGCTTTGGAACGACATGAGAGTGAGTAATTAATGACAGAATTTTCATTTTGGGTAAATTATCCCTTTAATAATCAGTGAGGCAATTTTGTTCAATTATATTATTTTTCCTAAGGATAATTATGCTCAATTATTTAATAAGGCTTTCTACTTAAGAATTTCTTTCAAAAATCTTTTTTATTCATTACAATATCAGGACAGTTGTATCACCCTGGCATTTTTTATATGCATTACATATTTACATGTAATTTTTAAATAAATTAATGAGACAAAAATACACTATGTCACTGACACTTGAGCAATTCGAGGAACTACAGTCTAGTGTTGTTGTTATTAACAAAAACTAAAGTTATTAAAAATGTTTTAGGTAACTAAAAAGCTATGGAAGCCTGTTTTAGCCACTGAATTAAAAAAAAAAGGTAATTGTGACTTTACATCTTGCAATTCTGACTTTTTTTCTCAGAATTGTGATACAAACTCACAATTTTGACTATTTTGCTCAGAATTGTGAGATAAAACTCGCAATTCTGAGAAAAAAAAGTAAAAGTAAAAATTGTGAGTTTCAAGACATATCAGTCTTTTTTCCCCTCAAAATTGGACTTTATAACTTGCAGAATTAACTAATTCTGACATTTTTTTCTCACAATTGCATGATATAAACTCAATTGTAAGAAAAAAGTCAGAACTTACATTTCTTACTTTTTTCTCACAACTGAAAATTTTATATCTCACAATTCGGAGATAAAAGTCAAAATTGTGAGATATAAACTTTTGCAAGAAAAAGTCTGAGTTGCAAGATATAAACTCGCAATTCTAACTTTTTTTTTCCCCACAATTATGAGTTTATATCATGCGATTCTAGGAAGAAAATTTAGATTTGTGAGTTTATATCTAGCAATTCTGACTTTATAACTCGCAATTGAGAGTTTAGATCACTCAATTCTGAGAAAAAAGCCAGAATTGTGAGTTTCTATTTTACATTTCTTACTTTATTTCCTGCAATTGAGTTTATATCACATAAATCTGAGAGAAAAAGTCAGAATTGTGAGATTATATCTCGCAATTGTGCATTTACATTATGCAAATCTGAGAATAAAGTCTGAATTGTGAGTTTATATCTCGCAGCTCTGACTTGCGAGTTTATATCACGCAATTCTGAGAAAAAAAAGCAAAATTGTGAATTTTTAATCTCGCAATTCTGACTTTATTTCTTGACTCTATTTCTGACTTTTATATCACGCAAATCTGAAGAAAGGCAAAATGTAAGTTAATATCTAGCAATTCTGACTTTATAACTCGCAGTTGTGAGTTTATACCACGCAATTCTCAGAAAAAAAAGTCAGAAGTGCCATTTTTATTTCACAATTCTAAATTTATATCATGCAATTCCGAAAAAAAAGTCAGAATTGTGAATTTTTAATCTCGCAAATCTGACTATTTTTTGCAATTGTTTATATCATGCAAATCAGAAATGTCAAACTAAATCTTGCAACTCTGACTTTATTTCCCACAATTGTGAGTTTATATCACGCAATTCTGAAAAAAAGTCAGTATTGTGAGTTTTTAATCTTGCAAATCTGACTTTATTTCTTGCAATTGTGAGTTTATATCATGCAAATCAGAAAAAAATCAGAAATGTAAGTCTAAATCTTGCAACTCTGACGCAAATCTGAGAAAAAAAGTCAGTATTGCGAGTTTGTATCATGCAATTGTGAGAAAAAAGTCAGAACTGTGAGATAAAATGTCTCAATAATGTTTTTGTTTTTTATTCAGTGGCAGAAAGGGCTTCCATAAAAACCTGATAGAAAGTAAAATAATATTATTACATATTAAACAAAAGAATAAATACTGCCCTAAGCTAAAATAAAATAAGCTGAGGTTAAAGTACTAAAATGACTTACACTAAAATGATCTAAAAATAAATCTCAAAAGTACATGCAATTACTAAAACATTAGTAAATACTATAATAATATATAAATAATACTAAAATGACTCTGTTGCAGTCTTAGGCTTGCTTTATATTATACATTATTATGTCTACATCAAAAATTCCCCTCTTGTGATCAGTCATGAGCCAAAGTTCTTGCATGCTGAAACAAATTCCAATCCTCAAGGCAGAAAACATGCAGGAATATTGAATAGGTTATTGTACAATGAGTCCGTAAGTGGTGTGAAGCCTTATAACATCTTCCTAAAGCTGCGTCTGAGGAA
This sequence comes from Labeo catla, assembly GCA_012976165.1. NCBI lineage: Eukaryota > Metazoa > Chordata > Actinopteri > Cypriniformes > Cyprinidae > Labeo > Labeo catla. The sequence goes on from VONZ01000408.1 coordinate 24,516, forward strand.
ACAGGGAGTTCCTCTAAGCATGTGAGCCTTTCCCTTGGCCCTGTTGTCATGGTGATGTATTTCCTTAGCTTTCTGCTGGAAGAGCGAACTTCCATGACCCTCCGCTCGCCATCCTCTCTGCATCTCCTCCAACAGCACTCTGTTCTTCGCTGTTGCATAACTGCATTCACCAGGTGGAATGAACCAATTAAAAGTCTTATGATTCAGATACTGATACTAATCAGGAATTATTTAGACTCAATCTTCGGCTTTTACCGCAGCTTGTGTTCTCAAAAGCTTTGGTGAAAAAAAAAAAAATCTCATGCTGTATCTCCAAATGAATGTTTCAGGATCATGATCGGACACCATGAGCCTCAAGGGCTTTTAAGCACTGAGTCAATTCAGATGTAAAACATGTTGTCCCGCTCTTCAACGATGTTTCAGTTCACAACAAGTGACACTCACACATAAATTTACATCAAAGCTTGCTGATCAGTCTGCAAAATATCGCAACATGTAAGCTCCAGGACAGGACTCAGGTGGATGAAAAACAGCACAAGTACTCCGGGATGTCTTTGTCTCATCTATATGCAGAATGAGGCGAAGTGTTTTCAGTTTTGACAGCAAGGCCAGATATAACCATGGTTACGAGGCTGCTGCGTGGGTGTAAGTGGGTGGCGTGGACACGCTGTGGTGGAGACGTGATAATGGTGAAGGACGCAGAAGATGCCAGAGTGGAGAAAAATACTTCACAACTCAAACCTTGTGTTGCATGTAGGAGGCCTCATCTACAGTGATATCAGCCAGCGTGAAGAGCCACAGAGGATGTAGAGCTCACAACAGAGCTCTACTGCCAGATTTTTTTTTGTTGGCCTGATCAGAACAGTAGTTCAAATTTTTACTTGCCTTGCTGACATTTTTTACTTATGGAAACCCATTACCACCACTGAAAAAAATAAAACTACGTAATTGCGACTTTTTATCACACAACTGAGTTAAGTCATACAAACTCGCAATTCTGAGAAAATATCAGTCTTTTTTCCTCTTCAGAATTAGACATTATAACTTGCAATTGCAAGTTATTATTTCACAATTTTAGGAAAACAAGTCAGAGATGCTAGATACAAAATTGCAAGTTTATATCCTGCAATTCTGTACTTTATAACTCACAATTTCGAGTTCATTTCTGACATTATAACTCACAATTGCGAGTTCATATCTTACAATTCAAAGAAAACAAGTCAGAATTCCAAGATATAAACTCGCAATTGCAAGAAAAAAAGTCAGAATTGCGAGATATGAAATTGCAAGTTTATATCCTGCAATTCTGACTTCATACCTATATCTTGCAATTCTAACTCACAATTGTGAGTTTATTTCCTGCAATTCTGACCTTATAACTCATAATTTTGAGTTGATATCTCACAATTCAGAGAAAACAAGTCAGAACTGCGAGATATAAACTTGCAATTCTGAAAGAAGTCAGAATTGCGAGTTAATATCCTGCAATTCTGACTTTATAACTCACAATTCTGACAGTTCTATATCTTACAATTCTGAGAAAACAAGCCAGAATTGCGAGATACAAAATTGCAATTTTATATCTTTCAATTCTGACTTTATAACTCACAACAGAAAACAAGTCAGAATTGCGAGATATTAACTCATAATTGTGAGAAAAAAAATCTGAATTGCGAGATACAAACTCACAATTCTGAGAAAAAAAGTCATAGTTATGAGATTATATCCCACAATTCTGACTTTATAACTCACAATTGCCAGTTTATATCACATAATTCTGAAATGTGCAAGATATTAACTCACAATTGCGAAAAAAAACCCCATCAGAATTGCAGAGAAACAAAATTGCAAGTTTATTTCCTGCAATTCTGACATTATAACTCACAATTGTGAGTTGATATCTCACAGTTCACAGAAAACAAGTCAGAATTGCAATATATACTCACAGTTGGGAGAGAAAAAAAGTCAGAATTGTGAGATACGAAATTGAGTTTATTGCAAGTTTATATCACACAATTCTGATAAAAAAACAGTAAGAATTGCGAGTTTATCTTGCACTTCTGAATTTTTTTTTTTGCAATTGCGAGTTTATACCACAGTATTCTGAGAAAACAAGTCAGAATTTTGAGATATCAACTCGCAATTGCGAGAAAAAAATTCAGAATTGCAAAATACAAACTCACAATTCTGAGAAAAAAAGTCATAATTAGTTTATATCTCGCAATTCTGACTTTTTAATCACACAACTGCAAGTTATTAAGTCAGAATTGTGAGATGTAAACTCGTAATTCTGAGAAAATATCAGTCTATTTTTTCCCCTTCAGAATTAGACATTATAACTCGCAATTGTGAGTTGATATTTCACAACTCTGAGAAATCAAGTCAGAATTGCAAAATATTAACTCGCAATTGTGAGGAAAAAAAACATCAGAATTGCGAGATACAAAATTGCAAGTTTATGTCCTGCAGTTCTGACTTTATAACTCACAATTGCGAGATTATATCACACAATTCTAAGAAAAAAGTCAGAATTGTGAGCTTATATTCCACAATTCTGACTTTATACATCGTTATTGCAAATTTATATCACAATTCCGAGAATAAAAAGTCAGAAATGCGAGATACAAACTTGCCATTCTGAAAAGTCATAATTTCGAGTTTATATTGCGCGATTCTGACTTTAAAACTCATAATTGTCAGTTTATATCACACAGTTCTGAGAAAACAAGTCAGAATTGTGCGATATCAACTCTCAATTGTGAGAAAAAAAGTCAAGAAGAGAAAAAGTTGTGATATACAAAATTGCGAGTTTATATCCTGCAATTCTGACCTTATAACTCGCGAGTTTATCACACAATTCTAAGAAAAAACAGAATTGCGAGATGTAAACTCACAATTTTGACAAAAAAAGTAAGAACTGTGAGATAAAAAGTCGCAATCACCTTTTATTCTTTACTCAGTGGCCGAAACGTGCTTTACTTTTTATTGAACAATACTAGTTTATTTCCTTTTTTAATTAGCTTTATTTACATTTATATTAATTTGAATCAAAATTAAATTCCAAAATATTTACAACATGACAATACGTTATTATTTACTAAGCCAACCGTTTTTTGCAACATGTAATCACACAGACCTCCAAAAAAGAAGAAAGAAAAAAAAAACATATACTCTATATATTAATGTAGTGACAACGCAGCAAGCTATGCTACAACAACTTGTATAAAAGTAATAAATAATTCAATACTACTATGCAGTAAATTATTTAGTCTAACCTTTGATACACCATTACGTTCACATAAAAAGGGCAGATTCTTTCTGAGGAAAGCTACAGAAAGTGCATAAAAGTGAAAAGTAAAGCTGCTCGTAGTTAGAGATTCAAAAGCAGAAAAGCCTTTGAAGGCCCAAGAACAGTACTTGAAAGAATCATAACTTTTGAGTTTTTGAAGAGGTGTGTAGAAACAGTATGATCAAACACAGGAAATAAGTGGTCAACCTTTCACGTCGTGCACTGGAATGTGGATGTAAACACTAGGGAGCGCCAGGATCATCTGAGGTTAGAAAGTAGCAAACCATTTTTCTCTGGGGAGGAGCACAAAATCAGAGACTGTGTTCTGTGGTCAATATTTAACTACGCTCCATAAATCATTCCTGTGGATACATCTGTCCTGTCATCCTGTAGATCCACAATTTAAACAGATCTCAGACATAAACATAATAATGGAAGAGAATTAGCGAACAGGTAGGGAATGATTGGGAATTATCAAGCTCTTCTTGATGCACTATGGCAGCATTCATACACCCAGCAGCGCTCTTAAGTAAAATGGAGAGCAGCAGATGGTGCCATGGTGTGTGTGTGGTGTGATTTTGTAACACTGTAACACTGTGTGGTTTCCTACTGATTATCTTGAAAAGACACAATGCTGCATAGAGCTCATGGGAAACAATAGCGGCAGAGGTACCGCTGCCAATGAAAAGAGATGAAACAATATTGGCAGCGTACAAAATTAGCATTGTCAAGTACCAAATGCAAGAAAAAAACAAGGTTACTAATCATTAGGACAGCAACAGATTACCATTATTATATCACCAGAATTAAAGTCTGACACTTGAAAATGTATCACAGTTTCTACATCTGTTTTAACATCAGTAATAAGAATGGTTTCACAAAATATTAGAATGATTTATAAAGCATCATGTGACAATGAATATTGGAGTAATGACTGCTGAACATTCAGCTTTCCAATCACAGGAATAAAATATGTTTCAAAATATAATAATATAAAAAACAGTTATTTTAAATTCTAATAATATTTCACAATCTTACTGTTTTTCCGTATTTTTAATAAAATAAAAGCAGTCTCAAAATAAACGCATGCATTGTTGTACTCTAATGAACGTGATGGGGACTGACACAGAATAGAAGAAACTGTTGAATAAAGTCATTTTTCTTTTCTTTGTACACAAAAAGTATTCTCGTTGCTTTATAAAATTAAGGTTGAACCACTGATGTCACATGGACTATTTTAACAATGTCCTTACTATCTTTCTGGGCCTTGAACGTGTTAGTTGTGTTGCTGTCTATGCAGGGTCAGAAAGCTCTCAGATTTCATCAAAAATATCTTAATTTGTGTTCCGAACACGAACAAAGGGCTTACAGTGTGTAGGGCCCTGAAACACGTTTTTTTTCTGGATTCCATTTTTTTCCATTTTCATTTTTAAAAGTTTTACATTTTAATGGTTAAATTAAAAAATATTAATTAAAAAGCATTAATTAAAATCATGAAATTTAAAACACAGTTTAACAGCAATTTTTTTAAAGTTTCACAAAAGTTAAATTTTTAAGGCCATATGAAATACGTATAAAATTAAATAATAAATAGAGAGCATGATTTTTTTCTCAAATTCAGTTTTATTTTGACCAAATTCTGTGTTTTTCATTCATTTTCTAGATTCCATTTGATTGGTTTCACTACATTTTAATAACCAAAAACATTAATTAATTGATTTTATTTAAAAAAAAAAAAAAATAATAATAATAATATATATATATATATATATATATATATATATATATATATATATATTTTTTTTTTTCTCCCAGAAATACTGTTACATATTTACACTTTTCTGGTACAAAACATTCTGGTAAATAATTTTCCTGGCAAATATTCCTTAGAAGATTAATGTTTTAATAATAATTTTACTAGTAGTAGTACTACTATCATTACATTAAGTAGTACATTTCTGTCACAGTTTCTTCAAGTTAAACCAAACTTTTATTTTGACAGGTTGCTGTGAAGACTTTCAAGTTTCTGTTAGTATATGATATGATATGATGATAGTTTTTCTTAAAAGAAACACTCATGAAGTGACACTAAGAGCAGTTCTACAGATTGTGTTTTATGTGTTCATATTGAGGTGGCAGAGGCTGAAATCACTGCTTGCAGTTACGGTTATGGTTATGGCGTCTGTACCATTTATTCACACAGACACACATAACATGCAGGATTCATATTTAAATAGTATTTTTGTAACTTAATATTAACAGACACTAGTCTATATCGCATTTTGACTGAAGTGTACTGATCTATTTTTGACTTATTCATCCAAAATTTAGCAAATCAAATAAAATTCTGCGTTATACAGTAAATTCCATTTTTATGACTGGATTCTATGATTCCGTCAGCGTTTTCCACATTGCGTAAATCATAGGACCCTAGGTTTGGAACGACATGAGGGTGAAGGTGAGTAATTAATGAAAGAATTTTCATTTTTGGGTGAACTAGCCTTTTAAAAATGTAACTACACTGCACAATATCATATTTGTAATTCTTTTTGCTATAGTTATGGTGTGAATTTACCTATTCTCCAACAATTACAACAATTTCAAAACTTTATAGTTATCGTTCTTGCTGTGAAAGAGCTTTTAAGCCACCAAAACAAAAATATGAAGTCTGGTCTTAAAAAACTTTTAGTTTCATTGCTGTTAAGAAAATATTTATGGCTGCTAATTCAATTCACTCTTCACTGGAGGCAGATACTATTACTGTATTACTCCTAATTTACATAGTGTAAATGCATGCAAGAGATGATACATATAAACTGCTTCACAAGCAATAAGCGAGAACTTAGGAAATAATATTAACTGCGCTCTTTGAGATAGACTTGCCACGACAGATTTAAAGCAGAGGCTTCTGGGAAAAAAAAAGCGTTGTCACAGTATTTAACATTCCACTGAGCCTCTCTCTATAACACTGACTTCCACAGGATTGAATCACCGCTACACACACACACACACACACAATCACATTCCAAAGCGAGCTCGCCACAGCCTGTCCTGCTCTCCAGAAAGGAATGTAATTTTACTGTCATTCTTCCAAACACCACTTCTACAGCACTATATCGCAGCTAATACACATTACTTAAAAATAATAGCCAGTTTCTATATACAAGGACACCAACTTTATCCTAAATAATTAATAGTCTCTTAATGCCAAATGGAGGGACTACGAGAGGGGAAAAGTGTCTAAGCCCTCAAGTGAGCTCGATGAAACAAGAGGCAATGACATGCACCACTGGCTCAGGCTGTGAGGAGTGTCACTGGCTCGGCTTCAAGAGGAGAAAAATCACAGGCCTGCCAAATGAAGGTAGCACAGACAGAGGTGGTCCTCTCTGTCACCATATCTGTCTGTGGGGATCTGAAGCTGACGAACAAATCGATACACTGCCGTCACTTGCATCTATATTTGGTGGTCAGTTCAAATTCCAATAATGACATACTGAGGTAAACTCGGTGACTATAATTGCACTCAGAGAATGATGTCACATTTATTTACATATCTATTTTAAATGTCACATGGACTATTTTAACAATGTCCTTGCTACCTTTATGTGCCTTGAACGTGGTAGTTGCATTGCTGTCTATGCAAGGTTAGAAAGCTCTCAGATTTCATCAAAAATATCTTGGGTTTCAAAGATGAATGAAGGTCCTACGGGTTTAGACATTAGAGTGAGTAATTAATGACAGAATTTTCATTTTTCAAATTTCATTTTTCTGAGATTACTCTGCGTTGTCATGTTCATTAGGAAGGGCAAATACAGTTGAAGTCAAAAGTTTACATACACCTTGCAGAATCTGCAAAATGTTGTATTTTACCAAAATGTAATCTACTTTACCAAAATGCATTTCCTTCTGGAGCATCAGCGAGCGTTTGAACCTTCTGTAACAGTTGCATATAAGTCCCTCAGTGTGAAAAGATGGATTTCAAAATCATACAATTATTACTGGAAAGGGTTCAAATACACAAAAATCTTAAAAACCAAAGAACTTGTGGGACCTGAAGGATTTTTCTGAAGAATAGCGTGCAGTTTAACTGTTCATTCAGGTAACAACATAGTAGTAAGAATCAAGTGTATGTAAACTTTTGAACAGGGTCATTTTTATAAATTCGACTATTATTTTCTCTTTTGGACTATATGTAAACGTCTTTTATGTGAAATATCTTATTCAGGTCAGTATTAAATAAAAAAATAACATGCATTTTGTATATGATCCCTTTTATTTTGATAAAATAATTAGCATTTTGCAGATTCTGCAAGGTGTATGTAAACTTTTGACTTTTAACTGTATATCGATACTTGAAACCATGATCAGCAATGCAGTGATTGGCTGGCGGCACGGCAGCAATAATAATAACATCACATAATTAGGATCAAAGAAACAGCCTGGCGAGCAAAATGAAATAAAAGTTTTAACAGATAAAAAATTGGAACATTTTTGAAAAGTATTGCAATTAGGAATCAATTTAATTATGAAACAGATTTACTGTTATACGCGACAGCATTAATTACAGTTTCTTAATTCATAAGATCCATCTTAAGACATAACTGACTGTGTTTAAATTAATTGTGTATCATAAAAGCATTTCGAGATTTTAGAAGTGGCTCCTGTGATTCATCAAAGCCACCTGCATAAAAGCTCACCATTCAAATTAATGCACGGCTCAGACAAACTGTAAGTAACGCGTGTATGACTGGAATAAAATTATGAGATAATTAGTCCTTCTTGAATAAATCTCTTAACGAGTCAAATTGGTTGTGTGTATTATTTAAGATCATGCAACATTTTAATTATTTACAAATAATTTTTTTTTTAGGGTTTTTTTTTTTTACAGGTTTATAAGTGACTGGGACAGACTTTCAGTATCACCTTCAATTAAAACAATACAAACCAAATATATATATATATATATATATATAATTGATATATTTGTATTTGCATTTTGAATGTAATTTGGCATATAAATGCATTAAATGGGTTTAGTTTTCATGGTAATTTCATTTTCATTTTTCTAAAAAGGAAACAAATTAGTTGTTTATTTTAAGAGACCTATCTTATTTTCTCTTATATATTTAGTATTGCTCTTTAATAAAGAAAATGACTTCTTATCTGATTACTCGATTAATCGATGGAATAATCAATTACAAAAATAATCGATAGCTACAGCCCAACTCCTAAGGACCTGTTGCTATAACAGCAACTACAGGACGAGCTCTGAAGAACCTAACAATCTTTGCTCATGTCATGTCATATAAACAATATAATAAAATCCAGCTAATGGAGTAATCCACTTATGAAGAACGTAACCCTGGATTTTTGGCCTCTAAATTGCAACACAGACAACTGTAGTGACTTTATCTCACCAGATCTGCTCCATTTTGAGCCTAATTTATGCCTGGACAACATACTACAGAGGAGAGCAGTGTTGGGTTGGCTGCTCTGTCCAAATGCAATAAGGTATTCTCATTGATCTTAGTGGCAGGAGATGCGGCCCTTTTATGTGCACCTGATGGATACTAAACAACACTAATATATGGGTTATTCCACAAACAAAAGTATGCATTTTGTTTTCCTCATAAAATTACTTAATGCATAACTGGGACCAACTTTTACTGTGTTAATACAGATATTATTCTAAGCAGAGCCCCCCAAAAATAATAACTTTATACAGGTACCCTGTGACCCCGGACCACAAAACCAGTCATAAGGGTCATTTTTTTGAAGCTGAAGTTGAATAAATAAGCTTTGCATTGACATATGGTTTGTTAGGATTGGACAATATTTGTCCAAAATACAACAATTTGAAAATCTTGAATCTGAGGGTGCAAAAAAAAATCTAAATATTGAGAAAATCGCCTTTAAGGTTGTCCAAATGAAGTTCTTAGCAATGCATATTACTAATCAAAAATTAAGATTTTATACATTTACAGTAGGAAATTTACAAACTATCTTTATGGAACATGATCTTTACTGTTTTTTTTTATTTTTGCCTATTGCTACAAATATACCCATGCTACTTAAGACTGATTTTGTGGTCCAGGGTCACATATAAAGTTAAAAAAAAGTCACTTTTACTCAACAAGGATGAATTTATGCGTTAAAAAATACAGTGAAAACAGTAATATTGTGAAATATTATTATAATTTAAAATACACATTTTCTGTTTTAATGTATTTAAAATGCAATTTATTCCCGTGATGACTAAACTCAATTTGCAGCAGTCCTTATTCCAGTCTTCAGTGTCACATGATCCTTCAGAAATCATTCTAATTTGCGGATTTGGTGCTCATTTGGTGCTCATTTCTTCTTCACACACACTTTTTAGTGTCACCAACTCAAGCACAACAGCTAAAACTGAATAATTTTTGTGAATATTGCGCCTTGTTGTATCATATACTACATTAATTTATCTTCAGGTGGCACAATACATTTTAAAATAACACTTAAAAAGATTATTTGATAGAATGTTTCAAATCAAAATCAGACGGATATTTACTTTAAACATCACTTTATCAAACTTAAAAACCGACGCATTTTACAAAATGACCCATATTTTGTATTATGTAAGTCAAGTAAGCTAAAGGTGATTATTATTACAATTCATTCTTGAGATTTATCATCCTGTTAACACTTAGAATCAACACACCCTGGAAAATATCCATACTAATACCAATTTAATGCCCAACACGAGCAGATTTAGCAATGCTAGATCTATTAAGCAGCCCTGTCAGAGTCATATTCTTAACGAGCCAAACAATCTATGAATGAAGCAACTCTGGTTTCACGAAGTCTTCTAATAGCTTGTTCGACATGAAATGACATCGTAAGACTCAAGCCCACTCACTCTGTGGCCCCGGTTCCGTTTATAGCGTTCCCGTCTGGAATTGGGTTCAGCTGGATCGGCTCTGGCTTCCTCCTTTTTTGCATGATGAATCCTAATAGCTGGCCTTCACGGCAGTGAAAAGAAAAAATCAAACAGGAGCAATCTGATCCGCACACTACACCAACTCACTCGCCGACAGAGCAATGATGCATAAGCTATGAATAGCCTATCACACCCCGCCAATCGCTGTTTGCTTTACAATAAATAAATAAATAAAGACAGAATGCATTCAACGACACCGTCGCATGGTCTTCTGACAGGCAGGATGAAGGTTGTTTCGAAGAATAGATTATTCAGGAAGAAACGGAGTATTTCTAGAGGTGGACGACAGTAGAGGATGGGTACAGAGATTGTCTCTTTACGTCATGAAAATATTTACATCTGTCTTCCGGACAGCATGACCGCGTGTGGACAATAACCCCATCTGCTGGAGGAAATGCGTTATTACTGCGCATTGTTTTTAATAGGCGTGCCTGCTAATTAAAACTAAGAAATTTCAACAATTATTTATCAGCATAAAGCCTTTTTATGTGTTTTTGTTTTAGAACATAGAACTTAAGTATATTAGATTGTACGTTTTCAACTTTTACAGGCACAGACCCTCAATATAAAAAGCTAGGTCATAAAATGTTATCCTTGGTAACACTTTAATTAAAGTTTGTTTATGAATATTCTTCTCTATGGAGTATCAACCCCCTGCGGTACTTCCCTGGTTGAAAACTCTGACAAGCCTATATTCTTCACGTAAAAACAAGCACGAACATTTATACATTCCAGCTATTTTTTGCAGTACAAAACCACTTGTGATATTATTTTAGTGTATTACTGTAATTATGAACACACTGGTTTGTAATGCAAACTTTTTTTAGTTTACTGCACATTGTTATTCTTCTCGTTATTTCCCTATATCTATCTAATGAACCGGAAGTCTCACTCATAGGCTTACTTCTGCGTTTAGGAAAAAGTTGGATAGAAAAATATTATATGGGGGCAGCCGTGGCCTAATGGTTAGGGCTTGTAACCGAAAGTTTGCAGGTTTGAGTCCTAGGTTCGGCAGGGCTTGAAGGTGGGGGGAGTGAATAACCAGTGCTCTCTCTACCCTCAATACCATGACAGAGGTGAGTCCCTTGAGCAACGCACCGAACCCCCAACTGCTCCCCGAGCAAGGCACCAAACCCCCAACTGCTGCGTGTTCACGGTATGACCCACAAATTCTATGTATGGGTCACCATACTTGGCCACACATCACGTCTATCCATCCTTAAATGTACTGCCATTCAGGTCTCCATGCAATTTGGAAGTAACTGTCTATTACACATTTGAATTGACTTTAAAATGAAAACAAAGTCCCAGCTGCAAAACAAACATCAAGTCCATATAACTTTCATTGTTTTAATAGAAACAGCCTGTGCCTGTGGTGAAGCATTTACACTGGACTGAATGCATGTAATGTAATAATCATATAACCAACACACTATATTTTGCATTATATTTTAATTATAGGTCTTACATCATTAACTCCTTAAAATAATGATTGATTGTTTTTTTCGCTGATATATATATATATATTGCTGATATATATATATCAGCAAAAACAACAATCAATAATGATTTCATAAATGATTTCACATTAAATTTGTAACATACAGTTTAACCAGTTTAAAATTATGTAGTTTAGAAATGTCATATTCATGTCCATATTGCAATCTCAGTGTCTTGGATCATTATTATCATGCAAGATGGACCAGTAAACCAATTTTGGAATGATAAATGCAATACAATACTATCCTGAAAAAGAAAAAAAAATAAAGATCAAATATTTATTACAAAATGGACACTTATTCACAAGAAGGGCAACCAGCCCCATTCGGAGATTAAACATAAATTTATACAAATCTTCTCTACACTCCTCAATGCCTTAAACCTGTCTACAGCTTGGTAAACAGATGCATCTCCTTTGCTCCTTCCAAGCGGTTTCTTTCTCAGCATTTATCTATGTTTATGCCGGAACCGGTCCAGTTATTATGCTCTGCGGATTCAGCCTAATTACTAATCTCTGCTCATGCCATCCTCTCATCTGCTCCTTATAGTGCTATTGTTGTTATATTATTCCTATACTACTATATATTTGCCTATGCTATATTATTCCCTGATGGAGAATGTCAAACAGAGAATTAATTACGTTAAGGTCAATTGTGCATTACCGGGCCTTACTAAGCATGATAAGAAAAATGTTGAGCCAACATTTCCGAATAAGAATGTAACTGCATCTATCCTGACTCTCAACAAATCAGCCGGAGAGACTGTGACGCCGTGTAAACAGTAAACTACCGCCTTTTCTAGCTATAAGCATAATTTATCAGTAACTTACTAAACAATTTGGTGCAACAGGCAGATTTGCTCTGTCAGCTATTCTGATAGGCTCCCCCTTGTGATTTCATAAAAAGCAGATCTGGATAATTACCGAATTTGCATTTAGGTATGCAAGAAATCATGTCCTCTTAGGAAAATCAGATACTATTAAAACTGAAGACTTGTCAGATTAATGATGCACAACTTTGAAAAAGAGTAAGCAAAAACAGAAAATGATATTTATGAGCTGAAATTGATTCACTGTTACAAATGGTCTCGTTCTAAGTCATTTTTATTCAAGACGTGTTTAGTGGAAATCTGGAATCTGCGCTTTAGATGCACAGAAAATCTAAGAGCTTTCACTGTCTGCATTATCCTGTCTTGTGGAGCTGTAGTAATGGCATATTATGAAGTTATTATGAAAGATCTGTTAAAAGATGGGCTTTTATTTACTCACTGCTGACAGATGGATGAAGAAACAGAATGTGTGTTGTATTTTAGTTGTGTATCAATAACGGACAAAAGCTAGCATTATATTAAAAGGCCTTAGTAGGCTAGATTTATTTCATAATTTTATACAACATTAAAGCTGATACTGAAGATATTGTGTAAAATAAAATCCATTGTAAAAAGATTAAAAGTGACATGAATGAAAACAAAGATTTTGTTATATTGACGAATATGTTTTTTATCCACACAGCTGTTTTTATGCATTCAGTGTGCATTAAAAATCAATATAACACAGCAATTTGCAACCCATATTTACTTCTGTACTCTAATGTAGTCTAATTTGATATACAGGTTTTGTACCATGGGGAATTAGATGGTTAAGTGGCTCTCAATGATAGGCCTACTAATGGCTGTCATATAGGCTGTCTTTGTTTGGCAGAAACAGTAAGAGTTATTTGGTAGCATGCTGTTCAGAATCTAGTGTATAGAGTGTTTTCAGGACACGCCAACAGTCGGCCATATTGGCGGCACGGAACGTACACAGTGCCACAGAACTGAACAAAACTTGCATATTTTGTTGATTATCAGTGCTGAAAATGGTCAGTTATTGTCATGTTTTGGGCTGTACTAATTGGTCAGTGTTTGTGGCTGGCCAAACTGAACTAGGATTATTTCCAGGGCAAGAATCTTGACAACTCGTGTCAGTTCTTATAATTTCTGGTCAGGTAGGTGAAATATTAGGCTAATATCTTAATTAATACTGGTTGTACATATCTTATTAACTTTAGCTTGTCACAATATTGCACCCTTTTCTGTTTACTAAGTACTTCCCTATATGGTTTAGCAGCTTCCACAAATTTTTTCCATGGTTCAGACAGCATAAATTAGCAGAACAATGTATTCAGTTGTACATTAACCATGCAGTCCATGCTGTTGTTTACATCTGAGTATCACCAATATGGCTGCACATCGGGGAAACTGACTAAATTGTGACATAAGTGCAAACCCTCTATTGTAGGGAAGTACTTTTTGCTTACTGTTTTATGAATACTACTAAATCAGACATACAACTCTTTTTACATACTGTTTTTTCGCCTACTATATAATAGGGAAGTATTCGTGACATTCCACACTTTGTTTTTCTGTTAATTAAACAGGCCTAGTTATATCATATGTGACCCTGGACCACAAAACCAGTCTTAAGTAGCACGGGTATATAAAAATAAAAAATATATTGTATGGATCAAAATTATCGAGTTTTCTTTTATGCCACAAATCATTAGGATTTCAGTGCGAATACACCACTCACTAGAAAAATACTGCAAAATGGTATAGACTAATGTTAGTCAATATGTGCGCAAATTGGGACTCACCTTATGTGAAAAATAAGCGTATTTTGTGACATCAGTCATTCGGCGGCGATGAAAGTTACTCACCATTAAATATTGATGAAATATCCTGACCACATACTTTTTTCTTTAGAATAATTGAATATGTAAACAGAGTGAGATTTGATTTAATGTTAACTTTTTTTTAAAAATTTTTTTATTTTCACTGTATTTACTAAAATTGTGGTTTTGCTTTAACTGAGGTAAAAGTTATATCATATATCATACAAAACCAGTCTTACATAGCATGGGTATATTTGTAGCAATAGCCAAAAATGTATTGTATGGGTCTAAATTACAGATTTTTCTTTTATGCCAAAATCATTAGGATATTAGGTAAAGATATTTTGTAAATTTCCTACCGTAAATATATCAAAACTTTATTTTTTATTTTGATTAGTAATATGCATTGCTAAGAACTTCATTTGGACAACTTTAAAGGTTCAGTATTTTCATTTTTTTTTTTTTTGCACCCTCAGTTTCCAGATTTTCAAATTGTTGTATCTCGAAATATTGTCCTATCCTAACAAACCATACATCAATGAAAAGCTTATTTATTAAATCTTATTAAATTTATAAATCTCAATAAAAAATAAGACCCTTAAGACTGGTTTTGTGGTCCAGGGTCACATATTTGACTTTTGATTTGATTGATTTGATTTTTTACATTTTCAGTGTGATTACACCACTCACACTAGAAAAATACTACAAAATGGCATAGACTAACGTTAGTCAATAAGTACTAAGGTGGGACTCACCTTAAGTGATAGTGTAAATGGGAGGAGTTGAAAAAAAATAGTTTTTGCTTTAACCGTGACACTGACGTAAAAGTTAACCGAGAACTGTATTTTCTCCAACAAAACGCATAGGCTATGTGTTTACTAGGCGCTTGCAGCTTCAGCACCATGACATCTCTGACGTCACGTGAGTTTAAAATGAGGCCGCGCGAGAGGCAGAAACATTCGGCAACAGTCTCGGTTACAGAGGATGAACCGCAGCGCAGCGCTCTGACAACACTAGCCCGAAAAGGCGAACAGTACAGCGAAATTTATAAAACACACTCCAGGACTCTTTTTCACACAGTCTGCCATAAATTACCTACGAGAAAGTGGAGAGTTTAATTCCAGAGACGAAGACTATGGACGAACAGCAAGCAACGATTTCAGATCAGGGAAAGTAAAACAGACCGGGAGAAGGTATGTATTTTGTATTCCGCTTCTTTAGCCTATAGTAGTACACTGTAATCTGCAATAAAATTTGATTTTAAATATTAATACGCACTGTGTTGCTGAATCATATACAATCCGTTCAGTTAACGGGATGAATATATTGTTAAACGTCTATAGAAATAGTCTTACTTACAAATTTTCGACTTCAGAAATACAGTCTTTGAACATTATTATTCAAGTATAATTTCATGTGATAGTTAAACTGGTCAATAAAGATACATATAGGACATATAGGTTTCATTAATGCTACCTTAATACTTTTTTATACCTTGTAGCCTACATATACGACATTTACATTTGTTTTCATTCTGTAAACTCGCTGTTGAAAGTAAATAAAATTTCAGTGGGAGAAAATTAAGTTATTTATTATTTTAATTGATCACTTTTTTTTAACATATATAATTTAGGCTTAGTTTTGGTCGACAAGATCGATTATGTGAGCTGTCAATTTGGCCAACCTACATCGCTGCAGTCTATATTTATTTATAAACGTGGTGAATTTTCTCCTAAAGCCAAAGTTGACATATCGTATCCAGTACTGTTCTTCAGTCAGTGTCCTCATTCAGTCGAGCCTTTTTTTGTCTGTAATTATTTTATCTAGAGAACGCTGTTATAAATATACTAAATGCGTTGTCGTGCATGTCAATAAAATAAAATATGCTATCAAATTTTTTTATTAACGTATTATTATATAATAAATAGTATAACGTAATAATACTACGTTATCAAACCACTCGTAATGTTTTGATGTCTGTGAAACCTTATCTTACCACAGTCATTTACAAGGTTGTAACTGTAACGCTCTCATTGTAAAACATTAACAGCTATTCATAAAACGAGTTTATGTATGCTAATGAACACAGACAAATACCTCAAGCATTTATTGAATAGCCGAGTACTGTTTTTTTCCCGTTTGTCAAAGGCATAAAACAGCACGAGACGACGCACTCAGTGTTCGCCCGGGATCGTCTTTTCATTCATTACTTTGATTTAAAGTTTTGGGGCCACTAGATGGCTCTATCGAGCAATATGACAGCCATATTGAGATGTTCAGAAGCCCCAGTGCATAACCAAACAGATGCAGTCCTGTAAATATAGAAATATAGCAGGTTTAGATTATATAGTAGAGTTTTTATTTCTAGCAGCAATATTCCTTCATATAGACAAGAACAGCTTTATATATAAAATATAATTGGTTGGCCCTTCAGTGTTTGTTATCATACGTAAGACTGTTTACATCACTGTGTGCTCTTTTGTGGGACATCATTTTCTTCTGATCTGACAGTGTTTATTTTTTTAAATGTATGGAAATGTTTGTCTGAGCCTTTCAGGTTGTGAGGCAGTTAAATGCCTCGTAACATCAGCACTATTGACTTTCTTAATGCAAACTAACGTCGTATAGATGACTAGATAAGATGCATGTTCTGTTATTGACATGAAAATCAGATGTTATGCTTTTGTGCTCAAAGTGTGCATGAATGCAGAGAGACATCATGGGTCTTGTTGCATGTGCAGCGCATGTGTGCACAGTTTTGTCTGACTCACATTTGTATCTTCGTCTGTCTGGCATATCTAGGGCTGCGTGTTGGTTAGTCGACTTGCCTAGACTGCATTACAGCCATCTGTCAAAAAGTCATAAATGTACTTTGCCAATACAGTAATGCAGCTTTTGTTTCCAGTCTTGAGCTTTTAGTCTAATTAAACAGCAGTCTTGTTGAGAAGATATTCATTATTTGGCTGCTATTTATTCTGCCCAATTATACCCCCACGACAAAGTAAAAAAAAAGACATTGTTTAGTTTTTGTTTTTTTTCCCTGTGAAAATATATTATTATGTGCATATTGCAAAGCAGCTCAGTCTTGAGTCATTTCCGGGAATGTGTTTGCTAAAAGGTTTAAAATGTGCAAAACGTTATTTCACCCAATATGACATTTAGTTATTATGTAAATGTAAACACTACATTTGACCAAAGACTGATTAATAATACAATACTACAGCAGCAATACCTAATCCACGGGATTTGTGATTTAGCGCAAATATGAAAATAATGAGAATGCTTGATGATGCTGACCTGACTGGTTGTATCTATTACCTCCAGTTCAATATGACCTTGATGTGTTATGTTTTGAATCCTGGGATGTTGTTGTCAAGCCTAACCTTCTGTGTGACTAAGCATGCATGTGTAAGAGTGAGACAGGAGGCTCAACAATGAGAGACCGAGCGCTGCTTTGTGCAGCACCACTGGTCTGTGAGCTCTGATTCGTCCTGACAGCACTTAATGACAGGGAAGCGGGGCATTTTTGGTTTAATTTTCTGAGCTGGTTTGCAAAGTGAGGCTTGAACCAAGGGCAAAGGCAAATCTTTTGGATTTTTCCCTTATGTCATCGCCTGTAGAGTTAACAGTTTACAGTCTAGTAAACCCTTTCAGCTGGAAATCCTGATGTTTGCTTCGATCAATAGTCTTAATTAGTGCTGATTAATGAAGGAACGCTGGCTGTGCATCGCTAATAGTTGTTTGAATTCCCAAGGACGACGCGCTTCAACTTTCTGCGTTGCCTGGCATTTTAAGTTTTGAATCGAATTTAAATTTATGACGTGCTTTTGTGCATTTCTGAAATATTTAGGCCTGATGATTTTCAAATTGCAGATGAGATTTGTTTTAATTGGTTAGGTATTGGTGCTGGTGAATTGAGGCATAGAAGTAGTTTCAAATTAGCATTCTGTGGCTATACACTGACTCAGATCAATGCAGAAAATGAGCTGCATCCTTTTGTTTTAGTATTCAGATTTGAAAGGCTTGTTTATTTTTATTCAGCCTGGTTAAATGTAATCACAACGACATAAATTTAACATTAGTATCACAAGCTGTTTCAGCTTTATGTCTGTTTCAGCCATTGCATGCAACTTGTTATAAAGGATTTAGATGCTAATATAATCTAGGAGATTTAAGATTTATGGCAAATCCATTAAAGAGTGATGCTTTACGTGTGTGTAAAGGTAATCATCAGTGTTTGGCAAATTGCTATAGAAACTGAATGAGATGTCCTTGTTTTGTTGTGAACCTCATCAGAGCCTGCTTAGTTTCCATTTCCTTTGTATGTGTACAAGTTTGCTTATTTTCATGTCAATTTTGTATCTTAATTAGTATGACTGAGTCTGACACAAACAGGGATATAAACAGCTGAACAGATGAAGTGGCTGTTGGTTTGTAGATGTATTATGTATTAGGACGCTATAGAAGTGTACTGATAATGGAAGACATAAGATCGATTGTGTATGGTCCTGTGTTTATTTGTATGTGGTGTCATAAATTATATAAAGTTTTTATGGTTTTGCTGCTCTTCAGAGTGATTGATGGAGCTTCAGAGAACATTTCCCCAAGAAAATATTTTTATCTGTTACATACTCTAAATCTGGTGTTTATTTATTTATTTGTAATTCATTATTTGTGAATCTGGTCAACAAAACCAGTCATAAGGGGCAATTTTATTTAATTATTGATTTATACATTAATAAATAAGCTTTCCATTGACGTATGGTTTGTTAGGATAGGACAATATTTGGCCAAGATACAAATATTTAAAAATCTGCAATCTGAGTGTTACGGTTGTGCTGGATGGACGAGACGGGAAACGAGATACGATACAAACAATTACTTTAATATAAATCTTCATACGAATCAGGCAGGAACACAGCGATACATCCACGAACACCAAACAACATCAAGGACCAACAGAGAACTCAAAATACAAACAGACTTATAAAGGGTAACTAATTACAAAGACAGGTGAACACAATAATAAGGAAGAAACCAAATTCAACAGAACAACAGGGGGAGACTATGGGAGAAACCAAAACAGAACTGACATAAATGTGACACTGAGGGTGCAAAAAAATCTAAATATTGAGAAAATCATCTTTAAAGTTGTCCAAATGCAGTTCTTAGCAATGCATATTGCTAATTAAAAATTAAGATTTGATATATTTACGGTAGAAAATGTACAAAATGTATACATGGAACATGATCTTTACTTAATATCCTAATGATTTTTGGCATAAAAGAAAAACTGATCATTTTGACCCATACAATGTATTTTTGGCTATTGCTACAAATATACCCGTGCTGCTCAAGACAGGTTTTGTGACCCAGGGTCACATTTATGATGTAGAATATATCAGTCTGGTGTTCATTTAACGTTAATTGCTAGAAGATCTCATGATTAAACTATTTATACTCTTTGGTAAAAGGCTTTTAAAGTGGCAAGCCTCATATAAAATTAATAGAAAATAAAACGGCTCATATAATATTTACTTTACCCATTTGAGGTTGAACATAATCTCAAGGTTAAGCAACTCCTTTCAGTTAATTAGCATAAACTATGACTTTCAGGCCGTTTTACGCTATTTGTGAAAAATGAACAACAACAAAAATTGAGATTGTAAGAACATGTATGTAGGTTTATTATTAAACAGGCTGTCTATGTAAACCAAAAAATGATGGATGAAACAGCAGCCAATTAGAATAAGAATGAATCATTTTCTAAATTGGACTTGAGTTGTTCCTCTGCTGGAGTTCACTTGATTATACATTTCTGGTATTATTTTATTTGTTTGTGGAGTCTTTTTTTAAGCAGGTCGAAATTCAGAGGAAAACAATCATTTCTTTTGTTCCACTTTAACATTGCATTTGTTATTTCACGATGTAGTATTTAGCATCTGGTTTGTTGTAAACAGCAATTTATAGCTCAAACCTTTTAATGGAGGACTGGCAGTAGCCTATAACTATATTTCACAATGTACACATCTTTTACAGTGCACAATATAGTAAAATTGAATGCTATGCAATGGCACTGAAGACAGTGCTCAATAGAGGAAACCTTCAGTGGCATAGTAAGACCTGACCTTTATTCTGCAAATCAAGCTGATTTCTTAATGAGCTGCCCGATAGATGTTATTTTATCCAAAGCGTATTGAACATTATACACTGAACAAATACCCTGAGGTTATAGTGGGAGCATTAAGAAATGTTAATGAAAAATATAAAGCCATTAGCTGAACCTTCTTGGGTCAGCTTTTGCGCTGTAATTGAAAACCTTGATGTATGTTTCTAGTTTCCTCTGATGGCATATACAGATCAAGGACAGCCACAGTTTTCTTGATAGTGTGTGTTTTTTCTCGACCTTATTCTGTATATTTTCACTATGCACAACAATGTTGGATGTCATCACCTGTCTCAGAATGTCAAATTATGTTCTTTCATTTAAGATCTTTGTGTCAGAACTTGGTCTCAGCCTCACAGATGTTTCTCTCCAAAGAAAACACCAGAGGTGTTAGTGTTTACGTTTCCACTGGGTGTAAAATTCCCAAATCTAATTTGAACAAGGCATGCCAAACATGTCTTTTAATTACAGAAAAGTTTTGCGGTAGAGTGCTTGGTAGGCTTTTATAAGGTGCTAGCTGAATGTACAAAAAAGTCCACAGATGAAAAACAAAGCCTGTTTATTAATGGCTGGAACAGATTTTTTAAACGGAGTGAGAAGGTAAATGTACTTTATGTTATAATGTAAAAGCTTGCATGAAACAGTAAAAACTTCTTTGAGGAACAGAACAGCTTGTATTTGCATAGTAGTGTTGACTACTCATTAATAATCAAACATTTCCTTTGTGCTGCATTTGTCCAACAGAACACTTGAAAGAGGAAGATTGTTTAGACAACTCTCAGAAGACTTTTTCTTCGCAGAGACATTAGTGTCAAATAAAGTCAGCCATTCGCAGCGAGACTATGCGTTACATAGAAGTGGGGGATAGAAGGGCAAACTAGCTTCTAAATTATCAAATGCTTTATAATTTATAAATAAATGTAACCAGGCAAGACATGAAAAAGATTTTGTTTTGAGGATTTGAAAATGTTTCAACCCTATGAGGCTAGAGTCTGGTGAATGTTGGATTACAATCTATGATTCTACAAAATGTGCATACAAAATGCCAATAACGTTTGAGGTCAGTAAAACTTTTTTGTTTAATAATAAATAAGTAGTTTTATTCAACAAGGATGCATTAAAGAAACAGCAAAAAAACTGTAATGCTACAAAAGATTTATGTTTCAAATAAATGCTGTCTCTTTTGAAGTTCGTGGGAGGGGTGGGAGATACACCGGTAGACACCGGTGGAGATTTTGGACTATAGTCTCTATCACGGTTACACAATCGCGTGGCATTGTTGTCACAAAAACTTATCATTTGCATTAAATATACACAAAAATATATAGTATGTGTCAAAATGCCCATCTTTGCAAGTATCCTCATAAACACAGTAATTTAAGCCTTAGATGAAAGCAAACAGTTGAGAAAGAAAACACATGTGTAACAGTATATTGGATACGGGCAGCTCTTAAAGGTGAAGTCCACTTCCAGAACAAAAATTTACAGATACGTTTACAGTACTCACCCCCTTGTCATCCAACATGTTCATGTCTTTCTTTCTTTAGTCGTAAAGAAATTATGTTTTTTGAGGAAAACATTTCAGTCCATATAATGGACTGCTATGGTGCCCCGAGTTTGAACTTCCAAAATGCAGTTTAAATGTGGCTTCAAACGATCCCAAATGCGGTTGTAAATGATCCCAGCCTAGGAAGAATGGTCATATCTTATAACAAATTTATATACTTTTTAATGTCAAATTAAATCTTGTCTGAACTCAGTTTTTTCCCAGTTCATTGCAGTTAGGGTATGTTGAAACACTCCCATCTCATGTTCTCCCTCAACTTTAAAATCATTCTATATCTTTTTGTTAAGAGTGTTTGATCTTCTTTGCATGTTCACTTTGCAAAGTCTGGGTCGGTACTTCTGCAGCAATGTAGGATGATTTTGAAATGATTTTTGAAGTTAAGGGAGAAAATACGATTGGAGGTCTCGAACCAGAATACACAGAGTTCAGGCAGAGCAAGACAAGATGAGCGTTTGAGATTTAAAAAGTATTTAAATTGTATTTTTTAAAATGAAAATAACCATTGTTTTGCTAGATAAGACCCTTCTTCCTCGGCTGGGATCGTTTACAACCGCATTTTGGATCGTTTGAAGCTGCATTTAAACAGCATTTTGGAAGTTCAAATTCGGGGCACCATAGCAGTCCATTATATGGAGAAAAATCCTAAAATGTTTTCCTCAAAAAACATAATTTCTTTATGACTGAAGAAAGAAAGACATTAACATCTTGAATGACAAGGGGGTTGAGAACATTATCTGTACATTTTTGTTCTGCAAGTCGACTTCTCCTTTAAAGTGGCAGTAGTCGTTCATGTTAATCAAACAAAAGAGAGACTCACTGTTCTTGACTAAATCACTTTTGTAGCTTTAATAAGCAGGAATGTATACAGTTGTTGTCAAAAGTTTATATCACCTTTTCAGAATCATTGAAAATGGTAATTATTTTACCAATATAAGAGGGATCATACAAAATGCATACTACTGTTTATTTAGTACTTACCTGAGTAAGATATTTTACATAAAAGAAGTTTAAATATAGTCCACAAGTGAAAATATTAGCTGAATTTATAAAAATTACCCAGTTTAAAAATTAAGTTACACTTGATTACTATTATACACTTAATACTGTGTTGTTAGCTGAATGATCCACAGCTGTTTTTATTTATTTATTTATTTATTTTATAGTTGATAGTTGTTCATGAGTCCCTTGTTTGTCCTGAACAGTTAAACTGCCCTCTGTTCTTCCTTCAGGTGTTCAAATCCTTCAGGTCCCACAAATTCTTTGGTTTTCCAGCATTTTTGTGTATTTGAACCCTTTCCAACAATAACTGTATGGTTTTGAGATCCATCTTTTCACACTGAGAACAACTGAGGGACTCATATGCAAATATTACAGAAGGATCAAACGCTCACTGATGCTTCAGAAGGAAAAACCATGCATTAAGAGCCAGGGGGTGAAAACTTTTGAATAGAATGGAGATTTTTCTTATTCTGCCTGAATATCATATATTTTTTAAATTAGTACTGCCCTTCAGAGGCTACAGGAGATGTTACATGTTTCCCAGAGGACAAAATAAGTTAAATTTACCCTGATCTTCAAAAAAGTTTTCACCCCCCGGCTCTTAATGCATGGTTTTTCCTTCTGGAGGCTCTTGAGGCTCTTTGGAAAGAAACATTTTTTTAAAATAGAGTCTATGTTTCCGGTTTGCCGTTTCGACTGGCAGCCCTCCCTGAAAAGTTCCAGTGCTTCCTTTGTCCAGCCAATCCCAGGTCCTCCACTGCCTAGAGAAAATGATAATACTTAATATGATGAACGCTAACGTTTTCACCAGCTAATAATGAGAGAATTCAGAGTGAAACAATTGCTCATATCTTACTGCGGTCTTCAGTAGAGATTGCGAATGATAAGTCACACAATTGTAAGTTCGGAGGCAACAAGAATAGAATCAAATAAAGATCGGCTGTGAGCATCTTTAAGCAAAGCTAATTAACAAGCACTGATGTGAGCTTATAGCAAGGCTCAATAGAGCTCGTCTCTCTGATGCCAACTCCACACCTCTTAGCTGCGGCTCTGCCGGGTCCTGAATAATGCACTCATCAGGTCTTTTCCCGGCGGTTGTAATGACAAGCAGCTCTCCCTTGAGAATCCACTGACTTTTTACAAATACTGCTGATGGTCCTGCTTACATGTGCCACTTATCTCAATCAGAGCGGTATTACCATAAAGACTGGCTCTCAGAGCCGCACAGCCTCCCTGACCCGCTGTCGTCACACCGCAGGATGTTTCTTATGAGGGATTGTCACATACACGAAAACTCAATCGGCTGTGTTTTGTAATCGAAGTGGGTAAGGGTCATCGTTTTTAATGCCGCATATAAATCTTTCCTCATATTGAAAGGTTACATTAATGCAAAATTGAGTAGCTCACAGAAACCAGGCCATCTGCTTGTTGGCTCCACTGGAGCTTTGGAGTTATAGCATCATTTTGGATCTGGATTGAGTTGGTTATTCATTAACATTACAGGCTTTCAGTTACGGCACCCATTATGAGCACTATAGCCCAAGGACTTCATCCAGCCTTTACTGTAAACCAAGAGTGCCCCTGAATTGTATATTATGGGAGTCATAATTTACCATTGCAATCCCAGAGAGTGTGTCCCCCATTAACTTTATGCTTTTTTGCTTCAAGCTATTCCTGTCCCGGCACTCACAATAGAGAGACCTAAACAAGCTCAGTGTACCATGGATCTGTCTTGCATTGTGAGACATCTTAATGGATGTACCGAGGGTGATGCTGGGTCTGTTCCTCTCTGTACTTTGTGTTCTGCTCGTTCTAGTCGGTTTCCTCTTAGTCCTCCATTGACTGCAGCTCTCAGTTACTTTTGAGAGGTTTGTGTACAGCCGTTTCTTGTACCACACTGATGGGTAAGCCTGTGTCTGAACTTATCATAATGTTTCCTTTTTTTTTACCCAGTGTGCTCTCTGCTCAAGTATGGACAGCGTGATTGGTAAATTACTATTCTCCGCACAGGCTCCGGGAGTCGTTAGAGTTGAACCTGCAGACGTCTCCATCACTCAGGAGAGAGGACATTAGCCATTCTGCGTGAGCCGCTTCGCTCCACACCCTGCAGGAAGCCTCTTTCTTTATTCTGTTAATATTTTCTCTGTGAAGTGGTAAAAGTCTGCACATTGGCTGTTCATTTGACTGGAGTTCTCAAGCAGCGGGACCAGTGTTGAGTTTAATTTCCTCGTCTAAACCCTGCTGGGGCCCCGGGGCGGGATCACCTGGGTGGAAATTGCTTTTGGTGTTTCCTTCTGTCCTGTCCTAGGCCAGACAACTGTGCTCAGGGACATCTCAATTGAACTTGTAGCAGAGAACAGCTCGCTGTGTTTGATGACATCCAAAGGTCTGAGCAAAAAAGAAAACACTTCTCCATTATCTCTAGAACTGGTGGTGCAACTATCTTTCTTGAACTTTTAATGAAACAAGAGCTTGTTACAAAGGACTGCTGCTTGCTTTTAATATTTCACATACATTATAATGAGCGTGCCATACACACAACGAACGTGCTTTTGCAGCCAATTACATCATCTTTAATGAAAATCTAACATTTGTTCTTACACCATACATGCAGCCAGGGAAGTGCTTTACATTATTTTCGCATGGAAGAAGTCTCTATGTGGACTTTTATGCATTTATATTTTGATACGCCAGAGGCAGTTGATTCTGAGAAATGACCTACTGTGACCTTTAATGGTATGTAGCGCCATGGGCATTTTCACAGCTTTGTTTTTCTTTCCCGCATTGCAATATGTGTATGTATGGGTATGAGCTGACATATCCATTCCCTTACCAATCTCCAGAACATATGACAGGGGCATACAAGTCCACCCAAAAACAAACATCCTGTCATCATTTACTCACCTTTGTGTAGTTCCAAACCTGTACAGTCCAACACTGGACTCCACCGACTTTCATTGTATGGAAAACAGAAGAAAGAAAGCTATATGATGATAGAACAATTGTATTTTTTGACTGAACTTTCCCTTAAAGGCATAGTTGACCCAAAAATGAAAATTTGGTCATTAATTACTCACCCTCATGTCGTTCCAAACCTGTAAGACCGTTCATCTTTGGAACACAAATTACGATATTTTTGCTAAAATCTGAGAGCTTTTTGACCCTGCATAGACAGCAATGCAACTGATACATTCAAGTATCGTTAAAATAGTCTATGTGACATCAGTGGTTCCACCCCAGTGTTACGAAGTTATGAGAATGCTTTTTTGTGCACAAAGAAAACAAAAAAAAAAACTGACTTTACTCAACAATTTCTTCGTGTCAGTCTTTGATGCGCGTTCATGAGAGTGCTTCGTAAAATTTAGGCTGAACCACTGATGTCAAATGGACTATTTTAATGATGTCCTTAACACCTTTCTAGGCCTTGAATGTGATAGTTGTGTTGCTGCCCTCGACTGAAGATTTTTCTGGTCGACTAGTAGCATTAGTCGACTATTAGACGCAAGTTTATTAATAAACCATACAAATCATAGTTTTGAGCCTGTAATTGCCTGCGTAGCCTAATAAGCACTCAAGCGCATGCAAATAAAGCTTTCCACAGTGCACTGCAGATATATTATAATTATGAATGTGTCAGGGAAAAACAGCAAGGAGACTGCATTAACATTTTAATAATTTATTGATAAACTAGGGCTTTATTTGTTTTCAGCTTAAGAGATAAAGTCAGTGACACTGACTCTTCATCTCCGCAGTAGTAATGCACCTGTATGCATGCTTCATACAGATTACATAATATGAGAATAGGCCTATTAGTTTTCAATTTGAATTGGTTTGTTTAAAAGTAGACATTTTACTCTCTCTGTATATATTTTTCACATCTGTAAGGCAAGGCTATACACAGAGTTTCGATGTGGCACTCTCAAGTTCACAGAGACCGAGGCGGCAGAAAGCGCATCCTGTTTGCTTGAATTATTTTACAAAAGCGCAGTGTTTCGTTGTTATTCTGAGTGCAGACAAATAAACGTCTTTACAGATTCGAAAGATGTGTTACTTTTATCCGTAAGACCAAAAATGATGGAGTATTTTAAGAGCAAGTGAGTGACCGGCACCTCCATCTGTCATGCAGTGAATGCATGACTGTTCAGCTTCCACACACCGCACAGACACTTTAATAGCACACATTTTTTTAGGTTAACATTAGATTGAGCGGCTATGTAAAACTGCTACTACATTTTTCAGATGAAAAGCCATATTTGAGGTCGATGAATGATAGGTGAGCGTATAGATGTCCTGCCCAATGTACTATATTACCACGTGACTTTGCCACTTCGTGTGGAATTTTTTTTTCAGCGACTAAGATACTAATAAAATTTTGGTCAACCAAGCCTTTTCTCTTTCACGGTTAGTCGACTATTAGGGGTAGCTCTACTGTTTATGCAGGGTCAGAAAGCTCTTAGATTTCATCAAAAATATCTCAATTTGAGTTCTAAAGAGGAACGAAGATCTTACAGGTTTGGAAATACATGAGGATAAGTAATTAATTACATAATTTTCTTTTTTGGGTGAACTATCCCTTTAACCAGCAAAACATTAGTGTGT
This sequence comes from Labeo catla, assembly GCA_012976165.1. Classification (NCBI taxonomy): domain Eukaryota; kingdom Metazoa; phylum Chordata; class Actinopteri; order Cypriniformes; family Cyprinidae; genus Labeo; species Labeo catla. The sequence continues at coordinate 52,266 of VONZ01000408.1, forward strand.
TCTTGCTTTAAAGAAATGTCATTCTCTTAAGTTTTGGAAAACATTTAATTCAGAGTCACATTATTATGCATGACTCCACAGAGTCCAGATGCTTTTTTATTGCAGCTTTGTATTGTACTCAAATCCGTGTCTCCCGAGTCAGCGGTCATCAGAAGCACGGTGGGATATTAGATTAGCTTCAATCATGCTGAACAGTCCTGTTTGAATGTCATTTATTCTTTGCTCTGTCTTCAACTCTAAACCCAGAGGTACTATTGGATGCCCGTCCCTCCTCCCCATACCAGTGGGTGTCATGAGCTGTGATGGATCTGTAGTGTTATTGGTGCGATGCACCATGTGCCACTATGTAAAGCTCCTTTGCTTATTCAGCAGCAGGGTCTTTAGCCTGCAATCAATGGCAGCTATAGGCAGGGCTGTGAACATAGAGCTCTTAAAACCACACCTGGGACTTGGAAATGCAGAAGAGCTGCCCTATCAACAACACCTGCCAGTCATATGAATAATTCAGTGATCTCTGACCAGGCCACTTTTACTCCTATCAGTCTCGCTTATGAGAATGGAGGTGGTGATGAGAGCTACTACTTCTGGGAACCGTGGATTGTCCCATCAGCTTTCTTTTTGGAGTTAGCAAAGGAGAACGGATCGAGTGAAAGAGTTACTGGTAAGTCACAGAAGAGAGAAAAACTTTTTTGGGACTCATCTTTAAATATAGTGTTTTTACGGGCCACCTCATGGGGTCCAGTGTTCAGATATTAAGGTTGGATTTAATCATTACCTTTGAAATATTTAACACTTCCCCATTTTGCTGCTACCGCGAATTACATCGAGACAAGACATTTACCTTGATTTAATTATTGCACTTTACCTTGAAACATTCTTTGTGAGTTTTTGGATTTACACCTTTGAAAAAATGTGGTTTAATTCACATGAAGGCACACGGTGGCTTACCTTGGGCAGAGTGCATTTAATTATTAATTTTGAACAATATTGTAAATTAATTTTAGAGAGGAATGTCAGAAAGTTCTTCATCACGTTCATGTAATTAGTGGTGTTGGAATTCACACAGTTGGGCTTTAATTGGCAGTGATTGTGAGGAGCAAGGGCTGCACGGGTTGTTTAATTGGAGCCTGAGTGATGGCGGTAATGGCTCATTTGTTTGCCTGTGTGTGGTGAGGGACCCCTCGTAATGACCTGTGCGGAGCAAGCCGCGGCGTTGGAAGAGGTGCGAGATTAATCGCAATACCTCACTTTGCGCAAGACTGCAATAATGCTCATCAGATGATTCTTCTAAAATCTTCCTTTCTATGGACTGCATTTGCTCCTAATGAATTCTCACATTCTGTATGTCACTCAGCCAAGTTCTGAGAAGCGGGTTGTGTTAATGCATTTTTGAGTTTGTGTGTGCTTGAGTGTGTGTGGTGCACTCTCCTCTGTCTAGATGTTTTTGTATGACTAAGTCTAATATTGGCAGAGGTGTCTTCAAAACAGTGCTCAAAAACAGTGTTGGGAAACATTACATTTAAAAATGAGCAAACTATTGTGTTATTCATCACTAATGTTGCTAATGTTGCAATGTTACTTTTAATAATGCACTGACGTTCTTTCGTGGTACTTTTTTTTCATTATCAAATGAGTGAGACTCTTCTTTGCACTGAAAAAGAAGTTTTATAGATGTAAATAATACAAACATTAATGGAGTGAATTTAGAGGAAAATACTATTTCAGTTATTTTATTTCAAATTAAATATGCAAATGTTTTTCTTTGTAATTCTTTCTGAAATTTACTTAGAATTTCTGAATGCAAATTATTTCAACACCACAGTTACAGTTACTTTGCTTGATTTGCAAAGCAAATAATAAAATAATAATGCAAGGAATATCATGATTTCTGATCAGTCTTATATCAGAATAAAACAGAAAATTCATCAAATTCTGTAAAAACTTTCTGCACATTTAAAAGTTCATTTTTTTTAAATATATATATATATATATATATATACAATTGAGGTTAAAAGTTTGCATTCCTCTTTCAGAATCATTAAAAATGTTAATTATTTAATCACAATAAGAGAGTTCATACTAAATGCATGTTTTTGTTTATTTAGTACTGACCTGAATAAGATATTTCACATAAAAGATGTTTACATATAATCCAAAAGAGAAAATAATAGTTCAATTTATAAAAATCGGTTCAAAAGTTTACATACACTTGATTCTTAATACTGTGTTGTTACCTGAATGATCCACAGCTGTGTTTTTGTTTAATGATAGTTGTTCATGAGTCCCTTGTTTGTCTTGAACAGTTAAACTGCCTGTTGTTCTTCAGAAAAATCCTTCAGGTCGCACTAATTCTTTGGTTTTCCAGCATTTTTGTGTATTTGAACCCTTTCCAACAGTGACTGTATGATTATGAGATCCATCTTTTCATGTTGAGGACAACTGAGGGACTCATATGCAACTATTACAGAAGGTTCAAACGCTCACTGATGCTCCAGAAGGAAAATCAGTGCATTAAAAGCTGGGGGGTGAAAACTTTTTGAATTTGAAGATCAGGGTAAATTTAACTTCTATCTTCTGTAGCTTCTGAAGGGCAGTACTAAATGAAAAAATATGATATTTAGACAAAATAAGAAAAAAAAATATTACACATCTCTATTCTGTTCAAAAGTTTTCACCCCTGGCACTTAATGCATGTTTTTTTCCTTCTGGAGCATCATTGAGCATTTGAACTTTCTGTAATAGTTGCATATGAGTCCCTCAGTTGTCCTCAGTGTGAAAAGATGGATCTCAAAATCATACAGTCACTGTTGGAAAGGGTTCAAATATACAAAATAGCTTTTAAAACCAAAGAATTTGGGACCTGAAGGATTTTTCTGAAGAACAACATGCAGTTCAACGGGTCAGGACACACAAGAGACTCCTAAACAACTAACACTAAACAAAAAAACAAACAAAAAAAAAACACTGTGGATCATTCAGGTAACAACACAGTATTAAGAATCAAGGGGGTGTTAACTTTTGAACTTTTCAACTATTATTTTCTCTTGTGGCCTATATGTAAACATCTTTTATGTGAAATATCTTATTCAGGCCAGTACTAAATAAAAAAATAACATGTATTTTGTATGATCCCTCTTACTTTGGTGAAATAATTAACATTTATAATGATTCTGAAAGGGGAGTGTAAACTTTTGACTTCAACTGTGGCTTAAGTGTATCTTGTACATCACATACACAAATTTTTGATGAAAGTTACTTTTTATAATTCTTGTGCACAACCAACAGAAAACAAATTCAAATGCTGCTGTTACTTTTTTACATTGAAGTCGTAATTTTGAATTATGTCGTTAAAACTACAGTATCCATCATGGATTATGTAACGTCTGTTACTTGTAAAACGTTACCCCCCATCGCTGCTCAAGGACTTAAAGGAGGACTTTGCAATGAATTGAGCATGTATATTTAATAGTGTGGGTACAGTAGATGGAGTGAATATGTCACATCTCTAAAGCCAGGGCACATCAGCCTTATTCTTAGTCTTTTAAGTACCCCAATCATACTGCCATATTTCACACACTCATGTCACGATCGTCGGTTTTTACTTCCCTGTCGATGGTGCAGCAGCAACAGTGCAGGTTAATAAACCATTAGCTCACAGCTTTGACCTTGACAAAGTCAAAGTTTAGAGGGGGAAGCAATGTAGCAAGCTATTTTTACACAGTGGATTGTTTCGAGAATTCATGACGTGCCCAGAAATCGTAGCGCTTAAGTCAAATTTTAAAGATCGGCCTCCACACTGAGGGACACCATAGATCGCCGCCCTCGTTTGTTATTTCGGCTAGACATTTAGATTTAGACCGAATGCATTTATCTGTCCTGCAAGGACTAAGCTGAAGATGGACAGCTTCACTTAAATCAAGTTTGAAGTAAATGTGCCGAGGCTGATCGGGGTGTGTATTTTGTGTTCTAAGCTCATTAATAATGATTCACCGAATGTAAGAGAGAGTCACCCGTAGCATGGTTTCTGGAAGCCGAATAATGCCTTTTTTTCCCGCTCTCCGCTCCCTTGTCGGCTTCACACACCACTTATCCGAAGACATTTGGGACGGGCTCCCGATCCATGCCGAGCCTTGCGCGTCCTCGGACGCTGACACCAAATAAATGAAGACGCAGAATGGACTTGGATGTTCAGAGTTGGAAGGGCGACGGCTGAGGTGTGAAACCACTGAGCTGTAAAATTGCCCTGGCAGCCATGCTGTTGTTTCAGCATTTCATGGGGAGCCGCTCAGCCTGCTTTCCTACCTCTCCGTATCTTTCCTTTTCACCTTTTTCTCTCCACCCACCTCCATACCTTGCCCTACTGCGCTCGTGCTGACTTAAGCCCCGGCCCGAGAGTCTGCCGGAACTATAAAGCAATAACCGATCGCCTTGTTTTGTATGCACTGCTGCAAGGCACTACAACCAGATCCTAAGAGCTTTAATATTCCACTATCATTTCCATCTCAAGGCTGCACCTAGAAATCTGAAGGTGTTTCGTATACAAACATAGCGCCGCCTCCTTCGCCGACACGCTGCTAATTTGTTCTAATTTGCTAGATGACATGCACCAGATGCATACGATCCTATTATTATGTGAGAAGTCGCAGGGGAAGTAATTGACTGGGCTGTGGCGAGCTTGTTTGGAGCCTGCTGGGGGTTGGTGAGGAGACAAGAGACCCCTGCCGTTGGCCTCTGACTGGGGCAGCGGGATGCCGGTGTCAAGGCTTGAGTGGGTGTGAAGCTTGTGACAATATGAAGGCTGGTCAATAACTTATGTGTTATTCATTTCCGCAGAATTATTGAACAAACAAATGCATTTGATTGCAGAGAGGCTGTAATATGAACTTATTGACTTTTATTCTGCTTAATTAAGCTTTTTTCCTGTTTCTTTCAAGCTTGTGTAGACATTATGAATCATAACTCTGGAGCAGCACAGAGTTCAGGGAGAAGGGTCTCAGTCACTTGCTCAAAATAAATCCAATTAAGACTAACACTTGGTGTGTTTGACACAAGGTAGGGCGTGCCATACTGAAATAGCAAATGAGCACAAGGTACATTAACAGGCAGAGAGCTGTTAAATATATCCCTCATTAATGTTGATCTTGTCTGTTTTTTGTCTTCAACTTCTTGTTTTCTTCATTAATACTCCAGTAATGATTGTAATCATTGCTTTCTTTGTTTTCATGCTCAAGTGAAGTTGTTGACCTGTTGTTACAGTATATTCTTAGCAGCCCTTCATTATAATGCTGTCCCACTGTTGTCTATTAAAAAGTTATTGAAGGTGATGTTATTTTTTCCACTGGACATTTAAGACCCTGTTTACACCTGGTATAAATTAGGGATGCACCATTATTAGAAATTTGTCCAATATTGAATGTAATAGATTTTATTTGTGAACGCATGTTCAGCTATTCTTTTTAATAATTACCTTTTAACTATTTTTGAATTTTTTGGATCATCAGTCATCAAAGCTCAGTAAATATTGGTCACAGATGGAGAAATTCACTTTAAATTTCTGATTACATACAAAAAAATCAGTAGATCATGTTTTCGATTAATCGATTAATTGCGATTAATCGCATCCAAAATAAAAGTTTGTGATTACATAATATATGTGTGTGTATATTTATATGTGTATATATAAATAAGCAAATGTACATGTGTATATTTAAAATATATTTACGTGTATTTATGTGTTCATATTTATATATGCTTTATATTAGATATAAATATATGTAACATTTATTTCTTAAATATATACATGTATGTGTGTATATGTATATATGGAAAATATGGCAAAAAATTAAAGGAGAAGTCCACTTCCAAAACAAAGATTCACATATAATGTACTCACCCCCTTGTCATCCAAGATGTTCATGTCTTTCTTTCTTCAGCTGTTTTTTGAGAAAACATTTCAGCATTTTTCTCCATATAATGGACTGATATGGTGCCCCGATTTTGAACTTCCAAAATAACAAAATAACAAATATTCTACAAAATATCTTCTTTTGTGATGAAAGTCTTACAGATTTGGAATGACTTAATGAGTAAGTGATGACAGAATTACATTTTTGGGTGAAATAACTCTTTAAATTAGTAATGTTTATTTATTTCAATGATTTAAATAACTGATTATTTTAAATGGATCGTTAGATCGCAAAAAAGGTCATTTAAATGTAAAAATGGAGGAAATTAGTATGCACAATTAAATATCCAATCTCATATGTATTCAATGTAAATAAAACTAAAAATCTTCTCGTAATTGATGTGTATACGAAATCAGAGACCCCAAGTGGTCGCTGAAGATGCTTTTTAGATGCAAAACATGTCTCAGTTGACCGCTTGTGATCGGATATGTTAATATGAGAGATAAACATGGCCTAAATTATATTTACCGTCTTCTTTAAGCCTTCGGCATCCAATGTGCTGTAACCAGGTGTCCTAAGTTAGATGGCTGGAGGCCTTTGATAGCCTATGTAGGAGCAGAGCACACAGCATGACAGGAAAGATAAAGTTTGCATTGTTCTTTGCATAAACAGGTGAAATAAGATCAGCGTGAAAGGCCTGTCCCCTCAAACTCAGTTCCGTCTTGGGGTGCAGTCTGTGGATAAGGAAAGGTTATAGTGATGAAGGATGGCGTTGAGATTAGCAGGCTGTAACTGGGCTCAGTGGTGGTGCGAGAAGCCACATTGTTTGATTTATGAGGGTCATGATGATCAGTGGTTGCCACATGAATAATCCATGTCCCCAGAATTAAGTGACCTAGAGCATTCGCTAAATTTCCCCGCTGTGTTTTTCAGTTCCACGCTTGCTTATCCACACTTACTTCATTCAGGACGGAGTGCTGCTGATCAAGAGATTGGCTTATCTGTTGACTCTGTTTGTTTGCCCTTTGTAAAATATTGTTTTGGGGTTTTTTTCCCAAAGCATTCAGCAGTCTTTGTAACAAGACTGATAGCGATTGAAAGTTTTAGGACGTTAAATCAGGACAGATTAGTACCTGTTGAACTAATGTGTGCTTAGAAGTAAAGGAAGCATAAGCACTTAGGTCCAAACACAGACACTGATCATTCAGATAGAGGAAGGAATTACTTGGCTGCTCCAATTTAACAGACCATGGAACTCCTAATGGTCCATGCTTCTAAATGAGACAAGACAAGGCTATTTTAACAGTTAGATCCTTCAGGGTCAATCACATGGTTCATGTGAGAATGTCTGTGACCTTTTGGTTGAAAACAGCTTTAGTGATAATCAGAGTACCTTATTATTTTTTTGCTTGAGTTACCAGTTACAGTCATCTGATTATTTGCTCATCTTATTATGAATCCACACAGTTCAGTAGATATGTTCATGTGCAGGGCTGAGTTGGAATGAACAGCTTTTGCTACATATATAATTCTTTAAAATAAATTATTAATTATCATGTGATTATTTTATACAAATGGATTAAAATATTTTTTTTTTGTTATTGTGGTTTAGCAAGATAGAATTTCAGGAAGATTCGTCTAAAACCCACATTTGTTAAGTAAAGTTAAAAAAATGAGGAGAAAGCTTTCTTGGCATAATTTAAGGCAAACCGGCCAATTATGCACTGGGGTGCCATGCTGAGTTGCCAAACTTCTTTAATCAGCTGACGCTGTTGCTTTCTCGTGACAGGAACACTGACAGGTCTCACAAGCTTTACAGTGCTGGGGTAACACTGACACTAAATATTGCTCTTCATATGTGCAGAAAATGGAATATGTATGACGCAAATGTATGTAAACATTTACAGTGGGTCTGCAGGTAGATATAAACAGTACATTTAGAATCTGCAAACACACTGGATTCAATCTGGATTTACAAAATGTTTATTTTTTTATTTTTAGGATTTATTTATTTATTAGGATTAATTAAAACGATAAAATATGATAGTAAAGTTAGAGATGATTTCTATTTTAAATAAATGCTGTTTTATTAACATTCTTAAGAATCCTAAGAAATATTTGGTGATTTTTAAGCTGCAAAATTGTTTTTTAGAGTGATAAAAATAAGACCTGTTCCTTGAGCTTCAAGTCGTGTGACACTGACTATTAGTTAAGCAGTTATTTTAAATTGTAATAATATTTCATAATTTTACTGAATTTTTGATCTAGGGATGTTCTTTTCGGTTATTTTTCCTAACTGACAGCCGACGCTTGTTAACGGATGATTAACTGTTAACCGTCAAGTTTTATTTTAAATTAGAATTTATTTATTTTAAAAAGGATAAGTGTCTGTGAACCGTTAAAGGGTTACTCCACCCCAAAATGAACATTTTGTCATTAATCACTTACCCCCATGTCGTTCCAAACCCATGAAAGGTTTTCCAAAATATCTTAAATTGTGTTCTGAAGACGAATGAAGCTTTTACGGGTTTGGAACAACACGAGAGTAAGTGATTAATGACAAAGTTTTCATTTTGGTGGAGTAACCCTTTAAAAATACCAAAATTTGTTTTCCAGGGATTAATTTTACATGCGCAAAAAGCAGCAAACATGAGGATTCACATGAATGGAGAAAAACAATAAAGCTAGGCTATATATATAATAAATAAATAGGCCTATACGATAAATAATTTTACTTTATTAACAAAACATAAGAAAAAACTGTAGTATGCAGAGTTTTGGATCATTTTTGTGCTGAAAGCGGCATCCTATTTCTCTTTATTTTACAAAAGCACAAAGATTTGTTTTTATTGTGAATGTACACAAATAAAAGCAAACCTTTTACATTTTCGATTATGACTAGGAGTCATTTCCACTGTTAGAAGGGGAAAATATCAAGTGATTGCGCTGCCGCTGCACGCGCACGCACAGTGAAGTATTGCTAACTTGACAATGCAGCCTTTCCATTATCTTAATAAAGTACAGTCAACCAAACATATAGAAAAATCGCACTGCTTAATCATTATCAACATACTGCTGTGATATAATGTATATGCCAAACAATTTGTTTTATGTGGATATTGGAATGCGAGTGAAGTACAAAACCAAGTTTACATAATAAATACTATTCTGGCTTTCAAATAATTCATCTTGAATACAGAAACATTTGGATTTGAATGAGAAACCCAATGTTAGTTTCAGTTTCGCGTTAGCCTAAATTAATTAGTTTAGGCTTGTTTATATACCCTAGCTTCTTATATTTTTCATTCTTGTTCTTTCAGTAACCTTATAAACCATTTAACTGATTGTATTAATCAATTAAAATTCTTTCTGTCAGTTAACGGTTAACCTGTCAAAATGAGCATCCCTATTTTGATCAAATGAATGCAGGTGAGCCGAAGAGATGCCTTCAAAGACTCAGCACCCCTGTGTCATCCAAGATGTTCATGTCTTTCTTTAGTCAAAAAAAAATTAAGTTTTTTGAAGAAAACATTCCAGTATTTTTCTCCATATAGTGGACTTCAATGGAAGTCAACTGCCTGAAGGTATAAATTGAAGTTTCAGTGCAGCTTCAAACAGCTCTACACGATCCCAGCCAAGAAATAAGGGTTCTAAAAAATGTATACACTTTTTAACTTTTTGCTCGTCTTGCACTTGGTCGACTTCGTATTATATAATCGCGTTTGAAAGTTCACGCATGGTTAGTTTTTTATCTGTGTGCTCTGGTTCAAAACGATGAGGTAGGGTGAAAAACTCCTCCAACTTCAAAACTGCCCAAAATCGTCAAAGTGCATTTGACTTTCTTTGCGCGTTCACTTTGTAAACACTGGGTCGATACTTCCGCCTACATTTTGTATGACCTTTCCAAAGTAATGCATGAAGTCAAGCTAGTGCAAGAAGAGCATTTGTGGTTAAAAAACATATACATTTTTAATTTCTGTTTTGCTAGATACGTCCCTTATTCCTCAGCTGGGATTGTGAAACTGCGTAGAAACTGCAATTTGGACCTTTAACCTGTTGGCTCTTATTATAGTCCACTATATGGAGAAAAATCCTGGAATGTTTTCCTCAAAAAACATTTTTTTCAGCTGAAGAAAGTAAGACATGAACATCTTTGATGACATGGAGGTGAGTAAATTATCAGGAAATTTTTATTTTCATCAAGTGAACTACACTGTAAAAAACAATTTGTTGAGTCTTAAATATAATTTGTAACCTGGCTGCCTTAAAATTTTAAGTTCAGTCAACTCAAAAAAAGTTTATTCAACTTGAAATGTTAAATTATACTAAGTGGCAACTTAGATATTTGAGTTGAATCAACTTAAAATATTAAGGCAGCTGGGTTACTTACCCCTCTGTTAAGTTTAGCAAACACAAATATCTAAGTTGTTACTTAGTACAGCTTAATTTCAAGTTGACTAAACTTATTTTAGTTGACTGAACTTCAAATTTTAAGGCAGCAGGGTAACAAATTATTTTAAGCTGACTCAACAAATTGCGTTTTTAATTTTTTACAGTGTAATCCAGTGTAAAAAAACAAACCTGATCTTTTCAATTCTGATTTGGGCCATTTCAGTGGTCTGTGGTCCTAATTCAGATAAAGGTCTAATGCGACCTCAGTCTGAACAGTCATATTGGAATTCATGCAACTTTCACATCACACACTGGTAGTTCTTTGGTCAGTTGTTTCATATAGAAGACAGCTGCGAAGCTCTGTGGAGGAACAGTAAGGTGTTACAACTCAAGTATTATGGTGACAACAAACAAAACCTGAGGAAAAACTGTGTGAGAAAAACGTAGCTCTCTTTCTCTTCATTCTCTTCTTTGTCCTACTTATCATCTGCGCACAGATTCACAGGCTGCCGTGGGACATCACCTTATAAATGAGCATGTAAGCACTGGCTTTGGTGTAAACATAGGCCTAGTTGTACAGAAATCATGTGATTAATGGAAACATGTAGTACAGTAGAATATTATTCTGTAAATTAAATCAGTCATTACTAAAATTCTGATGGTAAGTATCACGTCAGTGGTTCTAATCTGCGTCTTCACTCCAACGTCAGCAACCCTTTCAGTTTCTAAATGATTATATGTAAATGGTCAGTAGCTTCTCCTAAATGAGGACAGAAATAAATAACCATAGCATGGTAACATGCTGACATAAACTTAAGATGCGGTCATGACTCCCGTCTGAGTAGATGGGTTGATTTTACTTTATCGTTGAGAGAGCTGCCAGCAGACCCATAACATCACTCACAGAGGGGCTCAGATGCAGGGGGATCAGGGAATTGGTCGGTTAATTGCATTGAGCTCTAATACGTGCATGTCCTGAATCATGTCAATGTCTCCTTTGGTTGACAAGGTGGGAATACAGAGTTGGTTTGAGTATTTTAAAGGACCCTTTTTCTCTTAAGAGTCTGGCCACAGAGCAGTATCACCTGGCACTAAACATACCACAAAGTCTATGAAGACTACTGCATTGTTGTATCCCAAAGACAAACAGGATAAAAGAATCCAGAAGGGAGTTTTAGTTTTATGAATAGGATCTTTAGTGTGAAATGGAGACAATGAAACATGTTGTTCCTATTGTGAATGCCAGGCATGCGGAGGAGACAACAAATGCTCATTGTGGCCCACCATATTGATTTGAGTTTTATGTTATTGTTCTATGTGCACAGACTCATTAATGAGAAGTAAAATGGTATGGCTTCATATTTCAGTATCATAGTCTTGAGTGAAATACTTTTAGTTACCCATTTGTCTCATGGTTGTCATGTAATACTACGACCGTTGAAACACATGGCAGCTGAACAGAGCCTAATGCATTTTGTCATCTCAATAATGCTAAGCTGTTTGTCTGAGAGGTTTTATTCAAAGATTAATCTTGAAGTGTGATGGAGGTGTAATGTTTTAAACAAATACTACCTGACTATAGTAGAGAAGCATGATATTAAAATTTCAGTGCTGTTCAGCCGATTAATTACTGTCATGTTATGGCTGATTATGGTAAATGGCCGATATTACAATTCGATACTGTTTTGTCAAGCTAAATAAACATAAAATACTAAAAAAGGAATAAAAATACAAAAAATCTGTAATTTTAAGTGCCTTATGGCATCAAAATTGAATGTTGGCTGGAATTTTGAAATGTTATACTGATAAATGAAAAAATATATGTAATATTGGCATACAACCTACAATACCATTCAAAAATTTGGGGTCAGTGCAATTACTTTTAAAGAAATTAATACTTGCGTTTAGCAAGGATGCATTAAATTTATCAAAAGTGACAGTAAAGACATTTACAGTGTTACAAAAAATATTGCTGCAAGCAGCGATTACCGGGGTTCAAGCGCTTTAAGGTATTTAAAATACATTACATATATTTTGGCAATATGATGCTTTTAATGTTTATGACTGTTATAGCACCAGCTGTGGTTTGATTTTCCTAAAACATGTTTGTTTAGAATCACCTGTTGCATGTGCTCACCAGGTTTTGTGAAGGTTTGAGTTTTTGTTTAGGCTTTATAGGCTTTTAGGTTTATTTTGACAGGCCCTTGTTCTAAACAACCCCATTATAGCTTCCCAAAGGGTACATTTCAACATTTTTTTTGCGATAATTATTGACCTAGAGAGTCCAGAGATTTGTACTGCAGTGTTTTTTTTCCAGACTGAGCGAAAAATCTAGGACTTGTTAGTTTTTTACATCTTCTCAATCATTTAACCAACAATCCCAGCCAAGGAAGAAGGGTCTTATCTAGCGAAACAATGGTTATTTTCATCTTGCCTTTCTTTCCCTGAACTCTTTGTATTCTGGCTCAAGACAGTTAGGGTATGTCGAAAAACTGCAATCGTATTTTCTCCCTCAACTTCAAAAATCATTTCAAAATCATCCTACATCACTGCAGAAGTTCCGACACAGTCTCTGCAAAGTGAACATGCAAAAAAGATCAAACACCCTTAACAAAAAAGGTAAAACAGCGATATAGGATGATTTTGAAGTTGAGAGAGAACATCAGATGGGAGTTTTTCGACATACACTAACTGAACCGGAACAAAAACAGTCCAGGCAGAGTAAGACAAGACAAGCGTTTGGCATTGAAAAAAGTATATAAATTGTATTTTTTTTTTAAATGAAAATAAGCGATCGTTTCACTAGATAAGACACTTCTTTCTCAGCTGGGATCATTTACAACCACATTTGGGATCGTTTGAAGCCGCATTTAAACTGCATTTTGGAAGTTCAAAATCGGGGCACCATATCAGTCCATTATATGGACAAAAATGCTGAAATGTTTTCCTCAAAACACATAATTTCTTCACGATAACTTTTTTTGATAATTATTGATATTCTAGATAGAATGGAAGATAGAATCTTCCCGCACTGGTTTGGTTCTGGTCAGGTGAAAAAAATTAGGACTAGTTTGCAAAAGTAGTTTTTTCAAAGAAAAAAAAAAAAAACGGAAAATTTCACCTGGGTGACGGACAAACCCGAGGTGTGCGCCCTGAACCAAGAATTCCAGTGAAATAAGACACTTGAGTCTGCAACAAGCGGTTTAAGAGTTGTGAGCAAATTCGTACTTTTGATCACTGTAGTGCCCCCCATCAGGATGATTGGGGCGAGTCTTGGTGAATCTGTAGACGGTGCGAGTACTAACATCCCTCCAAATTTCAAGTCTCTACGACTTACGGTTTGGTCTGCCCGAGCTTTTTTGTGGAGATTGCTGATCCTCGGCCATTCTAACAATTACAATAAATTTCAAATAAATGTTCTTTTTAACTTTCTATTTATCAAAGAATTCTTGACTAAAATGTATCATGGTTTTCACAAAAAAATATTAAGCAACAAAACAACATTTTTCAACTGATTTTTGAGCATCAAATCAGTATATTAGAATGATTTCTGAAGGATCATGTGACACTGAAGACATGATTAATGATTAATGATTAATGACAGCTTTGCAGTCACAAGAAATAAATGACATTTTAAAATATATGAAAATTAGGGCTGTCAAATGATTAATCGCGATTAATCGCATACAAAATAAAAGTTTGAGTTTGCCTAATATATGTGTGTACTGTGTGTAATTATTATGTATATACAAATACAAACACATTCATGTACATATTTAAGAAATATTTATATATATATATTTACGTATATATAGTATATGTATTTATTATCATTTTTCTAGAATCTGTATTATATATAAATAAAAATATTTTGTACATAACATTTCTTTAAAATATATACAATAATTTGTTTGCATTTATATATACATAATAATTACACACAGTATACACACATATATTAGGCAAACTCAAACTTTTATTTTGTATGCGATTAATCATGATTAATCGTTTGCCAGCCCTAATGAAAATAGAAAACTAATTGTGATAATACTTAACAATATTACTGTTTTTACTGTTTTAGTTCGGAAATACAGCTTTGGTGAGACTTTCGAAATAATTTAAAAAAACTAATCCGGCCATTATCGTAATTCAAGACTGTGATGGCGAAAATGTAAATCTATGTGAATGGCCTTGTGATAGCAAGGTACAGTCCTTCTGCACTGTTCAGTAGTATTATTTACAGAGTTAGCTTCTTTCAAATGGAAATTCCACTTTCGGTTCAATCTAACTCTCACCTTTCATTCAGTTAGCTTTCAATTACACACTTCATTATGTTCTGTAATGAGTCCAGTGATGTGCCTATACATTCCACCCTGAGGCCCTCATTGGGGTAATATATGCAATCCCATTTTGCACCCTTAGGCTTGTTGCCACTAATAAACAGAAGAATTCAGAGCATCATTTGTTCGTAGAATTTCCCCTCGGGATTCTAAGAAATACGTCTAATGTAAATCCAACAGAATGCGAGCAGTCGTGGATTATTGCACCTCCGTCACATCTTAGTGTCTTCAAACCGCGTGTGCCTCAGTGATGCTCCGCGGACTACTTAGACAGACAAACAAGACCCAGTTGCTTTAGAGGCTGACTGCTGAACTTTTCAGTGTGTAGACAGAACAGCAGTGGAAGAGGTCACTTCCAGACAGCCTGTCCCCTCCAGTGTGCTTCCAGCTCATCTTCCTGCTCTTGTTCCACTCTGTGTCCTCGCCTGCGGCTTTCTGCCCGGCCTCTTCTGAATCTGAAGGAGAAGAAGAATAAATAATAAATCTCGATGACAGCGAGGAAACGGAATCTTTTGTTTGCACCCGCAGTGTTATTTTTCTCATCTTTTCCCGAACCCCACGTAGATGACCCAAGGCCCGGCGCAGGCATAATGAAGATCCGCGTAATGAGGCTGAGGAATACGAGGCCCCTAGTTAGACCCGAGCTGTCGGCACGGCGGTACTCGTCATTGTGTCGTTAACGGCCGTGAATAGCTTATTCTCCTTTGCTATTGTTGAGAATGCACTTGTGGTGCTTGCGAGGCGATGAGAGGCTTTGACACTCCATGCTCTTAAGGTAATGTAAGCTCTCACCCTTGTGTGTTCGCAGGAGGCGAATGAGCCCGATGTTTCATCCCCTCCAAACTGGAGGTGCGGTTTAGATTTAATATCGGGGATTTAGCAGCTGTTGCATTGGGGAGCTCCTAATGCTCAAGTCCCTTTGCTTGAGTGTCCCTTTTCCTCAATCTTTTATTCTCTTTTGTCATTTAGACCTTTTCCCTGCTCCCTTGTGCTCTCTTGTTCTGAAGTTGAACACTAACTGTTTCTTCTTTCTCTTTCTCAATACCCAGGTGTCCTCTCTTTGCTTTGAGCCTGATTATCGGTCTGTCTGGTCTCCAGCTCTTCTGTGTCTGGTTGTCTGGTTCAAGCAAGCAGTGATCTTCCACAGCAGACATCTCCGGGGATTGCAGTCCGTGGTCTGAGGTGAGTCCTACCGGGATCCATCGCCTTTGCTCCTGTCTCTCCTCGTTCGCAATCACCATTATGCTAGTCGGATCTGCGTGGCTTTAATTCTTAGAAATCAGTGTTCATTAGAGTCACCTGCACTTCAAGAGGAAGCACAGAATAATTTGATGTCAGATGCCTCATTATGGTACTCCTACTTAAAGCCATGACAAAAGTACAAGCTTTTTCATGCTCAAGAACCACCGCAAGTCTATGGGGATGACAGAGAGCCGCAGATGCATTTTGATTAAAGGCTAAGTGATCTTGCGGCGCAAATCAGTGATTCATAATACATGGAATTCATTATGGAAGAAGCGGTCTGATCATCCCTTAAAACGTATTGCTTTTGCCATCCATATATGTTTATAGTAGACATTTTACATTCACTCCTATAATTTGAATGTCACTTGGTGTTGTCAGTAACTGTCATGCTTTAAAATTGGCCCGTTATAAAGTGTTAGCAATACAAATCAACAGCCATTCTCTGTAAAATATGAAATCCTGAAAATATAGGAAAGAGCTGTTTCTACCTGATCTAACTTTTAAATTTAGTTTCTACGTATACTACGGTTCAAAAGTTTGAGGTTGGTAAGATTTTAATTCTCTCATGCTTGCAGAAGCTTTTTCTAAAACTACTATAAAAACAGCTGTAAAATTGTGAAATATTATTATAATTTAAAATAAGTGCTGTTTGTTTTAATACATTTTAAAATGTAATTAATTATTGTAATTAAGTATTTTGTTACCCTGCTGCCTTAAAATTTTAAGATAAAAATAAGTTATAAATAAGTTTAGTCAACTTGAAATGTTAAGTTGTACTAAGTGAAAACTTAGATATTTGAGTTGACTAAACAAAAATTTTGGTTTGTTAAACTTAAAATCTGGGCTTGTTACCCAGCTGCCTTAAAAAATTACGTTCAATCAACTTAAATATCTAAGTTGTCGATTATTACAACTTAACGTTTCAAGTTGATTAAACTTATCTGAGTTGATTGAACTTAAAATTTTAAGGCAGCTGGCTAACAAATTATTTTAAGTTGACTCAACAAATTGTTTTTTACAGTGTAATGGTAATGCTATATTTTGAGCAGCCATTGTTCCAGTCTTCAGTGTCACATGATCCTTCAAAAATCATTCTAATATGCAAAAACATTTTTTATTATTATCACATTTGAAAAATGTGTATATATATATATATATATATATATATATATATATATAACAGTAATATAGTTTTTCCACACTCTAAAAAAATAGAAAAACAAGAAGCACAATTTGTTGAGTCAACTTAAAATATTTTGTTACCCTGCTGCCTTAAAATCTTAAGTTCAGTCAGCTCAAATAAGTTTAGTCAACTTAAAATGTTAAGTTGTTCTAAGTGAAAACTTAGATATTTGAGTTGACTAAACAAAAATTTTGGTTTGTTAAACTTAGAAGCTAAAAGCTAAAACTTTAAGTTCAATCAACTTAAATATCTAAGTTGTCACTTAGTACAACTTACATTTTAAGTTGATTAAACTTATTTGAATTGATTGAACTTAAATCTTTTTACAGTTTTTTACAGTGTAATGGCAATGCTAAATTTTGAGCAGCCATTGTTCCAGTCTTCAGTGTCACATGATCCTTCAAAAATCATTCTAATATTCAAAAACATTTTTATTATTATTACATTTGAAAAATGTGTATATAACAGTATATATATATATATATATATAATATAACAGTAATACAGTTTTTTCCACACTCTAAAAAATGCTAAGTTAAAAACAAATGTTTAAATATCAGTTATTATTATACCTGCTGGGTAGTATTATTTAATTCAACTATTGTTTAAAATGACTTAAAATAGGTTGTTAAAAATCAGACACATAATTACTAAAGGCAACAGCAATAATCAAAAGGTGAACATTTATTAATAAACTTTTTTTAAATGCTTATTATTTCATTATTATTTATTCAACTTATTAATAAATGTTCATTTCCAACCTTTTTTGGGTTCATTTTAAGCAAGAAATATGTGAATATCGAAATTAATAAGCTTACCACTGATGCATGGTTTGTTTTGATAGAACATGGATGATAGAATATTTGGCTGAGATACAACTATTTAAAAAACTGGAATCTGAGGGTTCAAAAAAGCCCCAAATATTAGGAAATTTATAGATAATTTTGACCCGTACAATGTGTTGTTGGCTATTGCTACAAATACACCCATGCTACATATGACTGGTTTTGTGGTTCAGGGTCACATACAGTGATTTTTAAGCAATAGCTGAGTTACATAAAACCACCCAGAATGCTACGTTTGTCCATATTTCACCCAGCACTGGGTAGTTTTTAA
The DNA here is from genome assembly GCA_012976165.1 of Labeo catla. Lineage (NCBI taxonomy): Eukaryota > Metazoa > Chordata > Actinopteri > Cypriniformes > Cyprinidae > Labeo > Labeo catla. The sequence continues at coordinate 70,448 of VONZ01000408.1, forward strand.
CCCAGCATTTTTTTAGAGTGAAAGATTCATATGTGAACAGAGTGCAAAAGATCAGGGTTTGTTTTTCTAACATTATGAATGTATTTACTGTGATCTTTGAGTGATTTAATTCATACATATACAAACCTTTTAAATCTTTTGAGGTTCATTCTGTTCTTTGTGAATTCTAAAGACTTTCCAGAACCATTGTCGAACCACTCAACCAACGTTGGCAGTGTATCTTAATTCAGCTTGGATTTTATTTATGTATAAACTGCCAGTAAAAGTCTTAGACAAGGACTTAGAAAAGGTTCCTAAAGTTTCCTGCTATAGAGTTGAAATCAGTTCTGCGGTTCCCTTGCAATGGTTCAAGCTATTACAGTTCTGACCAGTCATCAGAACATCCATAAAAATTTTACAAGTTATTGTAAATTTTAAAATCTATACAAGCATGCAAAAATGTCCACCTACTTAGGAATACAGATAAAACCAGTGTGCATCATTTTAACTTCCAAGCTGTCATTTTAGTAATTCACTATAGGGAACATCTGTTTGTACAGCTGAGCAGAACATCATAACAGCTTTCCTCTAATAGAGATGTCTTACAGCTGCAGTCCTAGTGTGAAATGATACGAAACCTTCAAAGGGTGACTGTGTGAATTAACCTTTTTAAAGAAATGAACATGACTTCAGTCTCTGCCTTTGAATGAACTGTTATATAGTGGAAGTGAAATCAATATCGATTTTCTCTCACACGAAAATGACCTGTGAAGACCTTTCAGTGCTCTCGGATTGGCAAGTGAGTGAAGTCAATTTTATTAGACATGTCATGCAAATCGTTAACAGCATTAACAGATCAGGATACAGTCTAAACACAATGCGAAATCATGAAAATGTCAACAACACACCTCACCAGGATGTTCCATTCATAAAAATGGAATTTACTGTATAACACAGAATGTCACGGAATTTGCCAAAATGTGGAATGAATAAATCAAAATTAGGTCAGTACAGTGACATGGACTATAGTGTCTGAGAATATTAAGCCGCAAAAATATTATTTAAATATGAATTCTGCGAGAATGAAAAGCGCAGATGCACGGCTTCATTTAATACACACATACTGAAGCTACCGTCTCAACTTATGAACACATGAACAAATAATCTCCAGAGCTGCTCTTAGAGTCACTTCATGAGCATTTTACCATTTCTTTTGACAAAAACTAACGTCATCTCATATATAAACAGAAACATAAAAATCTTCACAAAAACCTATCAAAATAAAAGTTCAGTTTAACTTGAAGAAATTGTGACAGAAAAATATATTACTTAATGTAATGATACTACTACTACTGCTACTAATAAAATCATTAAAAGTTATTTTTTAAGGAATATATACCAGAAAAAAATATTTAACAGAACTTATTTATTAGAAAAATATAATACACAACACATTTTCTGAATGAATGAATAAATGAATGAATAAATACATTAAAAAAAAAAAAAAAAAACTAAATTTGAGAAAAAATAAAACATATTTCATAGGGCCACAAAAATGTAGCTTGTGTTAAACTTAATACATTGCTGTTAAATTGTGTAAGTTCCATGATTTCAATTAATTAGACATGCGTTTTGATTAATATTTTTCAATTTAACCATTAAAGGATTAGTTCACTTCCAGAACAAAAATGTACAGATGATTTAACTCAATCCCTTGTCATCCAAGCCAAGATGTTCATGTCTTTCTATCTTTTAGTCGTAAAGAAATTATGTTTCAGGATTTTTCTCCATACAGTGGACTTCTATGGTGCCCACGAGTTTGAACTTCCAAAATGCAGTTTAAAATGCAGCTTCGAAGTACAAAAATTATACATTTTTTAGAAAATAACCAATCACTTTGCTAGATAAGACCCTTCTTCCTTAGCTGGGATCATTTAGAGCCAATTAAAGCTGCATTTAAACTGCATTTGTTCAATGCATGTTCAAACTCGCAGGCACCATAGAAGTCCACTATATGGAGAAAATTCCTGAAATGTTTTTCTCAGAATACATAATTTCTATACGACTGAAGAAGGAAAGACATAAACATCTTGAATGACAGGGTGAGTACATTTTTGTTCTGGAAGTGAACTAACTTTTTAAAACAAAGCCTAGAAAAATTTAAACAGAAAAAAACTGACTTTCAAAAAAAAAATAAAATGGAATTGGGAAAAAATAAAACAGGGCCTTACAGATACATAGAATTGGCTAATCTAACAAACTGTTGTTCTTGTGTCCTTCTGCGATACCCCCTGCCGTTTAACATAATCAGTGCTTTCACGCTTCGCTGGCCCATGCTTGAGCATTGTGTCATTCACGTGCCCTTCTACATCTGTCTCTGTCATGTCAATTCATCACACACATGCTCATCTCCCATCATGTGTCTAATGAAATATCTTGACAGTTTAAACAAACGGTTCACCTTTTGAGGTCTTAAAGAGTCCTTCATCACTGTCATGAGACTAATATCCTGTGCTAAGTGTTACAGAACATATACAGTCACAAAAGTACGCATGAATATAAGACGTGTATCGACAAGATGAATGAGTCACACAATATTTGGACATTTTGAAATTACTAAGTAAATATTGTGTTAAAAAAAACAATGTTTGTGTACATCTCATTAAATTGTATTAGTCTATGTCACACACATTTCACACCATTGTATCAGCCATCTGCCACCACACTTTGGTTATTCACCCATTTCGATCAGCTGATGACAAAGACACACGTGTATCGAATTCCTGTGATATTTCTTGATATTATTCTTTAAAAGTCATCTCTTTGCACTGCACTTCCAAGAATGTTCCAAGGGCTCCAATTTAGAAGAATGATAAAGGACAAAAAGTGTCCTTGTCTCTTTCTCTCTCACTCTCTCTCTTTTTCTCACTCTCATTCTCTCAGGAGGAGTCATGGGGCCGGTACGGGCCTACCCATTAGCCCTGCCTGTGCTGGCTGTTCTGGGCCTCATTATCAGCGCATGGAGCCTCAACCCAGATGACCCCAATGTCTGCAGTCACTGGGAGAGGTGAGAGAGGGGCAGTCTCCTGTGTTAAACTCCGTTTTACCTTCCGTTTATCAATTGCAGGATTCACACAGCGTAGTTATTCCTCTCCCACATGTCAGAAGGATGTTTTGGTCAAAGCGGTTAAGTGGTTTATGGCTATGTGATTGTCTGAGTTATAATGGGTTGTGGCAGTGTAAAAATAAAAAAAAAAATCTACAATTTGGATTAATTTGTTAATTTGTTTTTAAAGGATTAGTTCACTTCCAGAATAAAAATAATTTACTTACCCCCATGTAATCCAAGACGTTTATGTCTTTCTTTTTTCAGTCGAAGAGAAATTAAGGTTTTTGAGGAAAACATGCCAGGGTTTTTCTCTATATAGCGGACTTAAATGGGAGGGTTGAAGGTCCAAACTGCAGTTTCAATGGTGCTTCAAAGGGTTCTATGCGATTCCAGCCGAGGATTAAGGGTCTTATTTAGTGAAATGATCCGTTTTTTTTTTTTTATTTAATTTGTATATTTTTCAATTACAAATGCTCATCTTGCACTAGCTCTGGAATGCGCATGCGCGTTTTCACGCATTAAGTAATCACTCTAGAAAGGTGATGCGTGGTTAGTTCGTCCTCTGTGTACTTTCTGGGGTTGACAATAACGAGGCAATAATGGAGGCAGCGTGAAAGACGCTCGGGACAGATGACGAATTTGTCACTGGCCTAATCGGGCCACTGCTGCGTCGTCACGAAAGTTTATCATTTGCACGTGTTTTTAAGCCTTGTTAATTTAAAATTTCAAGCGATCACAGAGAGACACGTCTCTGACGGACAAATAGCCTACATGCAATGTCAAAATACCCATCTTGACAAGTAACTTTGTAGCTGCAACAATGACACAAAAAGATTGTGTCGACGCAAGAAATTTTATCGATAAATGGCATTTCCAACAGCTATATCAGTAAAAATGTTCAAGCGCTATTTTTTTTTTTCGCAAAAAATCCTTAGATGGAAACCTGGCTACTGTTGGTTTACATTTTTTTGGAAAGGGCAATTGACTTACTTTGTACATTTGCTTTATAAACACTGGGTCGGTACTTCTGCCTACGTCACATGTTTGTGATTACGTAATGCGAGCAGTAGAGCTAGTGCAAAACAAGCATTTGTGGTAAAAAAGTATAAAAATGGTATTTTATTTTAGAAAATTACGATCATTTCGCTATATAAAACCCTTATTCCTCAGCTGGGATTGTGTAGAGCCCTTTGAAGCTGCATTGAATCTGCAATTTGGACCTTCAACCTGTTGAATCCCTTTAAAGTCCACTATATGGAGAAAAATCCTTGAATGTTTTTCTCAAAAACCTTAATTTCTTTTCGACTGAAGAAGGAAAGACATCTTGGATGACATGGGGGTGAGTAAATTATCTGTAAATTAGTGAACTAACCCTTCAATTGACAATTAGACATTTTTTGTAGTTTAGTTTTTCAAAATAATGTTGATTTTGTGTCAAGTTAATGCTCATTGTTGAGTTAGGTGAATCCCCAACACTGATTGTGTTGTCTGAGATAAAAAGTTGCTTTATAACAGTATGCTTGTCAGAATGGAACAGAATTGTTAAATGGATACTCAATGAAAATTTACAACAGCGGATAAACCTTTGTTCCCCTTCAGTCGTTTCACTACGACGTTACATATGGGAACTCGCCTGAGTGACCAATCACCTCTGAGCTTTACAGAAAAGGCCAATGAAATTGGCGAGTGGAGTTTGCGTGCAACGCCACTCCCCCGTACATACGGGTATATAAGATGGCGGCGCGCATCCACTCATTCAGATTTTCGCTTCAGAGCCTCACCGCCTGCGAGCAATTGAAGAAAACAGAAAGGAAAAGAAAACCTCTCCGACACCTGCAGTGTCAGATCCTGCGAGCCGGCCGCCGACAGAGAAACGGAACGAGCCGGCTTCTCGCATTCCAGCGAGTTTGAGAGCACGGTTGTGCCGCGTCCTCCCTGGGCGAACCGGGATCTAAAAGAGCAATTTCCTTACGGTCGTCGAGAGCCATTGTCCCGGTATGGCTTTCCGACCGTGCGTTTCTGGGTGCGGTAGTTTCCTCACCTCCGTTGACGGTCATGATCGCTGTCTCACGTGCCTGGGCCGAGAGCACGTAGAGGCAGCGTTTGTGGATGGTTCGTGCGTTCATTGCGAACGCATGTCCATGGCCACGTTGAGGTCCCGCCTCTCGTTCGCGAGACGGCTCCCCTCGTCGTCTTCCCGAGGTAGTTCGGCGAGCCGTAAAGGCTTTACGGCTGCTTCGGCGAGGCGCTTGGGGGACCTCCAGGTGACGGTGCAGAATGTCCCGCCGGCTGATACCCCGCGGGCTTCCGCTCCACCGCGTGGTCCCGTGGTGATGCCCAAACAGACCGCTCCCCCGTCTAAAAGCGGGCCCAGCGTCTCTTTTGGTGCTCCCCCGGAGGAAGAGATGTCTATCTCAGCATCAGAGGGTGAACGGTCGGCAGATGAGGCGGGCACTTCGGCGGAGCAGCGCCCCTCTGCGGTCGCTGCTCCGTCTGAGGCGGACGCCGAACTGTCGGCCATGCTCCTCCGGGCCGCCAAGGGGATCGGGCTGGAGGTCCCGAAGGTGCCTCCTCCCGATCCTTCGAGGCTGGATGATTGGTTTCTGGGGACGAGGTCTGCGGCGCCGCCGCGCTCGCCCCCAGTCCCTTTCTTCCCGGAGGTGCACGATGAGCTGGTTAAGGCGTGGCGGGCCCCTCATTCGGCTCGTTCACGCCTTACCTCCTCAGCCCTCGCTACCCTTGATGGCGGGGCGGCCAGGGGGTACGAGGGGGTCCCTCAGGTTGAGCGTGCGGTTGCGGTGCATTTATGCCCGCAAGACGCCGCCACCTGGCGGGGCTCTCCGCGCCTCCCGTCCAAAGCCTGTAGGCTTTCGTCGGCTCTGACCGGCAAAGCCTACAGTGCTGCGGCCCAGGCCGCCACCGCCCTGCACGCCATGGCCACCCTGCAGGTCTATCAGGCCAAGGCGTTAAAAGAACTGCACAAGGGTAGTCCTGACCAAGCGGTTTTGCAGGAGCTGCGTGCGGCGACTGACTTCGCCCTCCGGGCGACTAAAGTCACGGCGCGGTCCCTTGGTCAGGTGATGTCCACACTCGTGGTCCAGGAACGCCACCTCTGGCTGAACCTGGCGCAGATGGCAGATGTCGACAAAGCACGCTTTCTCGACGCTCCTGTCTCCCAGGCCGGCCTCTTCGGCGACACTGTCGAGGACTTTGCCCAGCAGTTCTCGGCAGTCCAGAAGCAGACTGAGGCGATCAGTCACATCTTGCCCCGGCGTGCGACTCCCACGAAGTCCCCGGGTGCCCAGCCTCAGCCTGCTCGTCGCCGAGGGCGCCCCCCTGCGGCCCCCAAGAAGCAAGAAATACCTGCTCCGTCTCCGGCTGAGGCCCACGATGCGCGCCTCGCCGCCAGACGTCGTGGCCGCCGCAGGGGAGCGGCGCCGCCCGCTGCTCAGGAGCCCCCTCATACACCTAAGACCCGCAGGTCTGCGCGGCGCTCCTGACACGGGCAGCCTGGAGATGATGGAAGCTGCTCTTCGGGGGACGACAACATCTGCCCCCCCGCCCCCGGTGGAGGGCCGGGGCCGTCTGTGCGCTCAGCTGCCGTCGACCTACGGGTCGGCGGTACCCACCCACTCACAGAAAGAGCAATTTTCCACATCTCTGGGCCAAGTGCCCCGAGTTCTGTTCCTGTCAGACAAGATGTCTCCTCGGGTTCGGACTCGGAGCCAACATTCGCCAGCGCGGGAACCTGGGAGGAAGGTAAGTGCTGCTCAGAGCGGCCAGACTGCTCTCCAGGACGTTCATCCTTCTGGGACCAGTCCCCTTCCCCTTCCCGCAGGCCGCCCCACCGCGGTCACGTCGGTCAACGCTCCGCTGATCCCACTGGTGACCAGGCTCGCAGCCTGGCTAGAGCTGCCCAGCCCGTCCCGGTGGTTGATCCGGACGGTACGTCTCGGCTACGCGATTCAGTTCGCCAGGCGCCCGCCCAAATTCAGAGGCGTCCTTTTCACCTCTGTCCACTCGGACACGGATGCCTCTGTCCTGCGTGCGGAGATTGCTGTCTTACTGGCGAAAGACGCAATCGAGCCTGTCCCTCCAGCCGAGATGAGGTCGGGGTTCTACAGCCCTTACTTCATCGTGCCCAAGAAGAGCGGTGGGTTACGACCAATCCTGGATCTTCGAGTTTTGAATCGGTCCCTTCTCAGGCTGCCGTTCAAAATGCTCACTTCGAGGCGTATCCTTTCGTGCGTTCGACACCAGGATTGGTTTGCGGCCATAGACCTGAAGGACGCGTACTTTCACGTCTCGATTTTGCCTCGACACAGACCCTTTCTACGGTTTGCTTTCGAGGGTCGAGCGTATCAGTACAAGGTGCTCCCATTTGGCCTGTCCCTGTCCCCCCGCGTCTTTACGAAGGTCGCCGAGGGTGCCCTGACTCCGCTATGGCGGAAGGGCGTTCGCATCCTCAACTATCTCGACGACTGGCTCATCATGGCTCACTCGCGAGATCTGTTGTGCGAACACAGGGACCTGGTGCTTCAGCACCTCAGCCATCTGGGCCTTCGGGTCAACCGAGAGAAGAGCAAACTCTCCCCAGTGCAGAGGATCTCTTTTCTCGGTATGGAGCTGGACTCGGTCAATATGACAGCCTGCCTCACCAACGAGCGCACGCAGTCAGTGCTGAACTGCCTGAAATCATTCAGGCACAAAACAGCGGTCCCTCTCAAAACATTTCAGAGGCTCCTGGGGCATATGGCAGCTGCAGCCGCGGTAACGCCGCTGGGCTTGCTTCATATGAGACCGCTTCAGCGCTGGCTACACGATCGAGTCCCGAGATGGGCATGGCACCGTGGCACACTCCGGATTGGCGTTTCCCCGCAGTGTCGCCGCCTATTCAGCCCGTGGTCAGACCCTGCCTTCCTACGGGCCGGAGTCCCCTTAGGACAGGTCTCCAGGCATGTTGTGGTTTACACAGATGCCTCCACCACGGGTTGGGGTGCTGTATGCAACGGGCAAGCAGCCTCGGGCTCCTGGACAGGACCTCGACTGCTTTGGCACATCAACTGCCTGGAGTTGCTAGCAGTGCTTCTCGCGCTGCGTCGGTTTCTTCCGATGCTCCGCCACAAGCACGTGCTTGTCCGCACGGACAACACTGCGACCGTAGCGTACATCAACCGCCAGGGTGGTCTACGCTCCCGTCGTATGTCGCAACTCGCCCGCCATCTGCTCCTGTGGAGTCAGACGCGGCTGAAATCGCTGCGCGCCGTTCATATACCAGGGGAGCTCAACCGTGCAGCCGACCAGCTCTCACGGCAGCCCACCCACCCTGGAGAATGGCGACTCCACCCCCAGACAGTCCAGCTGATTTGGAGTCGATTCGGCAAGGCCCAGATAGATCTGTTTGCCTCCCCGGAATCCTCCCACTGCCAGCTTTACTACTCCCTCAACGACGCTCCCAACAGCCTCGGCAGGGACGCACTGGCACACAGCTGGCCTCCGGGGCCCAAGTACGCCTTTCCCCCAGTGAGCCTCCTTGCACAGACCCTGTGCAAGATCAGGGAGGACGGGGAGCAGGTTCTGCTGGTTGCGCCATACTGGCCCACCCGGACCTGGTTCGTCGACCTCACGCTCCTCGCGACAGCCCCTCCCTGGAAGATTCCCCTGAGGAAGGACCTTCTTTCTCAGGGGATGGGCACGATTTGGCACCCGCGTCCCGATCTATGGAACCTGCACGTGTGGCTTCTGGACGGGACACGGTAGACCTCGCCGGCCTTCCACAGGCCGTGATAGAAACTATCACTCAGTCTAGAGCCCCCTCCACGAGGCAGGCCTACGCACTGAGGTGGGGTCTCTTTGTTGACTGGTGTGCCTCCCGTGGGGAGGACCCACAGAGATGTCCGATCGCAGTAGTGCTTTCCTTCCTGCAAGAGAAGTTGGAGCGTAGGCTGTCTCCTTCAACTCTCAAAGTGTATGTCGCGGCCATCGCGGCATATCACGATGCAGTCGATGGAACATCCATCGGGAAGCATCAACTGGTCGTGAGGTTCCTCAGAGGTGCGAGAAGGGTTAATCCCCCTAGACCGCACCTTGTACCCTCTTGGGATCTCTCCGTCGCCCTTCGGGGCCTGCGGGGACCTCCCTTCGAGCCGCTGGTTTCAGTCGAGCTTAAATTCCTGTCGCTTAAGACAGCGCTCCTGACCGCGCTCGCCTCCATCAAGAGGGTCGGGGACCTACAAGCCTTCTCTGTCAACGAGCGTGCCTGGAGTTCGGGCCGGCTGATTCTCACGTTATCCTGAGACCCCGGCCCGGTTACGTGCCCAAGGTTCCCACCACACCCTTCCGGGATCAGGTGGTGAACCTGCAAGCTCTGCCCCCGGAGGAGGCAGACCCGGCCTTAGCGTTGCTGTGTCCCGTTCGTGCCTTACGGGTTTACGTGGACCGCACCCGGAGCTTCAGACGCTCCGAGCAGCTCTTTGTTTGCTTCGGAGGACAGCAGAAGGGAAATGCTGTCTCCAAGCAGAGGTTGGCCCATTGGGTGGTAGATGCCATCTCCCTGGCCTACGAAAGCCAGGGGGAGCCGTGCCCCCTAGGAGTTCGAGCTCACTCCACTCGTAGTGTTGCCTCCTCCTATGCGCTGGCGCACGGCGCCTCGCTAGCAGACATCTGCAGAGCTGCGGGCTGGGCGACACCTAACACCTTCGCGAGATTCTATAATCTCCGCGTCGAGCCCGTGTCCTCCCGTGTGTTAAGGTAACATCAGGTAATTTGCGGGAGGCCGGCAGGTGTCGGCTTGCTGCGCCATTCCCACGGGATCCGTGCGCTATCTCCCAGTATGTTCCCTCCGGCGAACCTGGGTCCTCCATGCCCCGCAGTCAGGACTAGATGCGGAGTAGTCCGCGACTGTGCTCCGACTGGGTCTCCTTCGCCCAGAAGGTTTTCCCTCATACATCTATAACAGATTAGATGTATTCAATTTCTTTATTCCACATGCCTAAACCACATGTGCTCCGCCCCCCCAACCCATGCTTCAGTACATCTGGCACCCCTATGGGGCCCCTCTACTGGTCCCTAGGGCGTTGGGAAGGTTACGTAGTGACTCCACTTTCCGACACGTCCGCCTGTCGGCACTTGGGGTCTTGCGTAACGCAGCCTCAGGGTTGTGGCCTTTTCCATGGGTCTGTTCCCATATGTAACGTCGTAGTGAAACGACTGAAGGGGAACGTCTAGGTTACGTACGTAACCCTCGTTCCCTGAAGGAGGGAACGGAGACGTTACATCCCCTGCCACAACCCTAGGCTGCGCTGACGCCGGGCTGCGGCTCGGCTCCTCAGCAAAAACCTGAATGAGTGGATGCGCGCCGCCATCTTATATACCCGTATGTACGGGGGAGTGGCGTTGCACGCAAACTCCACTCGCCAATTTCATTGGCCTTTTCTGTAAAGCTCAGAGGTGATTGGTCACTCAGGCGAGTTCCCATATGTAACGTCTCCGTTCCCTCCTTCAGGGAACGAGGGTTACGTACGTAACCTAGACGTTCTGTATAAGGTTGGATGTAAGTAGTTGCGAGTGGTTTGGATTAGTCTGAAAACACACACAATGTGTATTTCAGTCCTATTCCGTTATCTCAGAGATTTAGGGGATTTACATTTGTTTGTTCCTGTATTGACTGTATTCACTTTTAATGGCACAGCTGAAGCGATATAAAGGATTGTGTTTGTGAGTGTTGATCTGGTTACACTTGCCTACAGGTATTAGGTTCAGTCACTAAACACACAAAACAATATTGATGTTCTTATTATTAACCTTGTAGAGTGTGTGTGTGAGAGAGAGAGAGGGAGGGAGTGTAAGGATAAGTTGCTAAAATAAAACAGGCAGAACAGCATCCAGTTGACCAGAACAATCTGTTTTGACTGAACCTATTGCCTGAAAAATTATTGTTTGTAAAGGCTGTTATCAGTTATGACAAATAAGCAGGAGCAATTGCTTCTGCAGAGAGGAGGACAGAGGGCTGCAGAGATGAATGAGTTCTAGCATTGCTTCCCTGAAAGAGAATATTCCCGAGCTTTAATGTCATTTTGCTGGCAACGGTTTAGTAATGTTTTTTCAAGGAAGTTAAGACAAGACATCTTGTTTTTCTAGATTTACTATAGCGTTGAAAAGGAAATATTATCCTAGTCTTCTTATTTGAGAGAAGTTGTTTTGAACTTCAAGCAAAATAGATTGATTCTTGTCAGAATATTACATCTGAGTATTTTATGGTTTTGTTTTTTTAGGATACAGTACCTTTACACTACAGTTAATTATAGACTTGAGGCCAGCGAATTCTGTGTTTCTCTGCAGCATAATCATGTTTGGGCAATTTCAGATAGGGGTCCCCAAGGCAAGTTGTCACTTTTTACTCCAGTGACTATTTCTTGGGATAGGTTTATTGCTGCATATGCAAATACATAAATGTCTTGACTACAAAAAAGCCCAACTTTGCACTGTTAATTTTAAACATACAGTTGCTAATTTTGTCCCCTAAATTAGTGGTTCTTAACCAGGGAGCCAGGGCTTTTGGGGGGAACTAAGCAACCTGCCAAGGGGGCCACCCCTGTTGAAAAATGCAGCATATTCAAGTTAGGTATGTTTTGAAGTATGGCAGCTGGTTTAAGCTGGTTCTTAGATGCCATGAGCTGGTTTAAGGTGCCCCTGAGCTGGTTATAAATTGGTTATGAGGTGGCCCTGAGGAGGAGCTAGTTGCTTAGGACCAGCTTAAACCAGCTCATAACCAGCTTATAACCAGCTCAGGACCAGCTTAAACCAGCTAATTTAAGATGGTTATAATCAGGTTATGAGCTGGCCCTGAGCAGGAGCTAGTTGCCTAGGACCATCTTAAACTAGCTCATAACCAGATTATAACCAGCTCAGGGCCATCTTAAACCAGCTCATGAGCAACTAAGGACCAGCTGACCCTGAGCAGGAGCTAGTTGCTTAGGACCATCTTAAACTAGCTCATAACATGATTATAACCAGCTCAGGGCCAGTTTAAACCAACTCATGACCAACTAAAGTCCTTAGTTGGTCATGAGCTGGTTTAAGATGGCCCTGAGCTGGTTGTAAGATGGTTATGAGCTGGCCCTGAGCAAGAGCTAGTTGCCTAGAACCAGCATAAACTAGCTCATAACCAGATCATAACCAACTCAGGGCCTTATAACCAACTATGGTCCTTAGTTGGTCATGAGTTGGTTTAAGCTGGTCCTGAGCTGGTTATAAGGTGGTTATGAGCTGGCCCTGAGCAGGAGCTAGTTGCCTAGCTCAAACCAGCTGCCATGCTTCAAAACATTCCTAACCAACATATGCTGGTTTTATCAAAAGGGACAGGATGACATAATTATATAATTATATATATATCAAAAATACTGAAATCAGCTGAAACCATATTTCATTTTCCTCTTAAAGGGGTCATCGGATGCCCATTTTCCACAAGTTGATATAATTCTTTAGGGTCTTAATGAAAAGTCTCTAATATACTTTAATTAAAAATTCTCAATGGTTTTGTAAAACAACACCCTTTTTACCTTGTCAAAATCAGCTCTGCAAAAATCATCTCATTTTAAGGGGTTGTTCCTTTAAATGAAAATGAGCTCTGCTCACCCTGCCCCTCTCTTCTCTCTGTGGAAAGATGGTCTTGTTTACATTAGCCGCATTTAGCCGCTAAACTTCCTAACTACCATGTTATATGGAAAGGCAATCACAAAGATTCATAAAAAAAGGCTTATACTCACTTCTGCTGTAAGTAAAGCTGGATCATGAATGATTCGCGCGAACATAGACGGATATATGTAGATCGGGAGGCACATTCCATTCACAAACAAACGTAATCTACTGCATCTTCAGCGGCTCAGATGTCGGGAGTAAATGACGACCACTATGTTCATTATTACATCCAGCAACACAACACCTCAATCGCTCAATCGGAGATATTCTTATCTAACTTACATCCCTGCTCTGGGATCAAAACATGGAAAGCTACTGGACTGTGACAGCTGGTCTACGGTAGGAGCTCATGTCAATCAACTATCGTGGGAGCGGCCTCTGTTGGTGTGACGGCACACCGACAGGCATCTGAGAACGGCTCGATTTGAAAAAGGGATATTATTTTTACAGATTAATTAAAAACCACTGCATGGATTTTTATCATTATAGGGTAGATTTGTACATACACTGCCAACACACATTAATGTTCAAACAACATGAAAACGTGAACTTAGCATCCGATGACCCCTTTAATAACTATTGTTTATTGTTTAATTAAATATGTACACTACCAGCTGAAGTTCCACATGAAGTATTGGTATTTCCTCAACAAGGTGACCTTTTAGTATTGTATTGGACAGTAGGGGCATTTAAGTAAAAAGTTTGAGAACCACGGCCCTAAATGTTTTTCAACAAAGCCAAAAAAAAGGTTATTACAAAAGTATGAGATTTCTCCTTGGTCTTTCTCTCTCTCAGCTACGCAGTGACTGTTCAGGAGTCCTACGCTCATCCTTTTGACCAGATCTACTACACCAGGTGCACCGACATCCTGAATTGGTTTAAATGCACCAGACACAGGTGAGCATGACCCTGACTTTTGAACTACAGTTGTCACAATTCCGCTCCATGGCAACAAGCAGCACTCTCCCACTAGACACATAAAAATCAAGGTGCCGGTGTGCCAGTGTCTTTATTACCGAGTGTTAATGTTACCAGCCGTGATTGTAGTGGTCAGAGTCAGGATGGAAATGGCCGTTTGACTGTCATCCGACATTACATTGGTTTTAATTGCTGCATTAAAGACTTTATCGTCAGTGTCCCGGCTAAAAGCTACGGGCTCAATGAGTCACTGTACCGCAATGTTGCTTTCAGAGGCGAGATGCCCTTCACTGAACACGAAAACTTTTCCTTAACTTACTTTAATTATGTTTATTTCCTCCCTTTCCACCTCTAGGGTGTAGGATGGATTAGACACAAATAAAAAAGCAAACGGTGGCCAGGTGCATACCATAATGCCCTTGCCAGGTTATTGATGTTCACGCTTCTCTTCGTGTTTCCTTCTCAGGACCAGCTACAAGACGGCGTATCGGCGCGGGGTGAGGACCATGTACCGTCGGCGCTCTCAATGCTGCCCTGGCTATTTCGAGAGCGGAGACTTGTGTGTCCGTGAGTGTCTTTCGCATTTCGCTCGCTTATTTCCTCTTAAATCAGCACAGTTCAATTTCTCTTTCTTGCAAGTGGTTATGAGCACAATAAAAGCATTAATCTGCTTGAGCAATGTCCTCTTAAGCCTTGAACCCCGCTCCTTCCTCTGTAGGCATTCATCAAAATCTCAGCCATCTTTGAGGCATTTTTGCAACTGCATATTTCAGGCATAATTTGTGCCTTTCATTACTGGTCCTACTCATATTGGGTTTGCTCATATATTCAGTTTTAACGCCGCCAGTACGCCATTACAACGGCGTTAATAGCATCCAGTTATCGCTCATTTTTAGAAAAAAGAATCTTGAGTGATTCACTGCAAATACATTGTCCTAATTCTTCCCGTTCTCGAGATAATACGCTAATTAAGGAAATAACAACTTTCCCTTGCTGTGGTCTGAATGATAGATTTTAGCGATTATTTTATGAGCAGCGGATGTCAGAAATGTCAGCTTTTATATTAGTTTATTGTCTTTTCCTGCTGCCAAGACTGTAAATGCGTGTTTTGTTTCCGAGGATTGGTTATTGTGTAGGCCAGCCTCATTATTCTTTAATGTGTTTTAATCACGAGTGAGCGAATCCTGTCAGTCAGCTCAGACCTTTGGCTCACACGGTTCAGCGGTTGTTTGACAATATGCAAAAATCTCTGCGTGAAAGGACCTCGCACAGGACCGTGTCAAGGTGATGAGGTAAATGACAGTCTTACCGAGCTCCAGGGAGAGGATAAAAATCAGCACACGTAGCTTAAGAGCAAATGGGATTTGATGCCCTCACAGCTACTCGGCATTATTAACAAGAGGGAGAGACGGGCTTTCTGACGGATGTCTGTTTCTGGATGGATGGCTAACTGTGGAAAGCTATGTCTGCATGAAACTACCTGTGGTCTTTGAATATGTAAGGTTATGATAAATGTATTCGGTCTCATCTCAGAGTTCGCTCCTAAAGCATCTTGACGTTAATAAGCATAATGTCATGTAATTCTTCAGCCTGTGCGTTTTAAATGGACTCTCATGAGAATGAAAGAAATTAACAGCCTACATTAAGTCGTGATATGGGCCGCTGTGATATTCAGCTCTGCAGGAACCATAAAACTTTACTTCAGTTCAATGTTATGAAGAGAAGAGGACGAGCCGTAGACGGCGTGGATGGTTGAAATGCTGATTACTAACCTGCGATGCTGCTATATGAAGTCACACTAATTCATAATTAATTTTCATTTTAATTTCACCATATCAAAGAGAATTTTACACTTTACCACGGAGCGAGCCATGAGACCCAGCAGCTGTTTTTGCTGTGGTCGTGTCAGAGGGACCTAACCGGCATTGTCAGTCTTTGTAGTTTGATTTAAAAGCCTCGTCATTTACATATGCCACAGAAAACACATTTTATGATCCAAGGACATTTTTAATTTTACGCTTTCATGCCTTGCTCTCATGACAGCAGGTATTGAGCAATTTGATATTTCAAGCAGTTATTTAATTGATATATTTGCTCACACGGTTTCTCTTTTTTAGCTTTGAAAGGATTCATTCATCCAAAAATGAATTTACTCGCCATCATGTTTTTCATGTGTTCCTTTCTTTGCCGGAACATAATAGAGTTACGTACAGCTAAATGTCCAATGCCCACTTTTTTCCCCACTTTTTGGTTTTCTACTTTTATAAAATGACCCCCCTAAAGAAGGCATGATCCTCCTGATGGACGTCAAAATGAGATGTAGGTGGGGTTGGATAGAAAGTAGCCTATGAATAATATGGAGATTTACTTGTAAATATTAAGATGCATCTCTATAGCTCTGACTGATTTTAAAATTTAATTTTGGCAGCCCCTGAAATGGGTTGTACTGACATTACCTGAGCGGTTGAAGAATATTACAGCGATCATTCAAAGACGTGCATTTATTGCTTGGACGGAGCAAGAACACCTTCTAAAATGCTTGTGCAGAATAGTTGAGAGATACAGTTTACCCTCTTACTTACAATAACTTAATGCTGTTGAACTGAATTTATGAAGCAAACTATTTGCTAAAATTACCATAACATTAACAGCAATGCTGAAAAACAAACGTGGTTCTATCAGACGAAAGTTGTGAAAGTTGCATGTGTTACTATAACAAACACAGTGTGTTTTCTTTTAGAATCATAATTGGCTGATAGAGAGAAAAAAAAAAGTTTACAGAAAAGTTTTTACTTAAAAATGAAGACTGACACATTGTCAATAATTGCGACAACAAACTGTTCAACACACAGCAGTTTCTTTACTGAATTAATCAAATCCATGTTTTTAAATGAACTGAGTCAATGATTCAGCGAGACATTCATAAAGCCAACACAGCAGTATTTCTTTACTGAATGAATTGAATCCATGTTTTTAAATGAATTGAGTGAGTCAATGATTCAGTGAGCCATTCATAAGGCAACACACAGCAGTGTTTCTTTACCGAATGAATTCAGTGAATTTTGTGTGTTGAATTAAAAAAATTCTTTCTAAAGCTATTTTTTGCAATATCTATGTCTGTTTTTCTAATTTAACACAATGATAGCTTAAAATTAACGTTAATAACTTTATCTTTAATTAACCGGCACATGATGTGTACATTTTGTTACTTTTTATTATGAAACAGAGTCTCAGATTTCAAATTTGGTCCATTTTATTACAATATTCAAACAGTAAATATTAATGTGACATTAGTAGAAGCGGCAGCGCAAAGCGCACGTGAACTGATCATCTCCTCTGCTTTAATACCAGCTTTAGCATGAAATAAACATGAATAAACATCCGAAGGTATGTTAAAATAAAGAGTGCAACTTACAGAATCCATATCCTGTTTCATGTAATCATTTCAAAGTGTTTCAACCATGGAAAGAAGTCAGTATAACAGCTTGTAAACAATATGTCATATAATATCCCATACGCTCATAAGTCAGCTAGAAAAAATGAACTCTAGAAAGGAGCATTTTACTACATATATGCGCCATATAACATAGTAATTATAATTTTTTACTGTTCTTCAGTGTTTCATTTATGGTTGAATTAATGAATTTAAATGTTTATATTTTAAAAATCTAACTGAAGTAGATATATAATTATGTAATTGTAACTTTATTGTTTTTAAAAAATCACTGAGTGTAATTTAAGCATTTGGCATGATTTGGCATGTACGGTACCTGATAAATATCCAAAATAATCAATATTGACAGTTACAGAGTAATAAGAAAATAAATAAATGTGTAGAACAACTTGAGTGTGAGTAAATGATGCTATTTGTATTTTGGGGTTCACCGTTCCTGTTAAAATTTTATAAACTGACCAAATCCTCTTGAATTTGTTTTGGCTCCCATTGAATGAAATTTAGAATATTGAACAATAACAGTGAAAAGACAGAAATACATGGATTGTAACCCTCTTGTAAATCAACAGCTTGTTCACCAGATGTTGTTCTTTCGGTACTAAAGGTCATTGTAGAAAGAAGGAGGTTTCAACAATGACCTTTAGTAACAGGATTTTTTTTTATGGCTGAATGCAAGTGACCATGGTCTGTTGAAGATAAAGTTGATCTCATGTTTCTGTCCTTATTGAGTGGGATTGTGTCCAGCTCTGTCTGTAGCCTGAAGGCACTGCTAACAACCATGGGATTAGGTGCAGCTGGGATAGGGATCAGTTTTGACATTGTCTGGTGGTCTGTGTGGAAGAAGGCAATGACAATAATCAATAATGCTCTCATTACCACACAATAGCTGCAACAATTTCATGTTAACAGTTGTTGCTGTAATGGAACCACACCATCTGTGGAGAAGATGGTAGGCATCATTTTTCCCCCCTCAGCGACCTCATAGCAGCAACCAAAATATGCTTTATAAACCAAGTAGTTCCAACTCTGATTGGTAAAATAGGTCAAATCAGTTCTATGTGCACCAAAATGCAACCTAAATTAATTGGCAGAATAATTGCTTATAATGAATATTACAGCTGTTTTACTTCCTACGACCACCGTTTGTGGTTTTTAGTAGATTTTGTGGACTTTTGCCTTTTTGTTAGACCTGTTTTGTTAGTCCTGCTGGAAGACCCATGATCTCTGGTGGAGACGGAGCTTTCTGACACTGGCCACTACGTTGCGCCCAAAATTCTTTGGTAATCATCAGATTTCATGATACCATTCACACAGTCAAGGCATCCAGTGCCAAAAGCAGCAAAGCAACCTCAAAACATCTTTGAACCTCCACCATTTATGACTGTAGGGACTGTGTTTTTTTCTTTGAAGGCCTCATTTCTTTTTCTGTAAACAGTGCCATGATGTCCTTTACCAAAAAGCTCTACTTCTGTCTCAATGTCCACAGTACATTCTCCCAGAAGGATTGTGGTTTTGTCACACAAGTTTTGGCAAACGCCAGTCTTGCTTTTTTATGCCTTTGTGTCAGCAGTGGTGTCCTCCTGTGTCTCCTACCATAGCGTCCCTTTTCATTCAGATGGCGACGGATAGTGCGAGCTGACCATAGACTGTAAAAAACATGGACGTAGTGTCCGTGACGTCACCCGTAGATTTCTGAAGAGCATTTTTGAAGCTCTTAGTGGGCTGGAGTCAGCCATCGCCATCTTGGAATCGCATCATTGCACGTCACTCCTGGATAATAAAAAATGGGCAAATAGGCGGGACGTGGGTTGAGCTGGTTGCTTTTGGAAGTTAATTGGGTTCTTTATCCGCCATTCAAACAATCCTTCATTGTAATTTTTCATTCATTTTGCTCTTCCGTTCACGTCCAGGGAGGTTAACTACAGTGCCATGGGCTGTAAACCTCTTGATGATATTGCGCACAGTGGACACAGGAATATTAAGATCTCTGGAGATGGACTTGTAGCCTTGAGATTACCCATGTTTTTTCAAAAATTTTTCTCTCAAATCCGTAGACAACTCTTACCACTTCTTTCTTTTCTCCATGCTCAGTGTGACACACAACACAAAGGCTGAGTCAACTTTTCTCCATTTTAACTGGTTGCAAGTGTGATATTATATATATATATAAATACTATATTACCCACACCTGTTACTTGCCACAGGTGTGTCTAAATACAAATTACAGGAGCATCACATGCTTGAAAAGCTATTATTTCTGACAGTTTTGACAAGGTGCTAATAATTTTGTCCAGTCAATTTTTGAGCTCTGTGTGAAATTTGATCAAGTTTGACTTTTCTTCTCTGCAGTTGGAACAACTGTTGCATTTTCTGACAGAATTGCAAGGGTGCCGATATTTTTGCCCATGACTGTATGTAAGGTTCCAGCAAGAAGTCTAATAAAGAGTTTTTGTGCAACGTTGTGGTCACCTTAGAGAGGTATGTGGGTTTTCAGGTTGTTTTTTTGCTGTAACTGCTCTGTGAAAAATCCTGCTGCTCTCACCGGCAGGATTAAGAGCTTTGTAGAACTAGCTATGTTCACTTCGCCGGGACAAGAGAAGGTATTAAAGCCATTTTCATTATATATATGTGGATCTTTGCTTTTCTTTTCACTCTGAACACCTCAGGGTTTATCCTCTCATATGTGCCTTTTATGAGCTGCTTTCCTACTAGAATCAATCCCTTGTGCATTAGCTGCATTTTAAGCCACAATTCATTAATGGCCTAAACCAACACAGCCTAGTCACTTTGAAGGCCACGTTTGCCTTCTGTGTCCATAGGGAGGACAATCGAACAAGATTTTTTTCTTATTCTAGTCATTTAACCTGCATGCACCACTCTTATCAATCACACAACTGTCAACGGATTTAGTCTGTAGTGACTGTATGTTGTTAGCCAATCAATTTTAGCAAGGAGGATTGTGCTTTTAATGTTGAGAAGGCGATCTTGCTCACACTGAGCAAAAATGACTTTTCTTTGCAGAAGGAAGCCGTACATGGAGCCAAAGTGGTTTACACCATCTGGTCAGAAGAGTCTCAAATAGTTAGTGATGCAGTATTAATGATGCTATGTGCATGCTGCAGCTTCTTTCTGGAGAATTAGATGCTCTAATAAAGTCCCATGCACCATCGCAAAGTAGATTTCACATTTTGGTTTTAATGATGGATTAGATGAGATCTTTTTTGCATATGTTTGATTTCTGTTTTAGGTTTGTTATTAAAAAGTTCATCCACAGTACTGGGATATAAAGCAGATGCTTTATGATAGATGCGTACAGTAATAACTTTGGATTATTTAATGTGTTGATTGATTGACTGATTGTCAAACTATACGTTTAAATCTTTGGCCTGATGAGTGTTCGGTGTAATAATGCATGACAATTACAATTAGCTCTATTGTTACACGGTATGATA
This sequence comes from Labeo catla, assembly GCA_012976165.1. Lineage (NCBI taxonomy): Eukaryota > Metazoa > Chordata > Actinopteri > Cypriniformes > Cyprinidae > Labeo > Labeo catla. The sequence continues at coordinate 91,059 of VONZ01000408.1, forward strand.
ACGGCAGTGTGTAATGAGATTAGCCTTTTATCGAAATGAAAGACGTAATTTTTCACCACAGCCTGCAGACATAGACGTTTTCCTGTGTGGAAGGAAGATTCATTGAATTTTAATTAAAACGCAGGACCTATTTTCTGAAGTATTATAGACACGTACTTCAATTCAGCTCTTGGGAAAAGGCACGCTTTATCCTTTCACCTACGTTACATAAATTAATTTTAATTTGCTGAAAAGATGTGACAAATTAGCATTTCGTCTCTGTTGTCTGATCAGAAATTGCTGATTGTAACAAAAATCAATCATTTCATCGGCGGAGTTTTTTGAAGCCGCGCTTTTGAGCACGTTGCGTGGCTTCATTGATTTCAGGAAGTCAAATTGATGTCTTTGTCAGCACAAAATGCTATGGGTTTTTCTTTTTCTTAAGCTGGAGAACTGGCATGCTTGAATATCAGGTTCTCAGTGCTGTGTAAATCCATACTGCATTATTTGCCAGTGGCAGGTTTAGCATTTTCTGTGTGTGGAGCATTTCTGGTCTAAGCAGCATCCTCTGGGTATTTGGGATTCTCCCTCTCTCCCATCCCCTTCCTGTGCTTATGTCCAATATTGAGGGCCCAGGTGAAGGCTGAAAGAGCGATAATCTATAGCCACGCTGGCCAGGAATGAGGGCAAGTCCTGTCTCATCCTTTACCTAATGCAGCCAGCTTTAGTGTGTGCCAGCATCAAAACATGCACACACATTAATTCAATCTTATGAGCGTGATTTATTTGCATGCACAGAAATGTTTATATTTATTCTGAGAAGCTCGTCTCAACTTTTTTTAACCAAGAAGGCAATTTGCAATGTCTGCATACAAACAACTTCTGGCACTTTTATGGAGTTGACTTTTCTTTCTTTTTGATATGTGAAGGTCACATCCACTCTGAGGTGTAGATTTTTATTTATTTATTTGTTTTTTTCCAGACTCTCAATTTTATTCAGAGTTTAACTATGAAAATCCATTATAATATTTACATTTTTATCATTATTGTCCGACAGCTGTGCTGTCATTTCCATCACAACCAACAATTTTGCCCCAAAATAACATTAGAAAATGATGTGCTAAGAAAATAAAGAAAAGTCAAGGTAAACACCATGAATATTGTTGGATCATGACTACACTCTAAAAATACTGGGTTAAAAAGAGCCATTTCTGGGTTATTTGGCAACCCAGCACTGGGTAAATATGGACTGTGATGTGTTTCAACGGTCATCATTGTCATAAATCCTTGAAAGTTTTTCTTATTTTGATTTTTTTTTTTTTTTAAATGATGTACATTTATAACACTATACTTTGTATTATATCACCAGCACAAACAAGCATACATAACTTGTAGACCCGACAGGGGAGAAGTGAACAGACAGGAAGTTAAATACACAGGGTAATTGGGGAAACACAGGTGCACTGAATATAATCAGACTAAACGAGGGAGGAACATGACCAAATAAGGAAAAACAGGAACTGAAACAGTGACAAAACATGACAAAACAGGTTTATGGTCCTGACAATATTTAGCAGTAGCTTATCAATGGTGAATATGTCAAGTTGATGTACATATGGCAGAAATGCAAAGTAAAAATCAGTTAATTATTGACGTAATCGAACAGACAGTAAACACTTTTACAGCAATGATTATATGTTGCAGTCAAACTTAGAGCAAAAAACATCAAAAACAGCTTTACCTCATGCTATCTTGTCTGTCTGACATTTAAGAGGAGAAGTTTACTTCGAGAACAAAAATTTACAGATAATTTACTCACCTTCTTGTTATCCAAGATGACATGTTCATGTCTTCTTTACTTTACTCATAAAGAAATTATGTTTCTTCAAAGGGCTCTACACGATCCCAGCTGAGGAAGAAGGGTCTTCTCTAGCAAAACGATCAGTTATTTTCTAATATATATATATATATATATATATACTTTTTAACTCCAAGTGCTCGTCTTGTCTAGCTCTGCGATACGCATGCGTACTCCGGGTCAGTAGAGTTAAGGTATGTCGAAAAACTCTCTCATCTCCCATCTCATTTCCTCCTCCAACTTCAAAATTGTCCTACATCGCTGCAGAAGTACCGACCCAGTGTTTACAAAGCGAAAGTGCAAAGGTCAGATGTCCTTTACAAAAAAAGGTAAAACAGCAATGTAGGACTTAGAAATGTAGAAAATGAGATGGGAGTTTTTCTACCTACCCTAACTGTATTGACCCGGATTACACAGAGTACACATGTGCATCACAGAGCTAGACAAGACGAGCATTTGAGGTTAAAAAGTAAATAAATTGTTATTTTTTTTTAGAAAATAACCAATAGTTTCACTAGAAGACTCTTTGAAGCTGCATTTAAACTGCATTTTGTTAAGTTCAAACTCGCGGGCACCATAGAAGTCCACTATATGGAGAGAAATCCTGAAATGTTTTGCTCAAAAAACATAATTTCTTTGCGACTGAAGAAAGAAAGACATTAACATCTTGGATGACAACGGGGTGAGTACATTAGTGTAAATTTTTGTTCTGGAAGTGAACTACTTCTTTAACAGACAAATTAAACTTAGTGGGAGTGTGAAAATTTTGTTTAAAGATATTTTTCCACAAAAGGTGATGCTGATTCGAAACCCTCATTCATCTACAGTGCGTTTTAAATGCATAAAAATGTACTTTTTTCATTAAGAATTAAGAATATAAGAAATCTGCAGCATATAAAACTGTATAGTGATATTTCGGTACAATTTACTGGTAAAAAGCAGATTATCATAAGCGCCACAAAATGTGTGGGCAGCTTTTGGCAAAATAATTCACTGTTCCCGAAGTGTTGACATTTAAGATTTGTGTCATACTTCGGGGCCCCTGTGAACGTGACAGAACTTGAAATATAGCTCCTTACCGAGCGGCTCTTGTGCGGTTTGGAGGAACACATTGGAGTAGAAGAGGGGAAAAGTAGCCCCAGTACCAATCCCTTAGTTCACTCTGAATTGATTTATTCAGATTAACACACACTCCACTGTATTGCTGCGTAACACTTTATGAGAACCTGAATTCATTACCTTTTGAGTTTGTGTTTGGGTTCAAAAAGGTTAGGAACAACTTCTCTTACCGTTTCCCAAGAGAATCATAATACGCGTATTAACCAGACAAGATAAATGCTGGTCACCGCATTGTGTTTATCAGTTTTCCTTCAACAAAATGCATGACCGGCCACATTAACTTTCTGTTATTTATAGAACCAACCTTCACATATTTCATGGTCAAAGATAAGGACATGCCATAGCATCTGACAGTTTTTAGTTACCTTCTTCACACTTAAATCTCTAGAAGTACATGCTCTCTTCCGCCTACACTTAGAGAGTCACTGCTGATTCCAATCAAAGTGGATTGTTCCAGAAGCTTTGGGGGTCGACTGTTTCCTGACTCCGATAAGAGCCTGTCGGTTTGAGTCCTGCTGGCCAGGTGACCTTCACTCCCTTAAGCATTATTCAAGCATATATTTTCCCTCTTATTCATCTTTTTCATCATCCTGAAAAATAAGAAGACTGGCAGAAACTCCATGTAGGGCATTTTATTACTTGTCCGAATCCTGGGCCCGGGCAGGAATACTAATGCTATAGACAATCAATTCGATGCTGTGTTGTTCAATAGGAATGATCAAGAAAACTGCACACTTCGTAAACAGCATGAAGGCTGGCTGGCGCTGCGTTAGAGTATTGTGGCAAAGTGCAGGCTGATCAAATTTGGAGGGATTTACAGCTTGTTTCCTTGCGGCTCTGGCTGCTTACGTCGGCTCGTTTTGCACGGAACAACCGGTTCATGTGATAAACTGAGATGTTGACCAAGGACTCAATCATTTAGCTTGTGGTCAGAGCATTTTAAACGTGCGAACAGAGCTTCGCTCTGTGTTCGACAGCTCTAGCGAGGAGGCATCGGTGACAGCCATCTTTGGAAAATAGCCAGTGTAGTCATTATCCTCCATATCAGCACATCAGCAGACATTTGCGGGCGGCTAAATTATGTCTTGCGGGAGGCTCAGACCTACAGCGTCTGGATAGCATCCTGCGCTAATTCACATTCCTGTCTTATACAAGATGCATCCAACAAACTTCATTAATTCTCTGCAGCCAGAATATTTTCTGTTTCGATTTCTGCTGTTTTTAAAGTGTTTCTTTGTCTTCCTCTTCTTTTCTCTCTGATAGCACGATGTACCGAAGAGTGTGCCCATGGTCGGTGTGTGTCTCCTGATACATGTCAGTGTGAGCCAGGCTGGGGAGGACTGGACTGCTCTAGTGGTGAGTTCACTCTCTCATTAACTCTGAGAGCACAGTTCACTTCATTAAGGCCCTCTCACTCTCACATAGTTAATGGCTGCACCAGTCCCCAGACGCCACTGCAAAGCTACCATGTTTCTCACTTACTCGCTCCCCTCTCTTCTTTTGCCAGCTGTATTAAAAAGTAAAGCTGGAAATCATGGAGGACGAATAAGATGTGTAATCATGCCGTTGCATTAACAAGTTGCTTTTTCTGCTAACGCTCTGGGAGGAAAAAAACACTATTTTGATTAGTTATTTCTCTATATATACACACACACACACACATAGATAGATAGATAATTTAAAATATAATATGTATAGGATAGTATGCACTACCAGTCAAAAGTTTTTGAACAGTAAGATTTTATTTGATCCAAAGTACAGCAAAACATTAAAATGTTAAAATATTTTTACTATTTAAAATAACTGTTTTCTATTTGAATATATTTTAAAATGTAATTTATTCCTGTGATTTCAAAGCTGAATTTTTAGCATCATTACTCCAGTCACACAATCTTTCAGAAATCATTCTAATATTCTGATTTGCTGCTCAAAAACATTTACTGTTATCATATTATGTTGAGGTGTTGAATAGAAAATTAAAGAAAATTATGAATAGAAAGTTCAGAAGAACAGCATTTATCTGAAATAGAAATCTTTTTTAACATTATAAATAACTTTATCATCACTTTTGAACAATTTAAAGCATCCATGATAAATAAAAGTATTAATTTCTATAATTTCTTTCCTCTTTAAAGAACAAAAATAAAAATTATACTGCCTCCAAGCTTTTGAATGGCATAGTGTATAATGTCACAAAATGCTGAACTTTGGATCTTTCTATTCCTCAAAGAATCCTAAAATGTACTCAACTGTTTTAAATATTGATAGTAATAATAATAATCGATGTTTCTTGAACAGCAAGTCAGCATATTTGAATAATTTTTGAAGAATCGTGTGACACTGAAGACTGGAGTAATGATGCTGAAAATGTAGCTTTTGATCACAGGAATAAATTACATTTGAAAATATATTCAAATAGAAAGCAGTTATGTTAAATAGTAAATATATTTCATAATATAACTGTTTTTGCTGTATTTTGGATAAAGAGAGTTCTTTAAAAAAACTTTATGAATCTTACTGTTCAAAAACTTTTGACTGGTAGTGTACTTCCAGTCGGTTGTTAAGAATCTAAGATGTACGAACGATCTTCCATCACCCTGCAGTAACAAGCAGCTTTACTGACCGCATAAGTAAATTAGACAAAAATAAGTAAATTAGAGAAAAAATATTGATTTGAGTTGACATATTTTATTAGCTTTTTAAACCTTTTTTAGCTTTAAGCCTAGACAAAGTTTAGACTAGATGGACGGTTGAGGCATAATGTACAATCACAACACTAATTACACAGCTTTTCACCACCTAAATAAAAATGAGGACATAAATTGTTATTTTAAAATGTATTATCTTAAATCTATTACAGTGTACAAAACAAGCATTCTGGCAACAAGACTTTCCGCAGGCCTACTATTAATAATGAAGTCCTCCAGTTTCATTTTACATTAAATATGCAAGATAATGGTAATTGCGTTTAAATGAGTATTACAGAGAGCTGTGTAATAAATATGTATAAACTATTATTTATTTGTACTATTTAATGAATATTTATTATTTTATTTCTAAAAGCTGTTTCTGGCGTATATATAATTTAGACAATTTAATGGTTATTTTATCTGTGATTTAATCTGTATCATTAATTTTACACATTTTGTCCACTCAGTGTTTTGCATACATTAAACAGACCACAATTATAACATAAAATTACTTGTTTCACATATTGGATCTAAATTCATTATATAAACCTTAATGCGAAATCCAAATATGAATAGTTTTGTCCAAAATAATTGTGCTTTGCTTCTCTGTTTGATTGATAAGCTCATCATGTTAAGTATTTAAACTTGAATGACAGCAACAATTGCTTGCTTGCCATTAGAAACTGTTCTAAAAATGAATATAACTGTAAAATGTATGTTGTTTTTTGCTGAACATTTTTTGCATTTTTATAAAACTCTTACTATTACTACTTTAAAAGCTAATCTAAATTCATTGTTGACTATTTTGATTATTGTTTATCAATTTTATTGATTAGTCCTCCCAACCTTATTCAATACAAAGCTAGTCAGGGTGATAGATGACAGATAGACAAATGAATGGAAGAGTGGATGGATGGCTTGATTGCTGGATTGATAGGTTGATGGAGGTGGGATGGATGGATGGGATGGGTGGAGAGGTGAACGGATGGATGGATTAGACAAAGCTGGCCTTTTTTCTTGCCCCAGTACTTGATGAAATGGTCTTCATCATAATTAAAATGATAAGTAGCGCGTAGGGTGGAATCAATCTGCATGTGAAAAACAAACAGACTGTCATTGGATCCGCAAGATGAATTGGTTAACAGGCCTTTACCTCAGTGGCCAAAACATTGCGGGACAAAATAGGAAGCCATCGACATTTACTCTCCAATCAAGTAAATGATGAAAAAGCAGGTTGCAGGAAAGACCAGAGGTTGAGAGAGAAAGAGATATTGAGTTGTTTAATATTTATGTCTTGAGAGGAACTTCAAGGAAGGAGGGACAACTCTAGCAAACTTCTTGACCTTGGTGACCTGTGCTGAAGTAGGCATGTTAATGTCCTTAGTCCTCTCTGTCCAGCATCGATAACTGATGTACAAGCCCTTGTCGATGTATATAAGGGCAGCTGAAAATGTTTTTGACCCGATTTATTAATTTTTTCCGGCTTGCCGGCTTGGTTGTGGCTCACTTTGATGCCCATATTTACCATGGTGAATGATGGCTGCAGAAGGCTGCGTATATATGGATCTATGGGCATTTTCATTAACAAAGGAGCCATTTCATGATTACCAACAGTCTGTAAATCACCAGCTTTCTTTGGGAGGCACCGGCCACAGCGAAGGAGGCACTAATGACCCAGAGCGATTTTCTATATTGCAATTCGCTCATGGGTTTTAGCAGTGTTCCTCGGTGGGCGAACCCACCTCTGAAGCTCAAGATCCTCCCCTGGGTGTCTCTGTCTGAGGACCACGCATTCTTCTGAGCAGGTGCTGTTCTGTACTAATCCACCTTATTAAAACAGACCTGATGATTGAGACAGAAGCATTATTCATAACTTTTATATTTCCATACCGGGCGTTAGGCCAGGCTTTTTCATTTATGAGCTTTCATCTGTAGAAATGAGGAATGGGAGCCAATTTTTAAATTAAATCTGACCTCTTTTTTCACTCGTACATAAATGGTGCATCATTTTTTTTCTTTTTTGCCATTCAAGGTAAATTTCTCGTCTCCCCATCTCTCTCTCTTTCTCTCTCATGTGCGGGTGAGCGCTGGGAACCTCCGTCCCGGGTTGGATCTTGTCATCACTTTTGAGGATCCTGCTAGCGAACGGAGACAAATAATCATAGATGGTTAATCACAATCAGGGCTTTGGGTCACCGGCAGAAATGCCTGCCGGTGGAGTCAATGAGAAGGTATGAGAGCGAGATAAAGCCAGTATTATGTGCATGCTGAATGAATGGAGTATATAGGATAATGCTAAGCAATAGGGATGATATGGTTATGAAAAACAGAGCTGCTTTTGGGCAACTGAAGAGCTTGAGAGTTGAAGTGACGAGCTTTGCGCTGACGCTCTGGAGCAGCATCAAAGAGGCTGGCCAGCGTTACTGGAGCAGCACCCACTAGGAGCCTGCTATTTGGGTCAGAAATGAAAACTGAAAGGTGGAGCTTATCGCCAGGATGAAGGGATAAAAATGAAATGAAACGAAAGAATGAGAAAGGGAGGGAGGGAGGTGAATAGAAGGGGCCTGTCATTTCGCTCCTGCTGAGGTCAATCTGCCATTGCCTAAAGACAATGCAGCCGTCACGTTTGTCAGACTGCAAATGCGAGATATAACCTTGGACCGTCCTGAAAGCTTCAGGTGCTAAAAGTCGCTGCAAGGTCAACGACGACATAAAGGCTTTTACACAAATCTGAATTATGCTCTTACAGTCTCACGCAGTCTATTTATGATTCCGCTCTCAAATTTATTTCTGCTGCTTTGGCAACAGGGTTTCATTCTATTTGATAATTTGTTCAAAGCGTGAGAATTAATGGTGGACTCAGGGACCAAAGAGAATGCTGAGTTTGGGGAGTTTTTTCCAGAATGCATCTACAGATTTCTCCATTTCATATTGATTAGCCTGGGGTGAGGATGGATGTTGCGTAATAGATTTTGATACAGTATCTCAGCAGCTGCAGTCTTTATGATGGCTACATCTTCATCAGTCTCTAGCTTGTCATTATGGCCTGATGCACACATGCCAGCTTTATTAAATGTGATTAAACATTTAAATGAGTGCTACGCCCACATCAGCATACACAGCATACATATATATTTTATTGCTTAGATGTTTGTGGATTCTGGTTTAGTGCAGACAGTCAAATCTGTCTGTTCATCTCATTGGATAGAGTTTGTAGCAGTGGCATGCAGTAAAAATCTCAAATGAAGTGGCAAAGTTGTCTCTGTAGGTTTTTTGTTTTGTAGATGTATGTTCTAGTTATATTGGATGTTTGCACAGTTTCCAGGTCAAAAGCATTTCCTTTACACACAGGACTATCAATAAGCAACCAATACTGTAATATTTTGTAGGCCACTGGTTCAAACTGGTACAAACTGACCACAAATAGGGTAAAATAGGACCCTGTGAAATCTGTATTAATTTTTTTCCCAAATTAATTTTTTTCCATTTTAATTTTTCTGGAGTCTGTGTTTTTGTCTGTTTAAATTGTCTCTGTTTTAATGGTTAATTTAAAAAATATGAATCAAAAAGCATGTCTAATTAATTGAAATCAGGAAATGTACAAAGTTTACCAGCAATTTATTAAAAGTTTACCAAAAATGACATTTTAAGGCCCTGTGAAATTGTTTTTTTCTGTCTCAAATTCAGTGTTATTAATTTTCTAGATTCCATTTTAATATTTTCAGTGTAATAATCAAAAGCTTCTCTAATTAATTGATTTTATTTAAAAATATATGATTATTTTTAAAGAAATACTGTGTTGTGTATTTATATTTTTCTGGTAAATAAATTCTGGTAAATAATTTCTCTGGTAAATATTCCTTAAAAAATAATGTTTCAATAATAATTTTATTAGTAGTAGTAATATCATTACATTAAGTAATATATTTCTGTCACAACTTCTTCAAGTTAAACCAAACTTTTATTTTGACGGGTTGCTGTGAAGATTTTATAATGGTAGTTTTTCTCAAAAGAAATGATAAAATGCTCACAAAGTGACTCTCAAAGCAGTTTTAGAGATTATGTTTATGTGTTCATGTACTCATACTGTATATCCCCTAGTAAAAACAGTAATATTGTCTTTATTACAAGCATTATTACAAATATAGTAGTAGTATCATTACATTAATTAATATATTTCTGTCACAATCTCTTCAAGTTAAACCAAACTTTTATTTTGACGGGTTGCTGTGAAGACTTTTATAACGATAGTTTTTCTCAAAAGAAATGATAAAATGCTCATAAAGTGACTCTCAAAACAGTTTTAGAGATTATGTTTATGTGTTCATGTACTCATACTGTATATCCCCTAGTAAAAACAGTGATATTGTATTTATTTCAAGCATTATTACAAATGTAGTAGTAGTAATATCTTTACATTAAGTAATATATTTCTATCACAATTTCTTCAAGTTAAACCAAACTTTTATTTTGACTGGTTGCTGTGAAGACTTTTATGACGATAGTTTTTCTCAAAAGAAATTATAGAATGCTCACAAAGTGACTCTCAAAGCAGTTTTAGAGATTATGTGTAAGTGTTCACGTACTCATACTGTATATCCTCTAGTGAAAACAGTAACAGTATTATTATAATCAAAGAAAAATCTATTTTAATATATATTAAAATGTAATTTTCCTGTCTGTGATGCCAAAACTAAATTCAGCAGTCATTGCTCCAGTTTTCAGTGTCACATTATTGTTCGGAAAATTTTCTAATATGCAAATATTTTTCACATTTGTAGATGGCATTTGTAGATGGCTAATTATATTTTCACTTTATGTTTACTTAAAAAAAAAAAACAGCCTTACTTTGATCTCATATTTTACTTGCTTTGTTTGTTTTTAAATCAATTATTTTCCAGATCAGTTTTCTTCTTTCCAGTAAAATTAATTCTATCAAATACTGTATAATTTCTGTATTAACTGAAATTAAAAATAAACAAATTGGCAAATATACTAATTACTTGACTTGTTTGTAGATTAAATGCTTGTAAATATTATTTTATTTTACTTATTTTATTATTATTATTTTTTTTTTTGCAAATCATAAGTGAACTGTGTGCAGTGCTAATGAGATTTTCTGTGAAGTTACACAATATAACATGGCATGATTTTTTTTTCCCACATTGCCCAGGGTGTAGAGTGGGACACAGTTATATTTGCATTGCAGAATATTATTGTCAGGTTCTGTGGCAGCTTGACTGCCATGGCAACAAACAGCAGGACCTATTGGCAAATGAGCAAAACATTATTTCATTTTAGGTGAAAATAAGCAGTTTAAGAGTGACAGATCATGTACGAATCATAGTAACTAGTCCTTATTTTTAACTCTTCACTTATCTTTTAACTTCTGTACTGGTATTCAAATGATTCATCTCATATGGGAATGAACGTACTGTGATGCAGCCTCTTTTATTGACTGTTTGGTTGAGCCAGATTGTGATGGTAGTTATGCAGCACGCTCTCAACTAATGACTTCTAATGGCAGTTGTCTTGGGAAGTGTTTAGGAGCCAATTTTTCCACATTAGTTCAGGTTGTGACGATGCGAAAGAAACGTGTGCGGTTTTGAAGGAAGGAGAAATGCAAGGGAAGAGGTCGCGGGGGGCCTCGGGGCTCACCTGCTCACGACACCTCATTTATCAACAGAGGCCCTCAAACAGATGGTGCCATTCCAGATCCGCACGACTATGTTGACATGATACGCCGTCAAAGGGAGAGAGCGAATTGAGCGTACCTGAACTGAACTTTTGAATTTAACTGAATTGAATTAAATGCGACAGATGGATGGTGTGATTAGAGCCGGGGAAAAAAGGCAGAGATGAAAATTTACATAGAAGGAGCAAACACCACAAAGAAATGGAAGACCTATTCAGTGTTCAAGAGAGGGCAAGAAGGGAAAGTTGGCAGGAAAGAAGGACACACTCTCGCCGACTCTCCTCTGTCATCTACAAAGCAGTTAAATAAATCATTCTCTCATTCCGTATTCTCTCATCCCTCTCTCCTCTCTTTGCCTCCTTTAATCTCTCAGCACTGCTGCTGCTGTGCTCTCAAAAGCTCCAAATACAGACACTCTGCACCAGGAAGTGCTCTCAACTCACACTCATAGAGCTTTATTGGCTTTGTTTTATGTATATATGTGTTTGAAGCTGTCTATGTATGGAAAGGAGACGTGAAACAATTTTATATTTGACGTCAATGTGCTGTATGTTTATGTGTTGCATATACACTACATGGTGGCCAAAAAGTATTAAAGGGATAGTTCACCCAGAAATTAAAATTCTGTCATTAATCGCTAACCCTAATGTCATTCCAAACCTGTGAGACCTTGCATAGACCAATGCAACTGACACGTTCAATGCCCAGAATGGTAGTAAGGACATTGTTAAAATAGTCCATGTGGCATCTTTTTGTGTGCAAAGAAAACAAAAATAACGACTTTATTCAACGTCTTCTTTTCCGTATCAGTCTTCACTGTGCTGAGGGTGAGTAATTAACGATAGAATTTTTGGGTGAACTATCCCTTTAACAGATTTTTAGCCATTTGCTATTAGTAGAATACCTTTCTGTTCCAGCATGACCGCCGGTGCCCTGTGCACAAAATAAGGTGCGAAAATAAATGGTTTGCAGTGTGTGGTGTGAAAGAACTTGACTGGTCTGCACAAATCGTGACCTGAACCTCACTGTACACCTTTGGGATTATTGGAAAGGTAATTGCAGTGCAAGTGACACAGCCATTTATTGATTTTTTTCTGTTAAATTAATCATTGTTATGGTAAGTTTAATTTTTTAATGATGATTTATATATCTATTAAGATTTGGTTTTGAATGAATGAATCAATATGTTTTATTCTGGTATCAGCTGTATATCAGCTTTTTTATATCTATCTTTTCAACGTCAAATTTATATATATATATTTTTTACATTTTCTTTTGTTTTTGTGGATAATCTTTTTTTTTAGAGTTTGTATGTGCGGCAAAAAATCTCTAAACCTTCTGCACCTAGTTTAATTTAAAGTTGCAATGAAATTAAAATTCATTTTTTTAAATGAAACATAATTTTAAAATCTCCTCAATAAAGCTGTCACTAACGATTATTTTGGTAATCGAGTAATCTGGTGATTATTCTGGCGATTAATCGAATAATTGGATAATTATGCATATTTTTTGTGGTAATAAAAATAGACCTAAGTGAACAATAGCCTTTAAAATGACATAAAATACATAATAGCAATGATGCAATAATAATAGTTCCATTAAAGTATCAAAAGCAAAACCACGTAAAATACATACTGTATTATAAACTATAAAGCTAATGTACATTACACGTGAAGCGCCGTTCATACTAAAAGTGACACGCAATGACAAAGCAACACGATACCATTCATTTCAATGGAGATCTGACAATTTTCGGTGACAAGAGCGACAGAGGCCACTGTCCAGCGACAGTCCAGTTCAGAATCCTTCAATTTTATGCAAATGAAGAGCGGCTTTCAGGAGCAACAGCCGATAGGGAAGAAGATAATAGAGCTCATGTTATCGCTCTCCTCTCAGCTAATAAACAGACACAATGGAAAAAAGTAGGCTCTGCTTCTTATTCATTTTTGTTTGTATTTAGCAGCAAGAAACCTGATTCGCTGTCAAGGCAACCAGTAGTGAAAAAACCCACTAGAAACCTCAACGTCAGCCCCTGTCGACATGCAGTCGCTGCTAGTGTGAACACAGCTTTATAACACATAACTGCAGATCTAATTCATGTTTAATATTGACTCAACAACATTTAATTCAAATGTCCACTAAATCTTTAATATTTGGCCATTTCTTTATGATAGAAAAGCTACAGCCACTGTAATTTCTTAAATATGTGGACATCAAAACGTGTAAACTAAGAGTGAGGGTTTGAGCTTTTATTTTGAAATCATGATGAACAGTTAGCATACTGAGAAAGATACATGATGTATGATCTGTGTTTGTGTAGGTTTATAAATGATTTACTTTACAAATCTGATGAAATAGCCATGCAGAGATGGAGTTGGAGATGCTCCACACATGTAAATGATAACAGTTTATGTAGCAGCATTTACTGTAAATGGAGTCGATCTGAGATGCATGAACGTAACCTACGTATTAAAGAGCATATATTAAACCTGCCTCGCATATATTTATAGGTAACACTTTAGAATAGGGAACACTTATTCACTATTAACTACAACTTTTCCCTCAATAAATTCCTAATTTGCTGCTTATTAATAGTTAGTAAGGTAGTTGTTAAGTTTAGGTATTGAGTAAGATTAGGGATGTAGAATAAGTTCATGTAGAATAAGGCCCCGATCACACCGAATGCGTTTTTGCAGTGAGAGGCGCCTTTTTTGAATTGTTTTCTATTGGCAGTGAGCGTTATGCGCGCTGTTTATGCGGGCGCTTCGCGTTTTAACCGCCTGCTGCGCCTCGCGTTTTTGCCGGAGCGCTCTGAGCGCCTGAAGTTGAAAAAAAAAGCAACTCTGAGGGGAAAAGCGCTCAGCGATGTCATCGCGGTTTTATTTATTGTCCAATCGAATTAATGGAGAGGCGGGCCTTCCATTGTGGTGACAAAAGTTTTACTGTTGCCTAAAAAGTCCGGAGACTGCAGTGATGGAGGAGAAACTTTTGGTGTCTATCGCGGGCTACCTGGAGCTGTGTTTTTTAAGGTTTTTGCTGATATGACAGTTTAATAAACAGCTAAAAACCAAAGATTTTAGAGCGCTCGCGCTATAATCCTTTGATTAGATTGACAGGACTGGTGATTTGATGGTTGCCTAGCAACATAAAAAACCACAACGCACTGCTCTTTTTTTAAAAGTCACCAGAAAAAGGCAGTGCGGTGCGCCTCGCGTTTTTAGAACTAAAAAACGTGTTCGGTGTGATCGGGGCCTAAGGCATTAATATGTGCTTAATTAGTACTAATAAATGGCTAATATTCTAGTAACATGCATGCTAATAAGCAACTAGTTAAGAAACTGTAAAATAAAGTGTTACCTATTTATTTAACTGAATTGTAGCGTTTTTGAATTCTTAATAGCATTATGCTTTGTTATGATTTTTAAATAGGTTTAATATGTGGAATGCACCACTTCCTGTATTTTGCCAATTACTCAACACTGGCAAAATGCAATCAAGGATTTTTTAAAATTGAATATTCTAATAGAATAGAGAAATCATTGCAGCCCTACTCCTTAATAATATGCAAGAACATTTAATAGCACAGAATGTATTTTGGAAATGCATGTTATTGACCTTGACCTTGTAATGTTTAATAAAGCTTGTGGTGAAAATGACAGATTTCACTTTCGTGACATATGCAGGACTTCTCCTCAAAATACAAAAGAGAAGATCTTTTGCTACTTCTGTTTCATTGCTTTAATCAAAAATGGCATAACTTCTTCTTCCAGTGACATATTCAGTACTTTTCCAATTATTTAGTCAACTTAAAGGGATAGTTCCCCAAAAAACTTAAAGGGATAGTTCTCCAAAAAAATGAAAATTCTGTCATTAATTACTCACTCTCATGTCATTCCAAACCTTCTTTCATCTTCGAAGCACAAATTAAGATATTGTTGATGAATCTGACCAATCCAATCTGACCCTGTACAGACCACGTTCAACTACCATGTTCAAGGCCAAGAAAGGTTAGGACATTGATAAAATAGTCCATGACATCAGTGGTTCAACCTTAATTTTATAAAGCTATTCAACAGTTCCTTTTCGGTCCTTGACGCAGGTGCCAGCGTTCTGAAGTAGAACCTGTAGTTGCGTTTCTGTCTATGCAAGGTCAGAAAGTCCTTGGATTTCATCAAAAATATCCTAATTTGTATTCTGAAGACGAACGAAGGTCTTACGGGTTTGGATCAACATGAGGGTAAGTAATTAATGACAGAATTTTTATTTTCGGTTGAACTATCCCTTTAAATCCTCCACCCTTTTTATATCAAAAACATCATAATTTAGTAATAATAGACTGTTTTATATCCTGTTTTCACCCTTTCTTTGAAACTCGCTGTTGTTGGCATGCCACATTCAACAGTTTTGTATATTAAAATAATAGATGGACGCTGCTGTGATGTACGTTCATATCAAATGATCTGTAACCAGCAAAGCAATAGTGACACATGGTAAAAATATTAGTCACACTTGTGTGTTGTGACATTACTGTCATATTCAATCTAGATTCAGTCTCTCTGAAAAATCTGCTGAAATGTGTCTTGTTTAAAAACGGCCAAAGTAAAAAGAAGCGAACAAATGAACAGTGACTTACTGATGGTCTGAAATGTATTTACTCCTACTACATGCGTGAATCGGTAGGCGAACTAAAGAGGTAATGATGGAGAAGTAGGCGTCGAGAGATCTTTTGAGTTCGCATTTTATGACCCCTTTAAGTTTAAATCATTATCATAGACTTACCATATTGAACACAGATGTTTTTGTTTCAAGTTGTAAGTTTTACCCCCAAAAATGCAGATTTAAAAGAAAGCCCCTTCAGCCATGTTCTTAACTCGATTGAAAACCTCTTTAGATGAGTGGAAACTAACTTCAAAGGCAAGGCAAACTTTATAAATTCTTATGTTTTTTAAATTTAGTGCCCACCAAGCATATACATAATGTTGTTTTGTATACGTGTCCATACACTTTTGGCCTTTCGGTGTCCTTCTTCTAGTCTAGTAGCTTGCATGCAAAATAAAAAAAGGTGACAGAAAAGTCCAGAACCTGATCACTCACAGTAATTGCGCATTCCAAACACGGTGACAACTCATCTGTCTCATCTGTAAGCACAAATCATTTATACTGTGCTGGAGGAAAAACAAAACTTAATCAGTGGGATACCTCATTATATAGCTGAATGAATGTGATCGCTCGCTACGCACAGGGTTTCCTTAAAAAGCCAGGCGGCATCTCTTTCTCACGGTCCAAACGGAAAATTATCATCGATACAGACTTTTCTCTGACTTTGAAGAATCAAAGCTTGCTGTGTGAGGTGGCGAGGGAGTGAGATTCGCTCTGTGACCTCCTTCCCTCCCTCTTTGGATCAACACTGCCCAGGTGTTTGTGTGTGCGTGTGTCTGCAGTCACAAAGTTCAGCCCCTCGAGCCTCGCAGCTTGCTCAGTTATGAGCCGGCGCTGCGTCTCTGTTGTCAAATACGAGGGACTGGGGGCTGCTGTTTGTGGCTGACCCCGAAACTCTCTGGATGAGGATAGAATAAAAATATAATGGGTTCTGGAAATCAGAACGAGAAATGGTTGACTCCTTGAAGGGAGTTGAGTCCAGTCATTCAGGATTCAAGGTGTGTGTGTGTGTGTGTGTGTGTGTGAGTATTGATTGATGATGTGATTTTATATACATAAAAAATCAAAAGTTTACATACACCTTGCAGAATCTGCAAAATTTGAAGATCAGGGTAAATTTAACTTATTTTGTCTTCTGGGAAACATGTAAGTACGTTCTGTAGCTTCTGAAGGCCAGTACTAAATGAAAAAAATATGATATTTAGGCAAAATAAGAAAACTGTACACATATTCATTCCTTTCAAAAGTTTTCACCCCCCAGTTCCTAATGCATCGTTTTTTCTTCTGAAGCATCAGTGAGCATTTGAACCTTCTGTAATAGTTGCCTCAGTCCCTCAGTTGTCCTCTGTGTAAAAAGATGGATCTCAAAATTATACAGTCATTGTTGGAAAGGGTTCAAATACACAAAAATGGTGAAAAACCAAAGAATGTGTGGGACCTGAAGGCAGTTTAACTGTTCAGAACAAACAAGGAACTCATGAACAACTATCACTAAAAACACACACACACAGCTGTGGACCTATTATGCCCCTTTTTACAAGATGAAATTTAAGTCTCAGGTGTCCCCAGAATGTTTCTGTGAAGTTTCAGCTCAAAATACCTTACAGATAATTTATTATATCGTTTTGAAAATGCTTATTTTGAGTGGAAACACACTGTTTTCACTGCTGCTCCCTGCCCCCTTTTCCAGAAGAGGACTGTTCCTTTACAGCTCGTACCTCAGATACTCTTTTAAACTTCTGATATAGAGTTTTCTGAGCGCACACATCGGAAGCACACTCACAGAAAGCGACTGTCACACGGCGTGTAAGTATTAAAGTTCTCTTTCATGTCTTATTGCGCTTAAACTGTGAAATAACACAAGTTTGTAGTAAAAACACATATGAATTACAGAAACAGTCTGTTATATCTGTGAAGGTAAACAGCTGGGAAAGAAATTGCATGTTTATATTAGATCTGTGAGGTAGCAACATAATATACAGTAATATACAGTCTGTGCAATCAAAGACAGAACAGTTAGCTTGCTTTGCTTAAACTTCCACCATGGTGTTAGAACTGGTACACTGCTGTCACTTGTGAAAAGAGAATGGCTGGGCATGATATATCACATTTAATGGCTGTCGATGGAGTTGAGAGGGTCTTTGTTCCCTAATGTTTGGACTTATTAATTGACCAGCTGTAATAAGCCAAATGCTGTGCCCTCTTTACAGGCCACAGAAATTCATAAGCTCCCCAAAACTACCCCTATGGTATTGTTTAGCTGAGCCCTGAATGCATTTTTGCTATCCCACCAGCCTTTTGTTGTATTCAAGCACAATTAATTTTAGAGTAATGTCCCATACGGCCCATTGTAGCATGCATATTTCTCAGCCGTGATTATTTCCATATTGCGCGTTGTTGATAACAGCAATATCGTCTGCGAACACAGTCAGCGGCTTTCTCGATGAAGGCTTTTTAGAAAAGGTCCAGCTATTTTGATGAGCGTCGGAGATGATAGCAGCGCCTGTGATTGCACAGGCATCATTTATGCCTCCCTTCGCTAGATATAACCATCAAATAGATGTCCACAAAGGACTTAAAGCCAGATTCTACAGTGTTGTCCATAGTCTAAACAGCCTTTAGGTTGCGTAATTGAAAAAGGACATTATAAAGCTGTATTGCTTCTTTGTGGGGTCTAAAATAGCGAAAATGTTGTGATGACAGTGCAACCGCAAGCTGCTGGCAGCATACTAATGCAGGGCCCGGGCTCTGCTGTGGTCATTTCATAGTCTGAGTCACACTTGATTTTGGGGTTGATTTCCATGTTTATGAAGTTTAGCGCTACAGGATTCAATTTATTTCATTGATCATTACATTTGATGATCTCTTTACTCGCTGTGATGTTAATTCTCTAGACTCTGAGCAGAAATTGCTCTTGGCATTAGAGGTCATGTTGTGATGAGGTGAAGGCAGGAAAGGGAACTGGATTTTCTCACAAGCTACTTAATGGAGCTACGCTGCACATGCCGCCGCACACGTCTGTAGGCCTTGATTTCAAGGGTACCTGCAGTCATCGCAGGTATTCTTTATGGGTATTATTGTTGGGTCATTTCTGTGGCTTTTGTATTGGAGTACCTTTTGAATTTTTTAACTTTTCTAAAATGAATATGCATAAGCTGTGTAAGAAGTATTTTTATAAAATGGTTTAACAGACATTCAGAAATCTTCTGGCTAACCTCAGCCACTTAAACTTTTGTAATTATAACGTTATTATTTATTGCACAGTGACAATGAACAAGATGGAACCTTGGATGCAAATAAAAAGCTACTGTAAAATTTGCCCTGTTTGTCCTTTAAGTGTCCTTTTAAAGCTAATTTTGATATTTTGAAAGTTTTTTTTCTTTTTTTGGTAATATACATATTTTTTTTATAAAAAAAAAATTATCAAACAAGATGATGGTACATGAGACAAACCAATTAATCAAAATTGCTATTGTTAATACTGAGATTGTAAATATTATTTGAGCTACTGTTTTCTTGCCGTTTTTATTTATTTATTATATTTTCATATTTTCCATTTTTACTTTAAATTTAGTTTGGCTTTGTAAATTTGTTATGTATTTTTGTAATTTCTATAATTTTTTTCTAAAGACTGCATTTCTATATTATTACTGTACTTCTTTTTTCAGTTTTAGTTTTGGTAATTTTAGTACTTCAGCTTATTTCAGTTAGTTTTCAAGTTAGTAATAAATAAATAAATAAGTAAATAAAACTTTTTTTATTTAACAATTTTAGTTTTTTATTTTTGGTAACAATACCAAAAAATATACTATATATATAGTTATTGATGTTTTATTAAACAATTATTTTTGGTATTTTTGGTAGTAGTCAACAATAGCTATATATATATACTGTACTTGTATATTAAGTATTAATTAATTATATATATATAATTTTTTTCTTTAATGATTTTTGATACTTTTTTGTAACAATTGTCAACAATAATAATAATTATATATATATATATATATATATAGTTGTGTGTGTGTGTGTGTGTGTGTGTGTGTGTGTGTATATATATATATATATATATATGTAATGTATAATATTTTTATTTTAATGATTTTTTATACTTTTTGTAACAATAGTCAAGGATAATAATATACTTGTATGTATATTAACTATATACTATAACTATATATACTATATACTATACTATAACTATATATATATATATATATATATATATATATATATCATATTTTTATTATAGTTAATGTTTTTTGTTTTTGTTTTTTTGGTACTTTCTTGTAACAACAGTCATATAACTAATATATATTTGTATTTTTTTCATGATTTTTTTTTATAGTTTTATTTTTATTTTTGGTAACAATATTCTACAATAACTATATATATGCTTGTATGTATATTATCTATATATAGTAATCTAATATTTTAATTTTGCTGCTTGATAGGTTAGTACCCAAATAAAAAAGTAATGTATTTAAAATACATTTATTTCATACTAAGTACATACATAACATACTTACAGACATATCACTCAAGACTTACTGATATAAAATTATAATTAAAATTTATTTAGAGTACTACTTCTGCACAATGCACGTTTCTTAATAAAAAGCCTAAAATGTCTTATATTGTCAGTATTGATGAGGATTGTATCACCTTTGAATAATATCAGTCTTTAAATGCAAGCCATTTAAAGTGTACCTAAAGTATACTTGCAATATTTCCACTTTAACACAATCACTTATACTTCAGTAGATCTTTAGTTGGGCTACTTTTGTACAACTGAAGTGCATTAAGCACAAAATTAGTTGTTCCAGTTTAGCAGACTTTAAGTATACCCTTGTAGTATACCAAACGTACAGTTGCAGGGGATTTTCATTAAGTACATAAATGTATAAGTGTATTTGCAGTATACTTAGCATGAAATAAATGTATTTCAAATACATTTGAGTATTTTTCACTAGGGTAGGAATGACCCTGAAGAATCAAATGACTTTGGTATCTTAGGCTGTTCGTGGTGGTGTAAAGTACAATAAATTGTGATATTGCTTGTTTGTTCTTGGGGCACTACCCCATGATGCCTTGCCTCTGCGGTGTCCTTGGGTGTGCTTGGCTGATTATGTTGTTGAGGTAGGTGGTGGTGGGGTGGGGGGGTTATAGTATTAGCGGTATGCCTCAGATCCTCCTGCACCTGCAGTCTCCTGATGTTTAACCCTGCACTCCATGGTAGTGTTGCACTGATTACTGGCCGTCCTGTGGGACATTGATTGTCCTGTTCCTCTCTGGCAAACCCCACACAATGCTGACGAATGAACTCCTGGCCCTGCCAAGTCCAATTAACTGTCAGTGCTGCATCGACGCGCCCCCTCCGTAACTGAGGAGAGGGAAGAAAAACAAACTTTTAATCAAATTGTGCTTCGGGCCCCAAGGTAACTGGGGTTTTATTCTGAATTCTACTCCATTCTTCTCTGTCGGCTGTTACACACTTTTCTTAAGAAGGTTGTTGAGAGAACAATTTGTTTTCGCATGATTAAGGACAAGCAACAACAGCCTTCACATTTTAATGACAGTTTTCAGCCAGCGATAATATAGGAACTGTATATTTAACATACGTATCTGTTTAGCTTCCAAACCTAGTTGGTTCCCTGCGGAGACAGCATTTTAAAGCATAAGCAGGCTGATCCAAACGGTAAACAAATTAATTTGGTCTCCTCTTAAGATAGTTTTAGTCAGACTGTAAAGTAGCGACATACTTACAGTCTTTCAGGTTTGGATGTAAGCTATAATTTTTCAGTTTGTAGATAGCTTGCAACACCTTTGAGAAGACTAGACAGGTTTTTATAACCTTGAAGTGCTCTATTTCTGATTTTTTGACATCACCTATCAATTTAGAAGTTTAGAAACAGCATCTTAGCTCGAGGAAAGCTAGACCTCAACAATTTTTCATTCAGAGTTTGACGTTTCTATGCAATACTGTTTGGTTTTCCTTTTTTTTTTCAAGCTGAGGACAATGACTATCTCTAAAACCGTGGCCTTGCTGCTGCTCCCAAGGTCAGGATAAACAACTCCAGACTGGCTTGCTTTGATTATCCTGATGCAGACATTAAAAGCCCTGAAATTCAATTAAATTCCTGCCTTTTGCCTCAGAGAGGCAGAGGGAAAGAGAAAGGCCGGTGTGCATTGGTAAGGCTTAATAAGAGGAACAAAGGGATGGGGCTTGTGATCTGTGCGTCTGAGAAAGGGCATCTAGACGATAAGGTTAAAAAAAGAGTTTAAAAGAATGTTTAGTTGCTTCCACGATTTCGCACTTGTGCTCCTCTTTTGAATAAACTTCAAAGGAATTCAAGGTTACTGTCAGGGCTGTAATGAAATTGTGTGTTAAGGATTGCCTAAAATTCATTGGTTTTGAAAAAAATACTGTGCTATTAATCATTATGAAGATTAAAAAAACCCTTTGTCCTGTGTTCTGAGTTGCGTAAAAATATTAATACTTTTTCCCAGAGAATATTTCTTGAGTTAAAGACATAGTTCACTCAAAAATGAAACTTCTGTCATTAATTACTCAACGTCATATCTTCCCAAACCCGTAAGACCTTCGTTCATCTTCAGAACACAAATTACAATATTTTTGATGAAATCTGAGAGCTTTCTGACCCTGCAACAGCAACTGACACATTGACAATTGTTAAAATAGTCCATGTGACATTAATTTTATGATGAAAATAACGACTTTATTTAACAATTTCTTATTTTCCATGTCAGTCTTTGTGTTTGACTGAATATTAGAGTACATTCTGGTTCTCGACTAAAAGTGTGGCGAAGACTGACAAGGAAGAGAAAATTTGTTAAATAAAGTTGTCATTTTTGTTTTGTTTTGTTTTTTTTTTGCATACAAAAAGTATTCTTGTAGCTTCATAAAATTAAGTTTTTCTTGGATTTCATCAAAAATATCTTAATTTGTGTTCCGAAGATGAACAAACGTCTTACGGATTTGGAACGAAATGAGGGTGAGTAATTAATGACAGGATTTTGAATATCTTTGATTGAACTATTCCTTTAAGTTTATTTTGCTTGCCCGTTTTTTATACATAATATAGAAATGTATCAGAATAATCAGAATATATTTATTATTTTATATATTTATTATATATTTAAAAATATATTCAAATATTCTCCTTTACGCTACAAAAAATTATTTTAATGGTAAATTGTAAAAAATGAAAAAAAAAAACGCAATTTGTTGAATCAACTTAAAATTATTTGTTGCTGCCTTAAAATTTTAAGTTCAGTCAACACTAATAAGTTTAGTCAACTTGAAATGTTAAGTTGTACTAAGTGACAACTTAGATATTTGAGTTAACTTAAGAAAAAATTTGGGTAAGTTACATTGTAAGTTGAATCAACTCAAATATCTAAGTTGTCAATTAGTACAACTTAACATTTCAAGTTGACTAAAGTTGACTTTTTTGAGTTGACTGAACTTAAAATTTTAAGGCAGCTGGGTAACAAATTATTTTAAGTTGACTCAACAAATTGTTTTTTATAGTGTAAAAGACTGTAAAAATGCTAGAGTAAAAATGCTAGAGTAAAAACCTATTAACTGGTTAAGTTCCTCTACTATATACAGTGAAAAACGTCACATGCAATTTTACAGTGGTATACCATTTTTGGAAGTGGAAAAAGAATGTATAATTTACAGTGAATAACCGTAAATCATTCCCAGAATTCCCTGCATTAAATTTTACATTTGTCTTTTAGTTAAAATAACTATGTTTCTTCTTAGATTTTTCTTATCGGATGTGTCCATTTGGGTTGTATGTTACATCTAATGTTGTTAAATTAATATTTATTACATTATTTAAGTTTCATATGTGTTACCATGATGGTGTTCAGTGTTTGCGTGAATGACACTGTGCACCTTCTATGTATCTAAAAGCTGCTTTGGTTGATCATGTGACTTTCTCATCACCATTTGCTTTTGGTGTTTATCAGTGTATTACAAAGGTACAAAACAGATTTCAGTACTTCCATAGGTTGGTATATTAACATGATATCAGGTAATGAAATTACGGTATTTAAGTGTAAATTTAAGTTAAATCTGTAAAACCTAAAATGTTGCTACCGTATTTTTGTATGATAAAATTCTGGCAGCCACAGCTGCTGTTTTTTTTACCATAAATTTTACAGATTTTTTTTTTTACAATGTATTTTATTTCTAGATTAAATTTGTTTTAAGGATGTCTAGATATTTTTAACAGAAAACAAGACATAAATTCTGATTAAATTATTATAATTTTATTTTTTTCAGTATTGATGTTGATAACTGAATAGAAAATTTTTGTACACTAAAACCCTTTGTTACCTTCTGTAAGCTTATTTTTAAATATCTTGTCCGGCATTGATTCTTTTTTCCCCGGTTGCACATCTACAAGAATAAATACCAGCTATTGTGAGCCAGACTAATTTTAAGTCTGATTTAGATAAGATCATTTGCTTTTGTTCATCAGGGGAATAAAAAGGATTTTTTCTTCGGCAGATCAATACGGCAGCCTCTCTCTAGTAAACTTCAGCACAGAATGGATAAATCAGATTTGTTTTTTTACATTCTATTTGTCTTCTTGTCAGACATCTGCAACTCTATCTGTCAAGAGGGAAGTAACAAATAACTGCATTGGGAGCCTGTGATTGCAGTTGTTCTCAGTACCAAGCAGTTTTATTGCCATGCAAGAGATCATGACTAATAATCCATTAACTTGCACTAAAACTTCCCTGGCAACAAGGCTTTTTTTTCTTCAAATCTATTTCTGACTGTCAGTTAGAGAAAGAGATACACAATTGATTTCTCAGGGAGTCACTGATGTGTACCTTTGACTTCACTGTGACTTTGAGAATCCGCAGGAATAATTCATGGGCCCCGGTGAGTTCCCATAGACGAGAAGAACAAAACTGCATTCTGAGATCTTGCCGCTCATTCCGGATAATTCTGCGCCTCTGAACCTGCCAACCTTTTCCTGAGAGGCTCAGACTCTCCTGAGGGTTCTTCATGTGACTGCTGAGTGGATGAGGGAGGAGAGGGACAGCTGTGATTGACACACATTGGCCACTTCACAGGACCCTCAGACCCTCAGAGCCCCGACGGCAGAAGCGCTCTCTTCATTCCGAAGCCGTCTTCGGCCACTGAGGCTGTTCCCTTACCTCCACTTTCACTGCTGCAGTCGCTCTGTTAATGAAGCTTTAATGTGGTCCTCGCTTAAGTGTGCAGCTCTCTGATGGAGCTCAAGTGGCAATTTCCTATGAACCCAATATTTCTCAAAACACCCCGATTCTTAGCATTTAAATTTCAAATGGCTTATGGATGATTTAAAACAACCCACTTGTTTAATCCAACGATGACGACATTTATAAATCCAACAGAAATTTCTCGTCTAATTTCGGCCTAATGTTGATGATGTAAACACATGAAGTCTTTGTTACAACGATAATCTGGTTTCCCACGCAAACTGATTCAAACGATGCACTCTGACCCTCGGTGATGGAGTACATCATTGTTGTTCTCCCGTGTCTGTCCTCCATGTTTAATCTCCATGGTTCTGGTGGGCAGACGGCCACCTGCTGAGAATCGTAAACCCCTCGCAAGGATTTATCTCCTTACGATGAACATTAGCATAATGTCAGATCATTAAAAGCCAATTATACTGATCTGTGTGTGTACGTGTGGTGAAAAGTTTCTTGGAATGAAAATATTCATGGTTTCTCTCTGTAGTTTTGGTGTACTGATGTAGCGCTTTAACCAGGGGCGCTCGCAGGATCTCGATCCGTGGTGCAGGGAACCATTCCCTCAAAGACCATTCGCCATTTTCATTGTATTTACACAAGCGTGATAGTTGTGAGAAATAGTCATGCTCTTACATGTTGATTGTTGAGTTGGTGAACAAACTGCAAGGTGAAGCTGTGAAGTGTAGGAGGTAGAGATGTTTTTCTTCTAAAGAGATGTTTAAAATAGATCATATGTCCCCTAGAGACGTACCATGAAAAACATCAAGTTACAAGTCATACTACCTATTGAACACCATTCATAACACAAGCCAAACTCCTTAGACAAATTATTTATCATTACAGGATTCAATGAAATACAAATTATTATAATTCAATCACATACAATTTTAATAATAAATATATATTTTGTTTTTTGTTTAGTTTTTTGTTTTTGTTTTGTTTTGTTTTGTTTTGTGCCAACTTGGAAGCTGAGGATAAAATTCAGATCCACACTGACATTCTAGATTCTGGAAAGTAATTTCAGTGCAGGTTGGTTTTGTTTTGAGTTGACTGAGAAGGTGTTTGTTTTGTTTTGTTTAGTTTTGTTTTGTCCTGCTTTGTCCTGCTTTGTCCTGCTTTGTTTTGTGCAAATTTAGAAGCTGGGATAAAATCCAGATCCACTCTGAGATTCTGGATTCTGGAAAGTCATTTCAGTGCAGGTTGGTTTTGTTTTGAGTTGATTGAGAAGGTGTTTTGTTTTGTTTTTGTTTTTTGTTTTTGTGCCAACTTGGAAGCTGAGATAAAATTCAGATCCACACTGACATTCTAGATTCTGGAAATTCATTTCAGTGCAGGTTGGTTTTGTTTTAAGTTGATTGAGAAGGTGTTTTGTTTTGTCCTGCTTTGTCTTGTGCCAATTTAGAAGCTGGGATAAAAACCAGATGCACACTGAGATTCTGGATTCTGGAAAGTCATTTCGGTGCAGGTTGGTTTTGTTTTGGGTTGATTGAAAAGGTGTTTTTTGTTTTGTTTTGTTTTGATTTGTTTTGTGCCAACTTGGAAGCTGAGATAAAATTCAGATCCACACTGACATTCTAGATTCTGGAAAATCATTTCAGTGCTGATTGGTTTTGTTTTGAGTTGATTGAAAAGGTGTTTTTTGTTTTGTTTTGTTTTGATTTGTTTTGTGCCAACTTGGAAGCTGAGATAAAATTCAGATCCACACTGACATTCTAGACTCTGGAAAATCATTTCAGTGCTGATTGGTTTTGTTTTGAGTTGATTGAGAAGGTGTTTGTTTTGTTTTGTCCTGCTTTGTTTTGTTTTTTGTTTTGTTTTGTACCAACTTGGAAGCTGAGATAAAATTAGATTCCACACTGAGATTCTGGATTCTGGAAAGTCATTTTAGTGCAGGTTGGTTTTGTTTTGAGTTGATTGAAAAGGTGTTTAAAGTTGTATTTGCTAATGTACTGTGAACTAACATGAACGACTGTATTTTTATTACCTAACATTAACAAAAGTTAATAAATAGTGTAATAAATATATTGTTCGTTCATGCTAATTAATACATTAACTACTGTTAACAAATGACACTTTATTGCAAAGTAAGATTTTATTTCTAGTATGACACATTTTTAGAAACTATGTATGCATAATTATTTCAGAAGTTGAGACTTTTTTTATTGTGCATGCAGTCAACTTTTTCTTTTGTAGTTCTGCTTATTGTAGAAGATCCTAGAACAGCAGTTACAGGCAGCTTTATTCCCACAGCTGCAATCGGAAGCAGCAGGCAGTGGAGTGAGTGAGATAATTCCACTATGAACTGTCTATCACTAGTGTTTGTATTTGCCTGTAGGCATATGCATATACACGCACTAAATGCTTGCCGTCATAGGAAGACATCGCCGTAGCCATACACGACTTGCATTTATGAAAATATTTGCTTTTTCTCACACTGCATAATTCAATTCAAGTTTATTTGCATAGTGCTTTTCTAAATACAAATTGTTTCAAAGCAGCTTCACATTAATGTCCATATGGCAATAATATACAACTAGTGGTTAGTAAACATTATATATTCATTTAAAGAGACACAATGAACATGTTAGGATGTAAAAAGATAAAGGATGCTATATCTTTTCCAACATGCCAATGCATTATTGTGCATCAATTTAAATAGAAACACCGGCATGTTTTGCTGTGATAGCTTGCTATTTCAACTCACTCTTCTGTGCACGCTCTATATAAGGCTTTTGTGTGAGATACTTTCTTTTCACGTAATATGCAGTATACTGTTGCCAGCACCTGCAGAATGAGTTCATGCTCGATAGACTAGCAGCAAACCCGAGGAAAGATATATAACATAACCTCATTTCTGTCCTCCCCCCCTTACTAGTTTTCAGCAGGTGCAGATGCCATGGAAACCCATAATGCATTGGCAGTGTAGGTCAGGAGAGATCTTCATGCTACATTACTCTGTCATTGTCCCTGTCCACACATGAGTTTTAATTGCCTTATTCTGGGTTTTCATTTTTGTTTATTTGCTTTGGCATAATGGTCAAGTGGTTCTAGTAATGGATTCATAATGAGCAGTCTTCTGGTTTACAAAATAGGCACATGTGCAAGTAAAAATTTCCAAGTATTAAAAGACATGGCAGCTTTTCCTGCTGGCTTTTGCTTCTTGCTTTTTCTTACCTTTTTTATTAGGGGCCAAGCACCGAAGGTGCAAAGGCACCTATTGTATCTGTTGGTGTTCTTATTATTCTTCTTCTGTTTCCATTTCTTCTTCCGCTCTTGAGTCTATGGCAGCCTGTATATAACTGTTGGTGGGAAAATTGCGTAATTTGGCACACAGATAGAGAATAATCTCAACATTAAACATAGCAAGTTTGGAGCCTCTATCTCAAACTCTCTAGCGCCACCACTTGTCCAAAGTTTCATTCATGTTTATTCTAATAACTTTTGAACCGTAAGGCACAGAAGGAAAGTTTTTTCATCTGAATCCTTGGCTCATGCCGAGTCGAATAAACACCAAAATGTAAAAATCGTAGGGTTTAGTTTTTTCGCTATTTTTAACAGTTCGAAAAACCTATTTTTTAGAACTCGTCCTAGACAGTTTGTTTGATTTTCACCAAAATTGGCTCAGATCATTTTCAGACCATGATGGAAAAAATTTATGGAATTCAAGTTGATTAGTCAATCTGTTCTCAAATAACGCGCAAGCAAATTCTATGAAAAGCTTGCAAAAAATGGATGTAAGGCTATATCTCCGCAATGGTTTGTCATATTGAGACCGAACTTGGTGTGTGTTATAATAAACATGACCTGAGGCTACCTTTTTGGGGCAGTGCCACCTAGTGGTCAGGAGATTTGAATAATGGTTATTTTTGCTTAACTTGTAAATGGTTTGGCAAAAAATCACAACACTGGTCTTTTTAGATTTGGAGAAGCTTGCAGAGTCGAACCACACCCAATTTTCACATGTTAGCCATTTTGGGTGTCGGCCATTCGGAATTTTTTTGTATGCTATATTTTACGAATGCATTGGCGTATTGTTACGAAAATTTTTTACCCATTTTAACTAAAATCGTCTTAAAATGGCTTAAATTACTGATTGCTTCAGTTGCTCTGATGCTTGCTGCCTTGCCTGCCTAGTGCTTGGCCACGTATTTGCTGTATACAGCTATATTTATATATTATCGTTATTTTTGTTTTCTTTGCGCTCAGAAAGTATTTTCATAGCATCATAAAATTACGGTTGAACCACTGATGTCACATGGACTATTTTAACAATGTCCTTACTGCCTTTTTGGGCCCTGAACGTGGTAGTTGCATTGCTGTCTATGCAGGGTCAGAAGGTTCTTGGATTTCATCAAAAATATCTTAATTTCATTTTCTGTACTGAAAACATACCAAACCATAACTTCAAAATGTACTGGTATGTACCGATCCATCATTTTTGTGCACTTTTGTTTCACCTCTAACAACTAAGTGTATTAACATCATGTCATTAAATGAATATATAGTTATTAATTATAAAATATGCAGGCAACCTATAAAACGAAAAACACTGTCACAGTATTTTAAGGCAAATATCTGGCAACCCCAGCTGCCAGTTATCCGCCATAAATTTAACAGGATATTTTTTTACCGTGTATGCAAGCCTGGCTCAATGGGCGGCCATGTTTTTTGATGAATGCATTGTGGATTATTGGTAATGCATCATGGTTGTTGTTGTGTTTTCAGCACTAGCTGGAGGAGGGGCTGGAACCGTCGCCACATTGTAGCAACTTCATAATTAAACATACATCATGAAGCACCATTCTGAACGTCAGAACATTGGCGGGCACACAGCCTTCTCCGCATATTGACCTGAGCTTGAACTATGAGGTATACTGCCCCCTGGTGAAAGGGTTTCACGCTTTTAGGAGAGGAATCAAAGCTAGCGGTTCATATCAGGATACAAAATAATGATGTTTGCTGGGTAAAAAGCTGGGTTTAAATCACTAAATCTATGTGTATCATTATCAAAATTCCAGCACTGGCGATGAGTAGAGTCACAGTCTTTCCCGTATGTGGATCACTCGCCTACATCTGCCGGGCCTCTCCATCATCGACCCTCTGCCACGGCCCCTGGCACCATCTACTTCATCCTAATTAGAATTAATAATTGAAAATAGGAAATCGATGGGTGCGAATTAAGCACAGCACGAGTGGGCTTTATTGGGTTGACATTGTCTCAAGAGCAGCGCTTGTTGGTCACTGCTGATCTCACATTTGTCTCGTGCATCTCCATCTCATGCATATCTTTATTTGGAGTCTGGGTGGAGCATCGTAAAAGCACCTCTTTTCGTGCTTGTTGGCCTCGTGGCTTAGAGAATAGCTTGTGTTTTTCCCAAGGGGGGAGAGGAAGATAGAATTATTAATTTGGTAAAGCAACGGCCCGTGTAACAATCTGCTGAGGAGGACACTTCTGACTTTTGTTGAATAAGCTACTGGTTTGCTGCACTAGGTCATGGCTTTTCTCAAATTATTCAGCAGCGCGATAATGACCCGACTCGTGCCCCCCTGCATGATTCACTTCAAAGATCTACCACAAAAGATGCTGCGATTGGATAGTGCCATCCCGCAGGTTTTCTGTGAAAGGTCTGTAGCACTGTATTGAATGGAAGGTGACTTCTCAAGGCTGATATTGATCTGAGTTCACATCCTAGATATATCTCGAACAAATGACCTAGTTGTATCCACAGGGGAATGTCTCTTCTAGACAGCGATTAGTCAGTGCTTAATTTGATATAGATGTCTCTAAACAACCTTCTTTGAATACAAGGTGTTCAAGCAACAGAAAGAGTTTAGTGTCCACTTGGTTTCGTGATTTGCCTTAGGTTTGAAACCATAATTCCAGGTGGCTTCAGCAAGTATCACAGCACTTAAAACCTAGATGTGTCTAATACATACATTTAAATATTCAATCCAGTACCTACAGTTGAGGTCAAAAGTTTACATACACCTTTCAGAATCTACAAAATGTTAATTATTTTATCAAAATAAGAGGGATCATACAAAATGCATGTTATTTTTTATTCAGTAATGACCTGAATAAGATATTTCACATGAAAAACATTTAAACTGCCTGCTGTTCTTCAAAAAAATCCTTCAGGTCTCACCAATTCTTTGTTTTTTTAGCATTTTTGTGTATTTGAACTCTTTCCAGTAATGACTGAATGATTTTGAGATCCATCATTTCACACTGAGGACAACTGAGGGACTCGTATGCAACTATTACAGAAGGTTCAAATTCTCACTGATGCTTTAGAAGGAAACCTGATGCATTAAGATGCCAAGGGGTGAAAACTTTTTGAATTTGAAGATCAGGGTAAATTTAACCTATTTTGTCTTCTGGGAAACATTTAAGTATCTTCTGTAGCATCTGAAGGTCAGTACTAAATGAAAAAAAAATACGATATTTAGGCAAAAGAGGAAAAATGTACACATCTGTTCAAAAGTTTTCACCCCCCGGCTCTTAATGCATCGTTTTTTCTTCTGGAGCATCAGTGAGCATTTGAACCTTCTGTAATAGTTGCATATGAGTCCCTCAGTTGTCCTCACTGGGAAAAAAATGGATCTTCAAACCATACAGTCATTGTTTGAAAGGATTAGAAATAAACAAAAATGCTGAAAAAGCAATTAATTTGTGGGACCTGAAGGAGGCAGTTTAACTGTTTAGGACAAACAAGGGACTCATGAACAATTATCATTAAACAAAAAAAAAACAGCTGTGGATCATTCAGGTAACAACACAGTATTAAGATGCAAGCATATGTAAACCTTTGAACAGGCTCATTTTTATAAATGTAACTATTATTTTCTCTTGTGGACTATATGTAAACGTCTTTTATGTGAAATATCTTATTCAGGTCAGTACTACGTAAAAAAATAACATGCATTTTGTATGATCCCTCTTATTTTGGTCAAATAATTAACATTTTTCAGATTGTGCAAGGTGTATGAAAACTTTTGACCCCAACTCTGGCACAGGACAACGTGTTTTTTTATACGTGACAGTCACTTTCTGTGCATGTGCTTTGGATATGTGCACCAAATATCAGAAGTTTCAACTAATTTGGCTTTAAAACACATGATTTTAGTGCGATAGACATGATAATTAAAACCAAACAGATGTTTTTGGCAGAATATCTAAGGTATGAGCTGTAAAGTCACAGCTTTATTCTGGAAAAGGGGGTGGGGAGCAGCAGCTCATTTGCATTTAAAGAGACATGCACAAAATGTTATAATAACTGATCTGTGGGGTATTTTAAAGCTGAAACGTCACATTCTGGGGACACCTGAAACTTATATTACATCTTTTAAAAAGGAGCATAATAGGTTACCTTTAAATGTGTTTGCCATCATTCAAGATGAAAAAGTTTACGCTTAGTGTCCTTCCCTGATGGCAGCCCTGTCACTGCGAAATCAGAAACTGAATCTGTTAACATACACTAGAAATGTTAATTTACTGCAGATACTGTAATACATCAAAACAGTACAGTAAAAGTCTTTATATGTGAACCATAACACAGCGTGAGTCATAGCGCGAAAAGATACGACATCAGCACATCCTTATGCTACGTTTCTCCCCTGAGGCTTTGGCTGGCAGGTCCCACGCTGTTCCTCTCTACTGGGGAAAAGGAAACATGTAGCAGGGGCTTGTCTGAGATAAATTAGGGTAGGAGGGACGCCCCAGTCCGTCGAGGCTGCCTGGCAGCTGCAGTGCAAGCGCTCCCCCCTCTGTTATTACAACTCAGCACTATCAGCCCCACATGACTATTGGCAGTTCTTTCTGTATATTTAGAATAGCATCCATCAGCTCTCCACCCCACATAATGTATCCCAAATTCCCTAATGTATCCCTAATTCATTCTTTAGCAGTCGGCTCTTTCGGCGCACAAATAAATAACATAGTGATAAGTGTCAGTGGAGCTCTAGACGGCCCAGTGGGCCATTTCACGGTGAGAGTATTGGCAGCTTTTACAGCTATACGTTTAACAACATGTCCAGGAGACATTTATCATCCTAGTGTACTAAACAATCGCCACTTTTGTGCAAAAAAAGAGCTACAATTGTAAATGTATATCAAAGTGGTATAGGTCTGTTCATCTGCAAGCAACTACAGAACCATGACGAATGTGGGAAATTTAAATGAAGAATGAAAGGAAAATAGACGTATGTTTGTTTTTAATCTGAGCTGTAAAGCATTGAAAGTGAGGTTCGCCCTTCTGGAACTTCAGCCAGTAGACCTGACCTTTCCATTTTCAAAATACCAAAAAAGAATGATGTCTGGTTTGGTTAATGGTGCTCATTTTTCTGCAGATGTGGAAATATTGCACTAAAATACTCTCAGAATTTGATGCACCACTGTTTAAATGTGCTGCAACAACTACTGAATCTAGAGCACGAAACAGGTTACCAAAAAACATTTGATGATTACTGAACGATGACTATTAGGGCCAGATTTACTATTAACGGTCATTCCACGAAATTGGTGCCTTTTGCGTCCTTAAGAAATAATCAAACATAGATTTAATATAACAACAACAATTTATGCTTTAATTAATGTTTCATCAAAAAGTCAATTAATTATTATTTTAAATTATTTAAATAGCATTTGTGCTGGTAAAGGTTTTTGGCCTGTCCCTCACTATGATTCTTCTTCTTTTTCTGCAGGACTTTTAATTTGCAAAAATGAAGGCAAAATGATATAAAATCACTTTTGTATATTGTTCTAAATATAGTCTCATTTGGGATAAGTATGCATTTTTTTCTATATAATATAAAAATCATTTTATTGGTGTCCCCTAATTTCATGTCACCCCTGTTACCCTCAAAAAACCCTTGTAAAATAATGTGCATTCAAGTGACATCACTTCTAGGAGGTTACATCATCTCTCATCCAGGATTCCAACACTTAAAACACAAGCATGTATCTCTCTCACTCCTCTATAATGTTCTATTTTGATGATTTATGAGGCTTAGGGGGGCCATCATGCAATGTCAATCCTGTTACATTTTTAAAATGTAAATTTAATTATTTTTTACAGTATCTACAAGTAAAATCCTTTCAAACTGTACAGTATGTGCTTTTGTGAACTTGACTATTAGCTAGCAATTACCAAATTTGTCTAATATCATCAAACCTGTTACTTTTTAGAGTAAGATGCTTTGATGTGTGGGTAACAAGGATGACACTGATTAGGTTTGACCCTGTTTTCAAAGATTTTCTGTGTAAAATGTAAACATTTTTAAGGGCACCCTCAGTATATTATTGAGCTAATGCCTATATGTGACCGTGGACCACAAAACCAGTCTTAAGTAGTATGGGTATTGTAGCAATAGTTAAAAATACATTGTATGGGTCAAAATGATAGATTTTTCTTTTATGCCAAAAATCATTAGGATATTAAGTAAAGATTATGTTCCATGAAGATATTTTGTAAATTTCCTATCATAAATATGTTAAAACTTAATTTTTGATTTGTGATTTGCATTGCTATGAACTTCATTTAGACAACTTTAAAGGAGATTTTCTCAATATTTAGATTTTCAAATAGTTGTGTCTCGGCCAAATATTGCCCTATCATAAAAAACCATATATCAGCTAAAAGCTTATTATAAGCTGATGTATATGACTGATAAAACCTTATGACTGATTTTGTGGTCCAGGGTCACATATATCAGTGGCGTTTGAGTTCTAATTAAACTATAGTATCTAACTCTTGTGTCGGTAACAGGGTTGACCAAAACATGAGGTAAAAAAATAGTCATAAAATAATAGATTACATAGCCTGAGATGGCACAATACAATTTCTTGTCATTTTAAGGTGTCTTCGTTTCATGGATATTTAAAAAACATTGTTTAAACTTATTTTATTTTTACATTTTTCCAAGTGGAAAAGGCACAGATTTCATGGAAAGACCCTTTTCCATTAAAGAAGTCCACTTCCAGAACAAAAATTTACAGATAATGTACTCACCCCCTTGTCATCCAAGATGTTCATGTCTTTCTTTCTTCAGTCATAAAGAAATTATGTTTTTTGAGGAAAACATTTCAGGATTTTTCTCTATATAGTGGACTTCTATGGTGCCCCGAGTTTGAACTTCCAAAATGCAGTTTAAATGCGGCTTCAAACAATCCCAAATGCAGTTGTAAACAATCTCAACAAACGATAATACCAAGAAAGAATGGTATTATCTAGCAAAACGGTTATTTTCATAAAAATAATACGATTTATATACTTTTTAATGTCAAACGCTCATCTTGTTTTACTGTTTAACTTCAAAATCGTTGTATATCGCTGTTTTACTTTTTTGTTAAAGGGGTCATCAGATGCAAAGTTCACTTTTTCATGTTGTTTGAACATTAATGTGTGTTGACAGTGTATGTACAAATATACCCTATAATGATAAAAATCCATGCAGTGGTTTTTAATTAATCTGTAAAAATAATATCCCCTTTTTCAAATCGAGCCGTTCTCAGATGCCAACAGAAGCCGCTCCCACGATAGTTGATTGACATGAGCGTTTTACCTCAGATCAGCTTCACAGTCGACCTCCATTGTTTCGATGCCGGAGCAGGGATGTAAGTTAGACAAGAATATCTGTGACTGAGTGATTGAAGTGTTCTGTTGCTGGATGTAATAATGAACATGGTGGTTGTCATTTACTCCCAACATCTGAGCTGCTGAAGATGCAGTGGATTACGTTTGTTTGTGAAGGGAATGCGCCTCCCGATCTACATAAATGCGCAAATCATTCGTGATCCAGCTTCACCTACAGTGGAAGTGAGTATAAGGGTTTTTTTTAATGAATCTCTGCAATCACTTTTCCTGATAACGTGCTACTTAGCAACTTTGGCGGATAAATGCGCCAAATGCGGCTAAAGTAAACAATCTCTCCAAGCAGCTCATCACTCCACAGAGAGAAGAGAGGGGCGGGGTGAGCAGAGCTCATTTGCATTTAAAGGAACAATCCCTCAGAATGGGATGATTTTTGCAGAGTTCATTTTGACAGTAAAAATGGTGTTGTTTTACACAACCATTGAGAATTTTTAACCAAAGTATATTATAGACTTTTCATTAAGACCCTAAAGAATCATATCAACTTGTGGAAAATGGGCATCCGATGACCCCTTTAAGAGTGTTTGATCTTCTTTGCATGTTCACTTTGAATAGACTAGGTCGGTACTTCTGCAGCGATGTCGGATGATTCTAAAATCATTTTTGAAGTTGAGGGAGAAAATAGGATTGGAGTTTTGTCAACATAATCTAACTGTTTTGAGCCAAAATACACAGAGTTCAGGCAGAGCAAGACAAGATAAGCGTTTGATTAAAATGTATTTAAAATGTATTTAAATTGTATTTTTAAAATGAAAATAACCAATCGTTTTGCTAGATAAGACATTTCTTCATCGGCTGGAATCATTTACAGCCGCATTTGGGATTGTTTGAAGCCGTTTTGGGAGTTCAAACTCGGGGCACCATAGCAGTCCATTATATGGGAAAAAAAATCCTGAAATGTTTTCCTCAAAAAACATAATTTCTCAACGACTGAAGAAAGAAAGACATGAACATCTTGGATGACAAGGGGGTGAGTACATTATCTGTAAATTTTTGTTCTGGAAGTGGACTTGTCCTGTAGTGGCATTATATTGTTCATTCAGACTGATCTGAAAACGCAGAACACGCACAAACGCCTTGGAGGAAACACCCCTGTTAAAGATACAGATAATATGTGAAATATGTTACCATATTTTTGGTTATCTAATGTTGTTTAATATATAGCCTACAGTTGAGACAAATCATTGGATGGCATTTATTTTACCTCTAAAAAGGTTAAAAGGTCTATGTAAGCAACGTTTGCAAGATGTTTTGAAAATTCATTTATTATTGAAATGATCCAATTTGGCAAGTCCTTCTCCCTCCTAATCAGAATTTCTGGCATGTAATAGGAGTGCAAAAACCTCAGTTGTTTAAAATGTCTATTCTTTCAACCTGAATCCAATCAGGCAAGGTTTCTGAGAGTATATGAATCTTCACTTATTTTTCACCGGACAGAATATTTTATCAGAGCACATTTGGATCTCCCATCTTTTATGGCACTTTCTCCATATACTTTAATTTACTTTTGCCTTCTTTGAAGCTGCACACTGTTTAGCATTCAGTGACTTAATAAGGTTTCCTGTATAACCTGTGCTCTGAAGAGCACACTCAACTTGCTCAAAACAGGTCTCACTCTAACTGTCATCGGGTGCCGAGTTGGACTTGAGTCACGTAGCACGCGGTTGGTGTGACTTTGCTCAGTAATTAAGACACTCTGTCATGTAGAGACAAACTCCCATCCTGTATTCATCATGGCATAGCAGAGATGAACCCAAACACAAGAGTTCATCTGCCAAGCTTTGGGATCTTCATTTATCTGCAGGTTTAATTGTCTGGATGCTCTTCCTCCAGTCATTAACCACAAAAGCTAAAACTTGGGTGTAAGGGGTTGACTGGAGTCTTCCCCTCCACCGCTGGAGCTTTAATTAAAGGAGTGGAATGGGCTGGACTGGGTGCAAGGAAGTAGTAATTGGCCCTGGAGGCATTGTGTGCTGTGATAGAGACAGTGTAATCACACTCTTGTACAGTGCTTCCTATTACACTATCTGATTCTGAAACCCTCGGCCCTGTTACAAACATCTAGATGGCGGTGCTCCATCTATTGGATGATAAAAGGGCAAATGGCAGATTGGCAAAAGATTGATATATTCATTTAAAACTAACCATGATGAAAAATGCAAAATGTCATATAGGCCATACTTGACTTTTTTTTTAAGTTCCACATTTTTAAGTTGTATTTTTGGGGCATTTTGGCTTTATATGTCAGTTTGAGAAGAGACATGGAATGCTTGAAAGTGGAGAAATGCAAATCAAATGTTTCTTAAATTATTTACCTGTTTTTTTTGTTTGTTTTTTTATGGGTTTTACTCTGATTTTTGCCATAAAAATATTGGCTTCTAGATGCTGATGTGGCATAAAACAACCAAATAATAAAATAAAAAAACAGCTATTTTATTTTTATTTGTTATTATTATTTTTACAGAAATGTTAGGAAAGAAAAGTTTTTATTTATATGATTTTTTTTATCTTTACTTTTTTATTATTATTATTATTATTATTGTTTTATTTTATTTTTCTTACTGATTTTAACCTGACTTAACCTGATTTTTTTACTGACTTTGTAATTAATTTTTTTTTTTGAAATGTAATTAAATTTAATAAATAAAATTAAATAAATCCAATTTCCAAATGGTTGCATTTTTATTTTTAAATTTTATTTTATTTTATTTTATTTTATTTCTTGCTTGCTTGCTTGCTTATTTATTTATTTATTTATTTATTCATTTATTTGCCTTTATTTGACTGTTAGCAGAGACAGGAAATGCTAAGAAAGGGAAACTTTAAAAACTTTTTAAAAAACAAATGTTTTTTTTTTTTCCATTGCATTTTAATTTGTTTATTTATTTATTTAATTATTATTATTATTGTTGTTTATTTGTTTGTTCATTTATTTTTTACTGATTTTAATCTTTTGCAATGAAAATAACCTTGCAGATGTGGCACTGTTTTTTAATAAAACAAAAATAAAATAAAATTAAATAAAGAAATAAAATGAAATAAGTCCTATTTCCATATTATTACATTTTTATTTTTAATGTTTAATATTTTTGGCCTTTATTTGACTGTGAGACAGGAAAGGCTAAGAAACTGAGCTGTTTTTACCCTAAATTTTTGCCATGAAAATAGCCTTAGATTTTGACATGGCATAAAACAACTAAATAATAAAATAAAAGGAAAGGAGAGATGCAAAGCACTGTTTTTGATATTTTTATAGATTGAAAATAACCTTGCTGATGTGACTTGTAATTAATGCAAACAATAAAATGAAATAAATCCAATTTCCAAATGATTAAATTTTTATTTTTGAAGTTTTTTTTTCTTTATTTGACTGTGAGCAGAGACTTTCTAAGAAATGGGAGCTCTTTTTACCTTGATTTTTTGCCATGAAAATAGCCTTAGATTTTGACCTGCCATAAAACAAATAATAAAAATAAATAAAACACATTTTTATTATTTTCAATTAATTTTATTTTTTTTTTTATTTTTGAAGTTATATTTTGATAATTTAGCTTTCATTTGACAGGTTGAGGAGAGACAGGAAGCGATAGAAAGGGAGAGATATGAAGCACAGTTGCGCAATATGTAGGTACCCTGAAGGCTGTGACTCCGACACAAAACAAATTTTTAATAAAAACCGACAACGTAAGCAGTGCTTCTATATTCCGCAGGAGTGAGATATTTTGTCTTCATAGAAAAAACAACAGTTTAGACTCTCCCTAATTAGCCTTTTGTGATGTTCATGTTTATTTAGCAGCGCACACACAGCTCCAGGCAGAACGCAGCAGCAAAGCACATACAGTGCTTTTCTTGTCAGCCTTAATAATTTGGAAATCAGGCCTGCAGCTGAAAAGGATTTCACTTGTTTTGTAATAAGGCTCGCCGTGCTTATGAGAGAACTTCAAGTAGCAGCTTTAGGTATCCTCGCAGGATTGTGCACGGCGCTGCCCTGCGCTGAGATCTCTCTCAGCCGTCTGATCAAATCAGGCTGTTACATTTTTCCACTTATTAAAGTACAGTACACAAACGCACGCTCACAGCTCAGTCCTGATGCCTCAAGGTGCAAGTTTGTTGTTGTAATTCATCTCACTCACAAAAAAGCTAATTCAGTATTCCTCAAAATGAATAAAAACAGCGAAATTCAACTTAGAATATGACGCAAACTGGCAATAATTAAATAAGTTAAATAATACAACTATCCTTTATGCATTTAATGCCATTTTATTAGCTGATGTCTTTGCTGCTGACCTTCGATGATGCAATTCAACCATACTAATAAGCAAAAATTACTCAAAATAATCTAACATTTGTTTTCCTTTTTTTATTGCTGAAGAGTTGATATTTTTTCTTCTGCGGTCTACTGTACAGACGTGAATTTACTTTTCTCAAAGCCTGAGGCTTTTGGTGTGAAAAGGCTTTTACATTTGCCAAATATAGAACTTTTTATATTAAAAACAAACAATCAAGCCCTGCCCAGATTTTAAAAGTAATGCAAAAGTAAAGTAACGCATTAGCGTAATTAGTTACTTTTTTTAGGGAGTAACTTAATATTGTAATGCATTACTTTTAAACGTAACTTTCCCCAACACTGACTAGACCGTTCAGATCTGAAACGGAATCTTTTGTAACATGTCTTTATCATTACTTTTGATCTTTTTAATGCATCCTTGCTAAATAAAAGTTAAAAAAAAAAATCTATAATTTCTTTCCCCAAAAGAAAAAAATATATATACTGACTCCAAGCTTTTAAATGGTATGGTTTATAATGTTACAAAAGCTTTTATTGAACAGCAAATCAGCATATTAGAATGATATATACTGACTCTTTTAAATGGTATGGTGTATGATTTTTGGTATAGTGCACATGATTTTTGAAGCATCATGTGACACTGAAGACTAGCATAATGATACTAAAAATTCAGCTTTGATCACAGGAATAAATTACATTTTAAAATATATTCAATAGAAAACAGTTATTTTAAATAGTAAAACTATTTCAAAATTTTCAACGTTTTTTGCTGTACTTTGGATCAAATAAATGCAGGCTTGATGAGCAGAAGAGACTTGCTGTTCAAAAACTTTTGACTGGTAGTGTACAAATGTATGGGATATTTACATTTTTTAAAACTGATCATTTTGAAAACAAAATTGCTTATGCTCACTAAGACTCCATTTATTTGATTAAAGATAAATAAATAAATACAGCAGCTTTAGGTATCCTCACAGGATTGTGCACGGCGCTGCCCTGCGCTGAGATCTCTCTCAGCCATCTGATCAAATCAGGTCATTTTTCCACTTATCAAAGTACATTACACAAACGCACGCTCACGGCTCAGTCCAGATGTCTTGAGGTGCAAGTTTGTTGTGGAGAGGAGCACCAGTTATCCCAAACGCACCCTTTGATTAGCCTGTTTGTGCAACGCTGAGAGATTTTAACAGGGGTCGCGTCGCAGGTCGGCCGTTTGGTGTACTCAGCATCGACTCTCTAAAATCTCTAATGAAAGTATCATCTAAATGACAAATTGGTCAAAAGTTTTTGAACAGTAAGATTTTTAATGTTTTTTAAAGAAGTCTCTTTTGCTCATCAGCCTGCATTTATTTGATTCAAAACAGAATTCAAAGTCAAAATATTTTTACTATTTAAAACAAGTGTTTTTTATTTGAAATGTTTTAGCATCATTACTCCAGTCACATGATCCTTCAGAAATCATTCTGATTTCTGATTTGCTGCTCAAAAAGCATTTATTAGTATTAATATTATGTTAAAAACAGCTGAGTAGAATTTTTCAAGTTTCTTTGATGAATAGAACGTTCAGATCTGAAACAGAATCTTTTGTAACATCAATTTAAAGCATCTTTGCTAAATAAAAGTATAAATTTCTATCAATTCTTTCCCCAAAAGAAAAAATATATATATACTGACTCTTTTAAATGGTATGGTGTATGAGTTTTGGTATGGTGCACATGATTTTTGAAGCATCATGTGACACTAAGGACAAGCATAATGATACTAAAAATTCAGCTTTGATCACAGGAATAAATTACATTTCAAAATATATTCAATAGAAGACAGTTATTTTAAATAGTAAAACTATTTCAAAATTTTCAACGTTTTTTGCTGTACTTTGGATCAAATAAATGCAGGCTTGATGAGCAGAAGAGACTTGTTGTTCAAAAACTTTTGACTGGTAGTGTACACATGTATGGGATATTTACATTTTTTAAAACTGATCATTTTGAAAACAAAATTGCTTATGCTCACTAAGACTGCATTTATTTGATTAAAGATAAATAAATAAATACAGCAGCTTTAGGTATCCTCACAGGATTGTGCACGGCGCTGCCCTGCGCTGAGATCTCTCTCAGCCATCTGATCAAATCAGGTCATTTTTCCACTTATCAAAGTACAGTACACAAACGCACGCTCACGGCTCAGTCCTGATGTCTTGAGGTGCAAGTTTGTTGTAGAGAGGAGCACCGGTTGTCCCAAACGCAAACCTTTGATTAGCCTGTTTGTGCAACGCTGAGAGCTTTTAATAGGGGTCGCGTCGCAGGTCAGCCGTTTGGTGTACTCACCGTCGAATCTCTGCCCACACACAATGTCCACTACTGCCCCAACGGGGCCCTTGTCCGCTTTTCCTTCATCTCCTCTCCGATTAGACTCTTCCTTATGGAAGCTTTCCTTTAGATGCTTTAAACACAGAGAAATAGGAATAAGACTGTGTGTTTTACAGCCTTGCCCGTGGCACCAAATGATCTCTGACTCTTTAATCACGGCTAAATGCTGTCAGAGGGCCTGCAGTGAGAGACTGTCTGCGGCGAGTCTGAAACTAAACGCAGAAGAGACGGGGCGAGATAATGGGCTTTAGGAGGAAATGTGCTGAGGCGTCTTGCTGTGGGGGGAAAAGAGGCTTTGAGCCTTCAATGGCAACACTTTGTGCTGCTTCTGAGCACCAGAGAATAAGACTTCTGCAAATTAAGCTCTGTCTAGATTTCCACTTTATTTGTCCTCCTCCGCAATGGCTGCAGATGAAGAGGCCGGCGGACTCGGAGCCAGTGCGGAGTGGATTTGCCGCACTGAATGGGAGGGAAACGGTTTGCGTCCCAGTATGAGGCTTCTTTTGAAAGTGAAGCGCTCACTTTGGGGCTGATGGGGAGTTGACGAGGTCTGGGGGGGCGGCGAGCGAGGTGAAAGGTGGATGTGTTGTGTTTTTCTGCTCTTTTTCTCTCATCAGCGTGGGAGAGCTGAGGGGAGCGTGATGAGTGCTGATTGACTGTGAGCGGAGCAGACGATGAGTGGCTCATCCATCTTCGCTGACCTCCCGCAGGTTTCCTGCCTTTAATGCGCCCTGGTCATTTGTGTGGTGTGAGAGCTCAACCGACAGGAGAACTCATCCGTAGCAGATTTACTCAAATCAATAACGTGCCTCCTGCCCTCTTTGAGCTAGTTAATGCGGCCTACGTCACACCTCCTGGGAAAGACTCGCCACAGCGCCAGGTTGCTCTATGAACCCCCTCTGTGCCAAGCTGTCTTCTCGAAGTGCTGATCATCCACCTCATGTTTGTCTGGCATAGACAACGGACGTTGGTGTCTGGCGGCAAACAGTCTTCATTAGGGCTTCATCCACTTTCAAAACAGCCTTCTGAGATTAGTCAAGCGTCTGGCACCTTAGTGGTTAAATATAGTTTCTGAGGTTGTTTAAATCACATAGTACCTTTAACATGTATTGCAAGTTGCTTTGGATGAAACTATCATCTAAATGACAAATTGGTTAAGTATACTACCAATGTTTTTGAACAGTAAGATGTTTTTTTATTTATTTGATCCAAAGTATAGCAAAAACAGTACAATTCTGAAATATTTTTACTATTTAAAATGAATATTTTTAAAATGTAAGTTATTTCTGTGATTTCAAAGCTGAATTTTTAGCATCATTACTCCAGTCACATGATACTTCAGAAATCATTGTAATATTCTTATTTGCTGCTCAAAAACATAAAAAAATATTATGTTGAAAACAGCTGAGTAGATTTTTTTCAGGTTTCTTTGATGAATAAAAAGGTCAGAAGAACAGCATTTATCTGAAACAGAAATCTTTTGTAACATTATGCATTTCTTTATCCTCACGTTTGATCAATTTAAAGCATCCTCGCTAAATAAAAGTATTAATTTTCATCATTTCCCTGGAAAATGCTGATTTTTAGATCTTTCTA
Organism: Labeo catla; assembly: GCA_012976165.1. Classification (NCBI taxonomy): domain Eukaryota; kingdom Metazoa; phylum Chordata; class Actinopteri; order Cypriniformes; family Cyprinidae; genus Labeo; species Labeo catla. Next base: position 135,249 of record VONZ01000408.1, read on the forward strand.
TTCAACAAAGAATCCTGAATAAAAGTATTTAACTGTTTTACATACTGATATTAATAAATCAGCAGATTAGAATGATTTCTGAAGGATCATGTGACACTGAAGACTAGCGTAATGATACTAAAAATTCAGCTTTGATCACAGGAATAAATTACATTTTAGAATATATTCAAATAGAAAACAGTTATTTTAAATAGTAAAAATATTTCAAAATTTTCAACATTTTTTGCTGTACTTTGAATCAAATAAATGCAGGCTTGATGAGCAGAAGAGACTTACTGTTCAAAAACTTTTGACTGGTAGTATACATGTACCTACTGTTCAAACATAAGGGATATTTAAAAATTTGAAATTATATTTATATAATTATATTATTCAAATATAAATAATATTATCATCTATATTAAATAGTTTGCTATTTGAATGTTTAAAAATAAGTAATTTATTTCTGTGATGGCAAAGCTAAATTTTCAGCAGCCATTATTCTGTTTTTAGCCACATGATCCTTTAGAAATCGTGCTGATTTGGTGCTCAAGACACATGAAATATGTTTTTTTTTAAGATTTTTTAGATTAAGAGAACGACTGAACGAACAGCATTTATTTAAAAAAAACTCTTTTGTAACATTCTAAATGTCTTGACTGTGACTTTTGATCATTTTATCGCATTTTTGCTGGGGATGGGCGATATGACCAAAATCTTATACAGTGCCTTGCAAAAGTATTCATACCCCTTATTTTTTTTCACGTTTTGTTATGTGGCAGCCTTTTGTTAAACTGCTTTAAATTACTGTTTTTTTCCACATTAATCTACAATCCATACACATAATGACAAAACAAAAAATGAACAGACTGAAATAAGTGCGTTGCATAAGTATTCATACCCTTAACGCTGTACTTAGTTAAAGCACCTTTACAGCCTCAAGTGTTTTTGGTATGATGTGACAAGCTTTGCACATCTTCATTTGGCAATTCTCTACTATTCTTATCCTCACCTCTTCACCTCTCAAGCTCTGTCAGCTTGGACGGGGGCAGACACACATTTTCAGAAATATTTGATTAGGTTCAAGCCCAGGCTGTGGCTGGGCCACTCAAGGACATTCACAGAGTTGTCTATAAGCAGCTCTTGCTGTGTCCTGTTGGCAAGTGAACCTTCTGCCTTGAAAGCTGAATGAATACTTATGCAAAGCACTGTATCACAATATGAGTAATTTTATTTCAAGGTAACAATATACATCACGGTATAGTAACTTTTGCTTTAAATAAAGTCTTTTTTTTTAAGATTTATTTTTTGGCATTTTGCCTTTTTATTACAACAGGACAGATCAGAAAGGAAGCAAAGTGAGAGAGAGAGATGGGGGCAGGATCGGGAAAGGTACTTAAGTCGGGATTCAAACACAGGACGCCTGGAACGCAACAGCATGTCGGCATCAATGATATCGGCATCAATGATATCAACATATTTGATACCATAGAAATTCCATAATTCTTGTCACCACTGTCAATATCACAAACTACTAATACTAGCCTAAATTAAAAAAAAAACAATAGGACAAAAAAACTACAGTTAAACAAATAAATAAGAAATGCTACATACATATTATAAAGTAATCAAATGTATGTAAACACTGCATATTTTTCATTTTTTAATATATATTTGAATTAAATATATATTACTTATTAAAGTTACAAAAATGATTTGAAACCCTGGACCACAAAACCAGTCATAAGTAGCATGGGTATATTTGTAGAAATAGCCAACAATACATTGTATGGGTCGAAATGATTTTTCTTCTATGCCAAAAAATCATTAGTATATTAAGATCATGTTCCATGAAGATATGTTGTAAATTTCCTACCATAAATATATCAAAACTTTATTTTTAATTAGTAATATGCATTTGGACAAATTTAAAGGTACTCTTAGAATCAAATAAAATATCTCCAAATGCATCCAGTAAAATTTATGCAAGCATGTAAACAAATGTAAAAGAGAAAACATAAAATTGTTGTCAATGGTGGTTATGGCCCTATTTATGCTAGCTAATACCGTGTAAACACAAGAATGACTGTGTCAGTCTTTTATAGCATCTCTGGGCCACTTTAGGTGCGTTTGCGAGATTAGCTGCTTGCAGTTTCACCCATTTTATTGATAGCGTTTGCTTTCAGCATGGTATTACCTCGTTGATAATTTAAAGAGAATATATGAGGGGATGTAAATAGTCTATGCTTCAGCTAATCCCCACTCACAGTGGGATTCACTTGTATTGACAAAACTGTACAAACTTGTATACATCAGCATATGTTCTGTAATAAAACTCTATGACTTCATAAATCTTGTGTCTTACAGGATTACAGGTCATCATTTCACAACTTGTGGAATGCAATACAACCGAGTTGCACTGATAAGCAGAGTTTCCATCCTCAGCTCTGACTGGAGTGTGGTGGCATTTGAGTTGGCTGATGTAAAAAAGCGTTCTTTCTTCTTCTGTGTTTCAGGTTGCGAAAGTGGCCACTGGGGGCCCCACTGCAGCAACCGCTGTCAGTGCAAGAATGGGGCCCTGTGTAACCCCATCACAGGAGCCTGTGTCTGCACAGACGGCTACCAAGGATGGCGCTGTGAGGATCAATGTGAGCCTGGCTACTATGGCAAGGGCTGCCAGCTGCAATGTCAATGCCTCAACGGTGCCACCTGCCACCACGAGACGGGGGAATGCATATGTGCACCAGGCTACATGGGCCCCATGTGAGTACCAGAGATGAAACCGGTTTGCAATTTAGAGATATGAAGGTTAATATGTCTTTCCTGAAATATATTCTTTATACAGAGGAGACAAGGGCAAGTTGTTACTCTAGTGAAAAGGGTAGGCTTATTTTTGAAAGACGATTTCTGTATAGACACACACCTCTTGACTACAAAAAAGCTATTCAACCTTTCCACCACCATTGCAAAGGAGCCACATTTACCTTTTGTAACCTTTTGTGTTGTCACAATGAGAACTTGAAGTTAAATAGTTTTTTCAGCTACATTAAAACAGTAACATTTTGTGTTTAATGAAATAAGAATTTCAAATTCATTCAATATAAAAAAAATATAAATAAAATAAAAATTCATTCAGTATTCATTCTATGATTTCGGTGATGTGGAAAACGCAATTGGAATCGTAGAATCCAGTCATAAAAATGGAATTTACTGTGTAACACGGAATGTCACAGAATTTGCCAAATTTTGGATGAGTAAATCAAAAGTATGTCAGTACACATAAATCAGATCATGATATGGACTAGTGTCCAAAAGTGAATATTAAGCCACAAAAATACAATTCTTTACTGCGCATTTTACCGTTTCTTTAGAAAAAACTATTGTTGTACCATTAAACAAACAGAAACTTAAATATCTTCACAGCAACCTGTCAAAATAAAAGTTTGTTTTAATTTAAAACTATGACAGAAATATATTGTGTAATGATAGTAGTAGTACTACTACTAATAAAACTATTATTAAAAAATTATTTTTCAAGGTGTTTATAAGACAAATTATTTACCAGAAAAATGTAAATACACAAGACAGTATCTCTAAAAAAAAGAAAGAAAATAATAATAATAAATTATTTTTTCTGAAAGTGAACTTGTCCTTAAAGAATTTAAAGACCATGATCACATCTTTTCACACCAAACAAGCAGAAAGAGACTTTCTGAGAGACAAATGTGGCAAACAATCTCAGACAAATCAACAATCGATCTACACTGCATGCTGAAAGGCTGTTGTTCTTACAGAACAGCCAATGTGGAATACTGAACATAAACATGCAAGTTATAAACACCACCAAAAACAAGTATATTCGATTTTCCAACACTGCAGAGCAATTCACAAGAATTCCCACAAACACTGTCCTCACCAAAGATCATGGTGGTCATGGCCACAATCTGGGGTTCGAGACAGTATCTGACTTTGGAGGCCCTGAAAACTCTGCACGCTGACTGTGCCATCACCAGAAGCAACAAAGATTTTGGACACATCTGTGGGGCAGAACTTCATCCCCCCAATAAAGTCACCAGCCCCCTTCTGTGTAGACACAATAGACAAATACAAGCCTGTTAGATCTACATATAGCTGCTAAACCAAGTGCAGTCATGAGAAGGGAGGACTCAATGGTCAGGGACGACTATGGATTCAACATGATTACAAACTTATACAGCAACTAAACCCGAAACAACAACATGAAGGAAATGAAGACAAACAATGTTCTTCAATACAGCCAATAACATACCAAAATCCACAAATAGTGAAGGACAACATAAATGACAAAATGGATTAGTCTCAGATAACCTAAAATCTAATAGAATAGTAAGAAAACACTATGTTTTGGATTATTAAAAATTTAATTAAATGGAATCCAGAAAGTAATGAAAAACAGAATTTGGTAAAAAATAAAGAGAAAAACATAAAGAAAAACATATATTTTATAGGGCTTTAGAAATGTAGTTTTTGTTAAACTTAATAAACTGCTGTTAAATTGTGTAAATTGTATTATTTCAATTAATTAAACATGCTTCTTTATTAATATTTTAATTTAACCATTAAAACAGACTCTTGAAAAATTAAAACGAAAAACAAAATGGAATTTAGGAAAAAATAAAATCGATTTCATAGGGCTCTAATTCAAATATACACTATCGTGCAAAAATTTGGGGTCAATATGATTTTAGTTCTTTGACTAAAAAATAAAATACTTTTATTTTGCAAGGATGCATTAAATCAAAATCTAACACATTAAATCAATGCAGTAGATCAAGGTAGTAACGACATTCACGCTGTAATGTTAAAAAAGATTTCTGTTTTACATAACTACATTTCATTAAAGAACTTTGAAAAAATGTATTAAGGATTACACCAAAAAAAAAAAAAAGTTGAATCATTGATGATAATAAGAAATATTTCTGAAGCAGCAAACTGGCATATTAGAATGTTTTCTGAAATGTATTTATTTAAATTTAAATTAAAAAACTTATTTAAATTGTCATAAAATTTCACAATGTTACACTTTTTACTATATTTTGGATCAAATAAACAGCTTTTGTGTACATATAAAGAGATGTCTTTCAAAAGCATAAAATCTTAGCCACCTCAAACTTTTGAGAAGTGTATTGTTTTTTTATAGGGGAAAAAGATTTTTTGAGATTTTTTAAAAAAATATTATTACATAAAAAAAGACATATGATAGCATGCTATCATATGAACATCAATTCTTTGCTAGAATATATGCTATTGTAGTTAATTCACTTATTTACCCAAAATACATTCAAAAAATTGTAGTCTGAAACCATGAAAGAAATCACTGCTGGACATATTTAACCTAAAACTTTCTAGGTACTTCCCGATGTGACAACTAGCCCCAGTCTCCCATGCTAATCTACATACTATGTACTTACTCTTTGTCAATATTCATTGTTAGCATAGTAAAAACACTGTGAAGTTCTTGTGAGGGTACTTTTAAAAAATGGTTGGATTTTTTTTTGAAGCATTTGTTCTAAAGTCTTTGAACGTTCTTGTGTTTTATGTTGCAATCCTTTGCAATGACTGCCTGGGTTTCAAGTGTTTGCTCTTGTGGTTCGGCAGCTGTGGAGAGCGGTGTCCCTCTGGAAGTCACGGGCCACAGTGCGAGCAGCGCTGCCCCTGTCAGAACGGAGGAACCTGCCATCACATCACTGGAGAATGCTCCTGCCCTGCTGGATGGACGGTAAGAGGGTGGAGAAGTGGAGGGCAAAGAGAATAAAAGACAGAAAAGCAACAGAGAGGAATAAAGATGAGGAGACAGATGATAAGGAATGAGGGGCAGAAAGTGAAGGAGAGTAAAAGGGCAAGATACTGAAGAGACGGAAGAGGTGAGTCACGCTTAAAAGGAAGTAAGAAAGGAAAAGAGAGTAATTAGAAGGAGAAAGAGGGAGGGTTAAGTGAATAGAGGGAAGGTGAACGAGTTTAAGAGGTAAAAGAAGGAAGGGTGGAGGAGAATTTGAATGTAGATACTTGCACAAACCTAAGTTGGGAAGAAATGACACTGATCTGAGCCTCGCAGAGCAGCTGAAGTTATTATTTGGAAGCAAATTGGGTGAAGTTTGCTGAGCCTCATTATTGCTCCTTTTGCATCATCTCAGACTCGTAAAGAGGACATATCAAAAACACAAGTTTCCTCTCTCTTCTGAAAAGAGTTTAATGTGATACCATATGTAGACATGCTCTAATATTCACAAAGCAGCGCTCCGTCTTCAGTTGATCGTTTATTGAAACTAAACTGCAAAAATGGGTCATTTAGAAATTGTAATAGTATCATACAAGTTGTACACATATAAACAACTAGTGATTTAGATATTATTATTATAATTAGATAGGAGGTAGTAAGTAATCATGTAAAACACTCAACTTTAACTGACATAAGTGGTTACTTATATGTAGAATACGGCCTCTTTTATGGTGCCAAATTTTGTGTTTCTATATAATGTTTTTATTTCGAAGTTTTGTTATTTTTATAATGAAAAATATATTGACTACTTGTTTCTATATATTGAAAGTAGGGCTGGTAATTACGTGATGCGTCGATTAATTAATCTAATTAATCGCAAAATAAATTTCCCTGAAAATACAAAAGATTATTTAAAGGGGTCATCAGATGCCCATTTTCCACAAGTTGATATGATTCTCAATGGTTGTGTAAAACAACACCCTTTTTACCTTGTCAAAATGAGCTCTGCAAAAATCATCCCATTCTGAGGGATTGTTCCTTTAAATGCAAATGAGCTCTGCTCACCCTGCCCCTCTCTTCTCTCTGTTGAGTGACGATCTGCCCTGAAAGACTGTTTACTTTAGCTGCATTTAGCGCGTTTAGCCGCAAATCTTTCTAACTAGCATGTTATTAGGAAAGGTGATTGCAGAGGTTCATAAAAAAACCTTATACTCACTTCTGGTGTAGGTGAAGCTGGATCACGAATGATTTGCATGAATGATCTGCCAGCAGGTGGCGGTAAATATCTTTATGAGTCATTCACTCATTCGATTCGTTCAAACGGCTGATTCATTCAGGAATGAAATAAATGGCTCTCTTTATAAATGATTCACACGATTTGTTCAAAACGCGGATTTATGTTGGTCAAAGACGCTCAACAATTCTGCTATGGCTTCAAAGGTAATATGTTCTCTGCACAATTGAGTAAAAACGCATAATATAGTGTTTAAAATATAACACAATATCAACTTCTTATTCACTGAACTGTTGTATAAAATCACATTTAATCTCGTGATAGATCGGGACAAAATCAGCACTCGTGTCATATTGCTCTTGCTGCCCGTGTGATATGTGATATATATAAATATGAGACAAAACACATACAGGGCACCAATATCTTGAATTTTAGGGCATAACTGCATTTGTAGAGTTGTTGCCCTGCATTATATTTGTCAACTGTATGAAATATAAGATGATGTACAGGTCTGGGGGCGGGGCCAGTGTGTTAACTGCGTGAAATTATTTTAATCACGTTATTTTTTCTAACTAATTAAGTTAACGTGTTAAACTGAAAGCCCTAATTGAAAGTGAATGTGCTATCATGTTTCATGATTGCATGTCATGTGACTAATCACATCACAGCAAATTTTAACATGCCAAACTATAAAGTTTTAACATTTGTCTTAATTCACTAAACACATGGGCCCGGTTTCACAGACAGGGCTTAGCCTAAGCCAGGATTAGGTCATAGTTCAATTAGGACATTTAATTGATTTTTATAAATGTGCTTTAGGAAAAAACATTACTGGCATGCATCTTGAGACAAAACAAAGGCACTGATATATTTTAAGATCAGTAAGTGCAAGTTCCTTTTAGTTGAAATAGCTAAAATTGACATTTTAGTCTAGGACTAGGCTTAAGCTGTGTCTGTGAAACTAGGGGATGGAGTCTAAAAATTGTTGCAGTCACTTTAAAGAAACAGTTTACCCAAAAATGAAAATTACCCCATGATTTACTCACCCTCAAGCCATCCTATGTGTATATGACTTTTTTCTTTCAGACGAATACAATTAGAGTTATACTTAAAAATGCCCTGGCTCTTCCGAGCTTTATAATGGCAATGAATGGGTGTTGAGATTTTGAAATACAATAAAGTTTATAAATCCATCATAAAAAGTACTCAACATGGCTCGAGGGGTTAATAAAGGTCTTCAGAAGTGAATCGATGCATTTGTGTAAGACAAATATCTATATTTAAAACTTTCTAAACATGAATGTGCATGCAACAGTTAGCGGAAGCTAGAGATGACGGTTTATAAAGTTTTAAAGTTGCATATGTTTCTTACACAAACGCATCGATTCGCTTCAGAAGACTTTTATTAACCCCCCGGAGCTGTGTCGAGTACTTTTTATGATGAATGGATGCACTTTATTGGACTTCAAAATCTCCCAAAAACACCCATTCAATGCCATTATTAATTTTGGAAGAGCCAGGACATTTTTTAATATAACTCTGATTGTATTTGTCTGAAAGAAGAAAGCCATATATATCTAGAATGGCTTGAGGATGATTTTCATTTTTTTCACGGGGTGATTTTTATTTTTGGGTGAACTGTCCCTTTAAGAAAATTTGTTTTCCAGCTGAAGTATGATGAAAAACATTTATTTATGAATTTAAATGTAAATTTTCTCTGCCTTCTTGTTTAACAGGGGTCTGTGTGTGCCCAGCCATGCCAGTTCGGCAAATACGGGATCAACTGCAGCAAGGAGTGCTCGTGCCGCAATGGAGGACTCTGTGACCACATTACAGGACAGTGCCAGTGTATGGCAGGATACAGTGGCCACAGGTAAAATAAATACCAAGTTCTGATGTTATTATTCCTTGGTGTCTTAAAAAACGACCACAAAAGCAGTTTGTTAACAAGCCTGCGAAATTTGCGCGCTGAATAATTGATTAATTGTTTTTTTACTGCTCTGTGTTTACATTCCCTGTGTCCACTGATCCCACTCTAAGATCCGCACTGGTCTGCTAAGTTTCTGCCCATTAATTACCAGTAATGGAGTTTTATTAGGATCCGATTGAAATTGCCCAGTTCCTTTATTTCCCTGTGTCTTCTGCAGCAGCTTAGGGTTTATTAGCGCAGTAAAGTGATTGTCTGCAGAATGAAAACACTTTCAGGACAGACACTTCTTATCCTCTAATATTTAACAAAATTGCCCTCATTCATTTGGTCTGTGACAGGTGAATTAGCCCAGCAGGAATAATCTGAGATTGCGTTAGTACCCCCTCCTCTCTTCCCTTAAGTCCTTCTCACACCCGTCTCTCCTGATACAAACGACGCTGGTGTAATTTCAACATGAAACATACCTAGTCCGTTTTATAATTTAATTGAGCTATTTATCTGTCTCCTAATGGCTTCTTTGGACACTCAAGATTGATGTTCTGCCAGGATTGTATATTGAAGATCTTGTGGAAGTCGTTGTTCCTTAAGTCACTTTGCTATTCAACGTAGAGAATGAGCTGGGGACTAATTGTATTCATGGTAATTAATGACTGCAGTCTTCGTTTGCTGTCGCCCCAGGCGAAACCAAGGGGCTGATGAACCTGAGGTACCGAAGAAGATGACCCTTGACCCTTAAATTAGAATAACTGTAGTCTACTAATTCTGCTTGTGTTATTCTGACAGGCTCCTTTTTCTCACAGAGCTGCTAACAAATAATGTGTACAAAACATTGCTTTGGGGTTTTCTTCCCAGGTGCCAGGAAGAGTGTCCTGTCGGCACATACGGACCCCAGTGTGCCCTTCACTGTGACTGTCAGAATGGGGCTAAGTGTTACCACATCAACGGAGCGTGTTTGTGTGATACAGGATTCAAAGGGCCTCACTGCCAGGACAGGTTCTGTCCACCAGGCCTCTACGGTCTCATCTGTGACAAATACTGCCCTTGTAACGCCACCAACACACTCAGGTGAGACATGCTACCACGTGAATACACCTATTAGAATGATAACCTTGGAATTTGACAGGAATCAATAGATTGGGAATGCATATTGGTACAATAATGTGATTAGCTGATGTTACAGTTTTTTTTTAAATGATTGATAATAGCAAACATTGCATTGCATTAATTTTGCATGCACATATGCCCTATTTTTACAGTTAGATTATCTTTATTATCATTTAATGCTCACTTAAGTTAATAATTTAATATTTTAATATTTTATATTAAATATAATCTTCAGCAATTTTGAAATGAATATCCATTTTTCATGTTCTGTGTTAAAATGTTGTGATCCCTAAATTAATTTCTAGTATTTAAATCAACTGTAGTTTTTTGTTACTTAGCGTATTTATTTAGTGTATTTTTTAATTTACACCAAACAGTAAATAATGTTAATATTGTCTATAACATGAACATTTTAGTTTTAGAATTTGGCAATAATTAAATTAATTTAATTAAGTAATTTAATTAGATTTAATTCCTTGCAAAGGAAAAAAAAATAATAAATTTGTCTAAAATTTTATTTTGCATGCTCATACGCCCTATTGCTCATGCTCATATGCCCCGATGCCAGCATTTACATCAATTGTAGTTTTTACTTAGTTAGTTTGTGTATTTATTTAGTGTATTTGTTTAATTTAGACAAAACAGTAAAGAATATTAATATTGTCAATAACATAAAAATTTCATTTAGAATTTTGCAGTAATTTAATTAATTAAATGAGTAAAATTAGGTAATTTAATCAGATCTAATTCCTTGCAAAGGAAAAAAAATAAATTTGTCTAAAATTTATTTTTGCATGCTCATGTCCTATTTTTACAGATTATCTTTATTATCATTCAATGCTCACTTAAAGTTAATAATTTATCATTTTAATTTTTTATATTAAATATAATATTCAGCAATTTCAAAATAATTATCCTGTTCTATGTTCTATGTTAAAATGTTTATCCCTAAATTAATTTGTAGCATTTAAATCAATTGTAGTTTTTATTTATTTATTTTTAAGACAAAACAGTAAAGAATATTAATATTGTCAATAGAGTTTTGCAGTAGTTTAATTTAATTTAACTTAATAGATGTAAATTTGTCTAAAATTCATAAACCAGTATATTTCTGGATGCATTATATCTAGGGCTGTCAAATGAGTAAACAAACATGAATTAATTACATTATAATTGTGTATATATATATATATATATGCTGAGAAAAGCCACCAAATTAATACACTATTATGGCAGACCAATAAGTTATATTATACACATTATAATATGTGTGTGTGTGTGTGTGTGTGTGTATATATATATATATATATATATATATAGACAGACAGATAGATAGATAGATAGATAGATAGATATTTGCTTAGAAAGGCCACAAAATTAATACATTATTATGGCAAACAAATAAATCATAAAATAGCCAGTACAAAAAAAATATACTTTCCAAGTCAAATTACTGTTTGTTTTGTTTTGTTTCCGTATCATTTGTCATTTTCCGTTGCATTTCTTTTATGTCAGTTTTAAAAAAAATTCTTCTATATATACAATGCAAAGGTATGACTCAGAAGTCTTGATTCAATTCATCATGCTTCATCATTAATTAGACTAAATTACAGCCCTAATTAGATCATAATTTCCTCACACTTTGAAGATAAGTTATTTCATACAAACAATACATCTTTGTGGAGTCCCCTATGGTTAAAATGAACCTTCAGTCTTACAGTCATCACTTTTCTAGCCAACTGTTCTCGAGCGAACCTCTGGAGCCATGGGTGAGTAAAGAGCTCCATTTGAGTCCATTTGACTTCATTTGACTTGCAAGTAAAAATCCGAACACCTTTCGACAGTAGCATAGCACTTGCTCTTTATCGCGACCTGTGCTTCATTCATTATTTCTTAGCCTCGTTCCTGGCTAATGCAATGTTAATGCCTGGTATGGGTAGATTAGGCCCTGAGACACTGGGGCTCATTACTACATGAAGGAGAGAAAGGACACCCCATTTATCTGAGTGGAGCTCACAGACACCAGGATGGATGAAGTCAAATGGTTTTAGTCCTCAGATTTGGCTCCCTTGTTCTGGGAACCAAAGCGTTTCTGTTTAGATGCCGTATACACAATGTATCTTTAGGCGTATTTGTGCCTAAATGTCAATCCATCTTTCTGTTTTTCAGCTGCCACCCCCTGACAGGTGAATGCTCGTGTACAGCAGGATGGACGGGGCTATACTGCAATGAGACCTGTCCCCCGGGTTACTATGGAGAAGGATGTAGTGTGCCGTGCCAGTGTGCTAATGGAGCAGACTGCCACGGTCTCACTGGGGCGTGTATCTGTGCCCCAGGCTACACTGTGAGTCCATGTTTATCATTTATCATTATCTACATTCATTAAATACTAGTAAATCTTGCCGTGCTAAAATATTGTCACACCAAATTGACTGCTGAGCATTGATGATTATAGTTGCTAATGTTCTGAACTGAAGGATGGTGTTTTTTCATAAGCCCTGACATATAGGCCCCTTTTATACCTGGCACCAGCATCACTCAGACCTCTCATTTGCAGTATAAACACAGATACATCTAGCGTCTATGAAGTACTGCATCAAGAAAGAAGGATTTTAACTGGCAACGATTTTACAAGGTCTGTTTGACCTGAACGTTTTTGTAAAACCAATACGTTTGTCAATTTAAACTGAGTAATCAAACTAATAAATTATATGCTGATTAATTCATAGAATGAATTATTCACATATATAATGTATATATGTAAGCGTATAATATTTAAATATATAAATGTACAAAAAATGTTTTGTGGTTAAGTTAATATTTGAAAAATATCTATCATTTTATTATAATTTTATATTTTTATTAATATTAATAAATATTTATAACATTATGGTTCTAGGTACGTGATTAAATTCATCATGTGTTTACAGCACTAATTATCTCATACTCTGCTGACTAATAAAATTAATTAATAGAATTAATTAATCATATATATTGCATATATATGATTAATTCATCTTAGAAAAGCCTAGCTGAGTCCTCAGATGAGAATCCTGATCAAAAATCCAATTGGTGAAGTTAAGAATTTTTTATTTTATTTTATTTTATTTTAACACTTGTTACACTAGTAACATGCTGTAAGTGAGAAGTGTATTATTTATAGAAGTATAATTTTACAGTCATAATTATGTCATAATTTGGCTGTAAAATTATTGGAATTAAATTGAATTAATTTAAATTTTATTTAAATTAATTAATGAAATTAATTAATTATATACATGACATATGTAAGAATAATTAATCTCAGAAAAGCCCAGGTGAGTGCCCAGATAGGAATCTGGTACAATATTTATTTTATTTTATTTTATTTTATTTTATTTTATTATTGTATTTTATTTTATTTTATTTTATTTTTATATTTTTAAATTAATTAATGGAATTAATTAATTATATACATGACATATATAAGATTAATTAATCTCAGAAAAGTCCAGGTGAGTCCCCAGATAAGAATCTGGTACAATATTTGTTATTTTATTTTATTTTATTTTACACTGTTAACACCATGTAATAATATGCAGTAAGTGTATAATTTTACAGCCATAAATATGTCATAATTTGCTTATTATTTTATTTTATTTTATTTTATTTTATTTTATTTCTATATTTTTAAACTAATTAATGGAAATAACTAATTATATGTATGACATATATATGATTAATTAATCTCAGAAAAGCCCAGGTGAGTCCCCAGATAAGAATCTGGTACAATATTTTATTTTATTTTATTTTATTTTATTTTATTTTGCACTTATATTATGTAGTAACATGCAGTATGTGAGAAGTGTAGTAAGTTTATACTCACAAAATCAGTAACCCTCCCATCAAAATCCGGTTCTAAGTACATGATTAAATTCACCATGTGTTTATGTTATTAATTTTATAGCCATAAATTTTATTTTACACTTTTAACACCATGTAGTATCATGCCATAAATGAGAAGTGTATTATTTATAAAAGTGCATAATTTTACAGTCATAATTATGTCATAATTTGGCTGTAAAATTAATGGAATTAAATTAAATTAATTTAAATTTAATTTAAATCAATGGAATTAGTTAATTATATACATGACGTAAAATTAATTAATTAATCTCAGAAAAGCCCAGGTGAGTCACCAGATGAGAATTTGTTAAAATATTATTTTATTTTGCACTTAAAACACCATGTAGTAACATGCAGTAAGTGAGAAGTGAATTATTTATAAAAGTGTGTAATTTTACAGCCATAATCATGTCATAATTTGCTGATTAATTAAATTAATGGAATGAATTAATTATGTAATTATTTATATGACATATATGATTAATTAATCTCAGAAAAGCCCAGGTGAGTCCCCAGATGAGAATCTGGTAAAATATTTTATTTTATTTTATTTTATTTTGTACTTACAACACTATGTTGTAACATGCAGTAAGTGAGAAGTGTAGTGCGTTTGTATTCACAAAATCAGTAAACATCTAATTGGTGGTTAATAATTTTTATCTTATTTTATTTTATACATGCAGTAAATAAAAAGTGTAGCAACTCACAAAATCAGTAACCGTCCCATCAAAATCCGAGCGCTGGTGGTCACAGGAGACACACTGGTGTGACACAGGTCCAAACAGCCATGTGCCTTGGCTAACCACTTGTGATCGGATGACCCGAAATGGAAGGTGCCAAGTCTAAACAGAGCCATTGATATGACATATGACGGTGGCAAAACTCATAATTACATAATAAAGGTTTATGATTGTGGATTTTAAGTGAAAACCGGAACATTTCTAGTCAGCACTTCTCTTGATCTTTCTTTGGAAAGTTTTCGTGTCCTCATACTTAAAGAAGAAGTGTCAGCGAATACAGTTTATTGCTTTGAAAATGATCTCTACAGTGGTCTATCTCTCTCACACGTACATACACACACACAGACACACACATAAACACATCACCTCCTGCAGGGAGCCTGGGAACAAGGTGAGAGTCTCCAAGTTCAGCAATGCTACTTTCACAATGCTTGTGTCTTATTACACAGCAGGTTTAGACTTAACACAAAGACCTTGCCAAACACAGAAAGAAGCGCTAGATACAAGGACTCCAAAATAGATTGTGATTTCTAGGCAAGACTTTATATGACATAAATAAATCGTTTTGTTATCCAGTTGGTTGCGCATGGCACACAATCTACCCAGCTTCGTGCTCTCTGATGAACAAAGGGAATGCTAAAATGAAAGTGATAAGATGCAAGGAAAGAGCCTGAGAAAGACAGATAGAGAGATGATCATATCAGTAATCTGAATTTATTTTAGAGAGATGTTAAAATAGATGGATGCCTCGTTCTTTTGCTTCGCTGAATGCGTCATAGTATTGCTTACAGTCCTGTTCATTTTGTTCATCATCAGAAGCAAATGTGACATGGAGAACTAAAAGAAACTAAAACAACTGTTTGAGAGCAACTAAAACTAGAAGTTGCATATATATACTACCAGTCAAAAGTTTTTGAACAGTGTGATTTTTCTTCTGCTCACCAAGCCTGCATTTATTTGATCCAAAGTACAGAAAAACAGTACAATTTTAAAATAAATTTTTCTATTTGAATATATTTTAAAATGTAATTTATTCCTGTGATCAAAGCTACATTTTCAGCATCATTACTCCAGTCTTCAGTGTCACATGATCCTTTAGAAATATAATAAAATTCTAATATGCTGATTTGCTGCTCAAAAAACATTTTTATTATTATTATAATCAATATTTAAGATAGTTGAGTACATGTTTTTCAGGATTCTTTGAGGAATAGAAAGATCAAAAGATCAGTATTTATCTGAAATAAAAAGCTTTTGTAACATTATACACTATACCATTCAAAAGCTTGGTGTCAGTATAATTTTTTGGAGAAAGAAATTAAAATTAATACTTTTATTTAGCAAGTATGCTTTAAACTGATCAAAAGTGATGCTGAAAAAATTCTATTTCAGATAAATGCTGTTCTTCTAAACTTTCCATTCATCAAATAAACCTGAAAAAATTTTACTCTGCTGTTTCCAACATAATAATAACAATAACAAATGTGTTTTGAGCAGCAAATCAGAATGTTAGAATGATTTCTGAAGAAACATGTGATTGGAGTAATGATACTAAAAATTCAGCTTTGAAATCACAGAAATAAATTACATCTTAAAATATGTTCAAATAGAAAACAGTTATTTTAAATAGTAAAAATATTTCAACATTTCACCGTTTTTGCTGTACTTTGAATCAAATAAATGCAGGCTTGATGAGCAGAAGAGACTTCTTTAAAAAACATAAAAAAATCTTTTGACTGGTATATATATATATATATATATACATTTTCAGTAGCGTCACTTATGAGTAAGTTATGAGTAAGATGTTGCATGGAAAGTTACAGTTTTAATTATCTTCCTCGCCACTGAACTGATTTCCCTCCTCCTGCAATCAGAAACAGCGGAAGTATTGCAAAGCAGATAAAATTAAGACAGTGCCGCAGGTAAAGACTGGAACGGCAATGATGATTAAGACAAACTCAGTACCGGAGGCTGTAGCCAACTCCTGCCTTGGCTGTAACTGTTGCTGTGTCCTGTGGCAGAGCTACTACAGCGATCTGAACTAGCAGGCGGAGGCACAGACTGTATCTTAATTTTCACCACCTGCTCTTTGTGTTGGATTTGAGGGGCCTGCTGCCAGTTCTATTAAACACTGCTCGAGGAGCTTTGGCCAAGGAGTCTGACCGAGATGCAATGGAATTGGGACACGACGCTCCATTTCCAGGCCAGCTCTTTCATTCGGATCTATAGAACAACAAAGGTTAACAATTTGACTGCGGTCTGGTCGAAAATAGGGGGGAATGGCCACCAAAACTCTCATCCGTAGAGTTCTGGGAGAGTGATATTTATAGGGGTGGGAAAGGAACATATATATGCTTGTGCTGCTGGTAGTGGAGAGAGTGCAGGTGGACAGATGAGGGACCAAATGTGCTGGTAGTGCCACGATGAAAGCACACATGCTGTGTTCATGTGTGCTTTCATGACACTTCACTAGAATGCACAGACGCACTTGTAGGAATGACCACAAATTTTGCATGAATTTAAAGGGATAGTTCACCCAAAAATGAAAATTATCCCATGATTTACTCACCCTCAAGCCATCCTAGGTGTATATGACTTTCTTCTTTCAGACAAATACATATATTTAAAGATGTCCTGGCTCTTCCAAACTTTATAATGGCTGTGAATGGGTGTTGAGATTTTGAAGCCCAAAAAAGTGCATCAATCATATAAGTACTCCACAAGGCTACAGGGGGTTAATAGAAGGCCTTCTGAAGCGAAGCGATGCGTTTGTGTAAAAAAAACAAAACAGTGTTTTGTTTTGCTCTCTCCTCTTCTTTTCATCGCTTCTTGCCAGAGGTTACACTACGCCTACATCCCACGTTATCCGTTGAAGCGTCATTCTCTCGTGAACACGTGTATAGCAGTTAGCGAAAGCTAGAGATTATGGTTTTTAAGTTTTAAGTTTCAAATATGGAAGTTTTTATTACACAAACACATTGTTTTGGCTTTCAGAAGGCTGTATGGAGCACTTTTTATGATGGATTGACGCACTTTTTTGGGCTTCAAAATCTCAACACCCATTCACTGCCATTAGAAAGCTTAGAAGAGCCAGGATATTTTTAATATAACTCTGATTCTATTCATTTGAAAGCAGAGTCATATACACCTAGGATGTCTTGAGGTTGAGTAAATCATGGGGTAATTTTAATTTGTGGGTGAACTGTTCCTTTAAGAATGTTTTGTTATGTTGTTTTCCAGCATGATCTAAGAATTATCCAAAGAGCATGTTGTGCTTCAGTGGACACAAAAACATTCGAACGTTTGTACAAAGAAGCTCAATTGATCAGTGTAATAAAATTGCTTATTCATTTTAATTTGAGTATTCGTTTCTTTTTTGTTGTTGTTGTTTTTTATCCTAAAACTTTTTTTATTATTTATTAAAAATACTGAATCTCAGATTTTCTTTTTTTGTGGACCTCACTAAATGTGAAACTGTAGAATTCAAAGCTCTTTGAACAAACAATTTGTGCTAGTTATTACAAAGTGAATATTTAAGATTAATAATTGTTTTCCAGCATGATGTGAGAATTATCCAAAGACAATTTTGTGCTTTACTGGAAACAAAACTGACTTTTTGCACAAAGCAGCTTTAATGATCAGTGTAATAAAACTGCTTATCAGTAATTCTTTTGTTCTTATTCTTTTATTTGTATCCTAAAAATTATCATTTTGATATTTAAAAAATACGGTATCCCAGTTTTTCAATGTGGTCTCAGATTTTTGGACCTTATCTGAAAATAAAAATGTACCATTTAAAGCTTGAAAACATTTCTAGCTTGTTGAATGTCCTAATGATTTATGTTAATTTTAATACAAAGTAAAATATACAGTTGAAGTCAAAAGTTTGCATGCCCTTTCAGAATCATTAAAAATGTTAGATATTTTACCAAACTAAGAGGGATAATACAAAATGCGTGTTATTGTTTATTTAGTACTGACCTGAATAAGATATTTCACATAAAGGATGTTTACATACAGTCCACAAGAGAAAATAATAGTTGGATTTATAAAAATGACCCGGTTCAAAAGTTTACATCCCCTTGATTCTTAATACTGATTTGTTACCTGAATTATCAACAGCTATGTTTTTTTGTTTAGTGATAGTTGTTAATAAGACCCTTGTTTGTCCTGAACAGTTAAACTGCCCACTGTTCTTCAGAAAAATCCTTCAGGTCCCACAAATTCTTTGGTTTTTCAGTATTTTTGTGAATTTGAACCCTTTCCAACAATGACTGTATGATTTTAAGATCCATCTTTTCACACTGAGAACAACTGAGGGACTCATATGCAACTATTACAGAAGGTTCATACACTCACCGATGCTACAGAAGGAAAAACCATGCATTAAGAGCCGGGGGGTTAAAACTTTTGAACAGAATGGAAATGTGTACATTTTTCTTATTTTGCCTAAATATCATATGTTTTTTTATGTAGTACTGCCTTTTAAAAGCTACAGAAGATACTTACATGTTTCCCAGAAGACAAAATAAGTTAAATTTACCCTGATCTTCAAATTCAAAAAGTTTTCATCCCCTAGCTCTTAATGCATCATGTTTCCTTCTGGAGCATCAGTGAGCATTTGAACCTTCTGTAATAGCTGCATATGAGTCCCTCAGTTGTCCTCAGTGTGAAAAGATGGATCTCAAAATCATACAGTCATTGTTGGAAAGGGTTCAAAAACACAAAAATGCAGGAAAACCAAAGAATTTGTGGGACCTGAAGGACAAATAAGGGACTCATGAACAACTATCACTAAACAAAAAACACAGCTATGGATTATTCAGGTAACAACACAGTATTAAGAATAAAGGGGATGTAAAATTTTGAACCGGGTCATTTGGATAAATTCAACTATAATTCTTGTGGACCATGTGTAAACATCTTTTATGTGAAATACCTTATTCAGGTCAGTACTAAATAAACAATAACGTGCATTTTGTATGATCCCTTTTATTTTGGTAAAATAATTACCATTTTTAATGATTCTGAAAGGGGGATGCAAACTTTTGACCTCAACTGTACAAGAATATTTAACCTCTAACCATAAGTCTGACTTTAGCCTGCTTTTAGAGGAGTTAAGTCACCCAGTTGAATGAGTGCTCTCAGGCCTGTGTCAGTGTAATCTGGAGCATTCACGGGTCTCACTAAATCCCTGTGGTCATTTGTGAGCCAGAGACTCTTTTACCTCCTCCAACCCATTCACCAGTAAATTGCAGGTCTGCTGAAAAGTCGAACAAACTAACTTTCTCGCCCCATATTCGGCTGCCTGCACCGCTAGTTTTAAGTCTTTTTCCATAGAACAGAACTGCCATTGTTAGCAGTCTGCTTGCTGTCACTTTTGAGCGGAACAAAGATAACTGCACGTAGATTGATGAAAAATTAATCCACAGATGTAAGCTTTTCATGTGGGGAGTGGATGGACGAGCGAAGCAGATGGAGAGGTAGAATATTTGAAATGGGGAATACAATGGGGGAATGTGGGAGAGAGAGAGAAAGAGAGCATACAAGAAAGAAAAGAGTGGGAGTAAGAGAAAATATTGGAGATGATTGTATCAAAGTGAGCGAGCGAGATAAATGATGACAGATTGAAAGAAGGAAAGTGAGGGGAGAAACAAAAAGTATATAGAGAGAGAAAGCGAGAGTCGGTCCCTCTCGGTGCCCATGGCATCCTGTGGCATATCTTATCCTACCTTCCACTCAGACCTAGTTCCAGATGATAATGAGAGAGCGGGTCCTTTGCTGCTCAATCCCCGGCACTGGGGAGAAGGAGGCAGGAGGCGTGCAGCACACTGCCATTACCCCACTAATTGGGAGTCTAAATCATTTTGTCAGCTGTCAGTCAGAGCCAGGGATGAGGCAAAAAGACACCGGCGATGGCCGGCGCTGCGATACAGGCGACTCCCCTGTTGAGCCTGGTAAAGAACAGAGATTGTGCTGGTGTTGTTTGGCTGGGGAACAGGGTTTAAGAACACAGTGTCTGTCAGTCATCAGCAATGGTTTTCTGGGGGATGGACGGAGCTGCCGAGGGCCAGGGGCTGTCAACTCATTAATGCAGCTGGGGAAAGCGGGCCTTTAGCACTGAGCTCTGAGCGTCCGCCGCCACACTCTGTGTGCCTGCAACAAGGACACTAGCAACACATGGACTTGCTGCTCTGCTAATGTGCTCTCTGCTTCTCTACTCGCTTGAAACCGTATCTATCTCATACTGTATGCTGCCCTGTTGCAGAGAATGTTTGGGAGGAAATGTCCTGTTGAAGTTTCACAGAATCCTCAGATGGGATTTAGAGTCACACTTCACAGCACAGTGCTCATGTTAGAGTATGAAATTATTACATAAGTAAAAATTCTGATAACTAAACCTTATTCTTCTGAAAGAAATGTGCGCCTGTCTGAGCAAAACCCTGCTCCTACAATACTAGGGTGTTGTTAGTGGTAACTATGCTGTTGATAAAATGATCTGAGTTGTTTTGCATGTTGCTGTAGGTCGTTAGGTGTTTTGAGTAGTTGCCAAAGCATTACTATGTGGTTACTAAGGTGTTATTCTATTGATAAGGTATTATGGGTGGTTGTCAGGGTGTTGCTATGCAGTTGCTAAAACATTTTGGGTTGTTTTACATGTTGTTGTAGGTCGTTAGGTGTTTGGGTAGTTGCCAAGGCATTACTATGTGGTTGCTAAAGTGCTATTCTATTGCTAGGCTGTTGTGGGTGCTTCCCAGAGTGTTGCTATGAAGTTGCTAAAAAGTTTTGGGTGCTTTTGTATATTGTTGTCGGTTGTTGGGTGTTTTGGTGGTTGCCAAGGCATTGCCATGTGGTTGCTGGCATGCTATTTAATTGCTAGGCTGTTTGGGGTGGTTTCCAGGATGTTGCTATACAATTTCTAAAAATTTCAGGGTTGTTTTGCATATCGTTGTAGGTCGTTTTGGGTGGTCGCCAAAGCATTGCTACATGGTTGGTACGGTGCTATTCTATTGCTAGACTGTTGTGGGTGGTTGGCAGGGTGTTGCTATGCTGCTAAAAAGTTCTGGGCGGTTTTGCATATTGTTGTAGGTTGTTGGGTGTTTTGCCAAGGCATTGCTATGTGGTTGCTAAGGTGTTATTCTTTTAGTAAGGTATTGTGCGTGGTTGCCAGGGTGTTTCTATGAATTTGCTAAAAGGTTTTGGGTGCTTTTGCATATTGTTGTAGGTTGTTGGGTGTTTTGGGTGGCTGCCAAAGCATTGCTATGTGGTTGCTAAGTTCTAGGTGGTTTTGCACATTTTTATATGGTTTATATGGTTGATAGTTTAGTATATTGCTGTTTTGTTACTAGGTTGTGCTGGGTATGGTTTCTAGGGAGTTGCCATGTGGCTACTGGATAAGAAGGTGTTCTGGGTGGTTTAACACATTGTTGTAGGTGGATGTCACTTGCTAGTAATTAGAAAACATTCTAATAACTAGTATAAGTATAATAACTCATATTTCGTATAATAAGTCATATATTTTCTGTTTATATGCTTGAGCAAAACTTGCTACTATGATGCTAGGGTATAGTAAGTGGTTGCCAGGGTGTTACTATGTAGTTTTTAAAAAGTTCTGAGTGGTTTTGCACATTGTTGTTGGGTGTAGGGTGTCTTGGGTGGTTGCCATGGTGTTATGGGTTGTTTAAGCACATTGCTGTTCTATTCCTAGGCTATTGTGGGTGGTTGCTAGGGTGTTGCTATGTAGTTGTTAAAATGTTCTTGGTTTTGCACATTGTTATATGGTTTCTCTGGAGTGTTCTGGGGGGTTGCCACATGTGGTTATCATGGGTGCTTTAATCATATTGCTATTCTATTGCTAGGCTATTGTGTATGGTTGCCAGGTTGTTGCTTTTTACTTGTTAAAATGTTCTAGGTGGGTTTGCACATCACTATGCAGTTGATACATTGTTGTAGGTAGTTGCCAGGGCATCATTGGTTTAAAGTATATTTCTTGAACAATTCATCTCTGTGTGTTTTTTTTAGGGCGACGACTGTTCCCAAACCTGCCCACTTGGACTATACGGTACTAACTGCACTTCCACCTGCCACTGCCACAACCAGGCATCCTGCTCACCAATCGATGGCTCCTGTGTCTGTAAAGAAGGTACCGCATAATGTGCTCTCCCTCTTCCATTTATCCTTATTTCTCCATAAATAGTGAGAAAGCAATGAGAGAATGTGGGTTTACAACCAACCTGATGACAAGATTATAGCTTGACCTGTACAAATAAATCAATAAGCAATCAATGTACACAATCAGATGCTAAAGAAAAGTCGTAATCTTTATAATCGATTACTCTGCGACTAATTAATCATTTTCTAATTTCCTTTAAAACAGATGTCAGTGCCAGACAAGACAATACTCCAAAGACTTCAGACACTCCCAAAAATAGTATAATATCCCCACTGGTTCTCCATATATCCATTTCTGTCATTATGGAAAAACTGGTGTTTCAGTATCAAAGGATTCAAAGTCTCTCCAGGTCACTTTCAAAGGATACATAACCACTTAGCACTTACATGCGCATATGGCCTTTTTAGGCTGTAATAGCGTAAAAAATGCAGCGTGAATCCACAAGAGGCCTGTGAGTGCTCTGCGTATGGCTGACCGCAGCTAACCGTGCCTGCGGGACGGCCCTTATTGTTGCATAAACATGAACTCGTCCTTAAAGGCCTGCACCAGCAGAGTATTCGTTCAGGTCCCTTCAGTTTGGAAGGAAGCTCATTAGAGACAGTACCTTTAAAATCCTCATCCCATTCATAATGCAGAACCCCAGTGTGCTACACAACTTCTCTGCCTATCCCACTCTGCTCTTATGTTGACCTCAAACCATGCATATATTCAACTCATTGACTGCTTTGCGGCGTGAGCCGAGGGAGACAAGAATCCTCTGGCTTCTGTCGAGATGTGACCTCACTTCCCCCTCTTCCAGCTCTATTAATTGAACACTGTTTGGTTAGAACTCAAACAGAGAATGTTAAACCCTTAGTTTTTACCAAATAAGCAACTGAAGGAACCGGACAAATAAACTAACGAATGTCTGTACCGTCTCGTTTTGCTTTACAGGTTGGCAGGGTGTAGACTGCTCAATCCTCTGCTCCAGCGGGACTTGGGGATTGGGCTGTAACCAGACTTGTCTGTGTGCCAACGGTGCGGCTTGTGACCCAATCGACGGCTCTTGTACCTGTACCTCGGGCTGGAGAGGGGAACGCTGCCAGCAGTCCTGCCCCGTGAGTATCTTCCTGGGACCGGTTCCATTGTCTCTCTGCCAGAGGCTAGCAGGACCGGCTATTTCATTTAGAAATATTTGTCATGACAGAGCAGTTTAAGCTTAGCAAGATGGTTTGTGTTTCTGGATATTTAGGATGGCACATACGGGCTGGAGTGTCGAGAACGTTGTGACTGTAACCACGCTGATGGATGCGACCCCGTGAGTGGATTCTGTCGCTGTCTGCCAGGATGGACAGGTGAGTCCAAGACCAGTGACATAATCACATCGACATTATACTTTCATTGTTGAAAAGAATTTATGCAAAATAAACAAGCAGTGACGGGCACATAGGACGCAATAAATTTATGAAATGCGACAGTAAAGACTTTCCACATTGAACTTTCTATTCATCAGGGTTTGCAGAAATCTTTGGTGGCATATTTGTCTTTAACAATCATAATAATAAGAAATGTTTCAAATGAGCAAATCAGCGTATTAGAATGATTCTTAAGGATCATGTGGCACTGAAAACTCTAATAACTGCTGAAAATTCAGCTTTGCATCACAGGAATAAATTACAGTTTAAAATATATTGAAATATAAAACAGTTATTTTAAATTGTAATAATATTTCACAATTTTTACTGTATTTTTGATTAAATTAATGCAGGCTTGGTGAGCATAAGACTTCTTTCAAACATTAAAGGGGTCATGCCTCTGTTTTTTATTTTGTACTGTTCTCTGAGGTCCACTTATAATATTATCAATACTTTTACATCAAAATACATCATAATTTAGAAGTAATAGGCTATTTTCTGTCCTGCTTTTAACCAGTTTTAATAGGTGTGGCGGATTGTAGGCTCGGAAGTAAATGTCCACTGCTATGATTGGCTAACAGCGTACATTCACCTCATAAATGGAAACCTCATATGGTTTAAAACACATAAATAACTCAATACATATTAAACAATCTGTAAGACACAAAGCAATACTGACCACGTAGTGAAAAAGGTTACTCACACTTTTCTTGCAACATCACTGTCGGATCCAATATAGGCTGCACAGCATCATCTTGTAGTTTCAGTCTTTTTGAAAACCCTGCATCGAATTGTGTGATATTGTTTGGTGGAAGAATAATATTTTTATTAATATCTTTACGTTTTATTTGCTCTGTTTTATTTTCTGAAACCTTACTGTTTATATGGAATAACCGTTTTATAAAAGCAATAAGCTCCGTGACACCATGGTTTACAGTGGATTAATAAAAGCTTTGCATCGTGCCTAACAACGCCCCTTAGCTGTTATA
The DNA here is from genome assembly GCA_012976165.1 of Labeo catla. NCBI lineage: Eukaryota > Metazoa > Chordata > Actinopteri > Cypriniformes > Cyprinidae > Labeo > Labeo catla. Next base: position 160,435 of record VONZ01000408.1, read on the forward strand.
AATTCACCGTAAACCATGGCTTCTTGGGGCTTATTGCTTTATTACATCATAGAGTAGAACATTCCGGAAGCTGTCGTTTTGGCAGACTGCCGTCAATATAAGCGTTGAAGGTATATGTGATACCTCTCCTCATCTAAAAATGAAAATTACCTCATGATTTACTCACCCTCAAGCCATCTTAGATGTATATGAGTTTCTTCTTTCAGACAAATACATTTGGAGTTATAGTAATAAATGTCCTGGCTCTTCCAGGCTTTATAATGGCATTGGGTAGTGGTCAAGATGTTGAAGCAAAATAAAGTGCGTTCATCCATCATAAAAATAATAAAGGCCTCTTAAAGTGCTTCGATGCGTGTAATAAAATATGCATATTTACAACTTTATAAACTGTAATCTCTAGCTTCTGCTAAGTGTTGTAGACGAGAGAGTGGAGATCCAATGGATGATGCAGGACGAGGGCGAATGCGATGACGAACGCGGAAGCACAAAGGAGAGAGCAAAACCAAACATTGATTATTAAAGGGTTTCTCCACCCCAAAATGAACATTTTGTCATTAATCACTTACCCCCATGTCGTTCCAAACCCGTAAAAGGTTTGTTCGTCTTTGGAACGCAAGTTAATTTTGATGCTTTCTGAGAGCTCTCTGTGACCCTTCCACAGACAGCAATGTAATTAACACGATCAATGTCCAGAAACGTAGCAAGGAGATCTGTAAAATAATCAATAGTCAGCTGCTCCATGCAAATATGCTGTTTACATTTTTTATGCTTTGATTTCAATAAAAACATCATATTTGCATGCCGCAGCTGACACAGAACCGCAGTGAATAATCTCCAAAATGGCGCTAGGGTGCGTGAAGTCATTATTTTTGTTTCTTTGTGTACAAAAAGTGTTCTCGTAGATTCGTAAAATTACAGCTGAACCCCTGATGTCACATGAATTATTTTACAGATCGTATTAACTACATTGCTATCTATGGGAGGGTCAGAGAGCTCTCTGAATGCATCAAAAATATCTTAATTTGTGTTCCAAATATAAACAAAGTTTGGAACGACATGGGGGAAAGTGATTAATGACAAAATGTTCATTTTGGGGTGGAGTAACCCTTTAATTAGAAGAACAAAATGAGAATTTGTAAAGAAAAATGTTGGAGGATTTCGATATAAGCAAAGAAGAGACTGGTTTTCCTTTCTGGTAAACAAAACTTAGTTCTCACGAAACTAGCATATTCTCACCGGAGATTACGCTACGTCCTACGTCATCTGCTGGAACGCCACTCTCTCGTGAGCTCGCATATGTCAGTTAGCGGAAGCTAGAGATTACGGTTTATAAAGTTGCGAATATGCATATTCTCTTTGCACAAATGCATCGCTTCACTTCAGAAGGCCTTTATTAACCCCCCGGAGCCATGTGGAGTGCTTTTTATGATGGATGGATGCACTTTACTGGACTTCGAAATCTCAACACCCATTCACTGCCATTATAAAGCTGGAAAGAGCCAGGACATTTTTTAATATAACTCAGATTGTATTCATGGGTTAATTGTTCAGTTTAGTGTGAACTATCCCTTTAAATTAGATTCATGAGGATGAAGTTTCAAAATGATCAGATTATCGGTATCCCATTTCATATGTCATGACCATTGTTAAAAGAATATTCAGTGTGGTTATCCAGAAATGGCTTTATATTCTTTATGGAGCTGCAGTTCCCCTTCAGTCGTTTCACTACGACGTTACATATGGGAACTCGCCTGAGAGACCAATCATCTCTGAGCCTTATTCAAAAGGCCAATGAACATTCATGAACATTGGCGAGTGGTATTTGCATGCCGAGCCACTCCCCCGTACATACGGGTATATAAGATGGCGGCGTGCAACCACTCATTCAGATTTTCGCTTCAGAGCCTCGTCTCGAGCCTGGAAGCCTCTGGAAAAAAAAAAGAGTTCCTGTGAGTTCCTGCTCTCTCTCCACTGGCGTGCTGCCAACACTAAAAGAGCTTAATCTAAAAGAGCGTTTGGCAGCCGCCAGCGAGATCCTGCGGGCTGCCGTTATCACGGCAACAAGAAGCCTTTGCAAACCAGCGAGCCTCCCGTTGAGTGCACAGTTGTGCCGCGGTCCTCCCTGGGCAAACCGGGATCTAAAAGAGCAAATTTCTCACGGCTGTCGAGGACATTTTTCCCGGGATGTCTCTCCGGCCGTGCGCTTCTGGGTGCGGTAGTTTCCTCGCCTCGCTGGACGGACATGATCGCTGCCTCACGTGCCTGGGCCGAGAGCACGCTGAGACAGCGTTCACGGATGGTTCGTGCGTTCATTGCGAACGCATGACCATGGCCGCGTTAAAGTCCCGCCGCTCGTTTGCGAGTAGGCTCCCCTCGTTGTCTTCCCGCGGCAAGTCTTAAAGGAGCCGTCAAGGTTTTTTTTTCGGCTGCCGCGGCGACGCGCGGGGGGGACATCCAGGTGATTATGCAGAATGCTCCGCCGGCCAGCAAAGCCCCGCGGACTTCTGCACCACCGCGTGGTCCCGTTGAGTTGCCAAAGCAGTTCGCTTCCCCGCACGCCGGGCTGAGTGTCTCCTTTGGCGCTCCTCAGGAGGTAGAGATGTCTGCTGCTGCGTCAGAGGGAGAGTCGGAAGGTGAGGTGGGCAGCTCGGCGCCCCTCTGCGGTCGCCGCCCGTCTGAGCTGGACGCTGAACTATCGGCTATGTTCCTCCGAACCGCCAAGGAGATCAGTCTGGAGATGCCTAAAAACACCTCCGGCTGATCCTTCAAGGCTGGATGATTGGTTTCTGGGGAGGGCCTCCGCGGCACGCCCACGCCCCCCCCAGTGCCTTTCTTCCCGGAGGTGCACGAGGAGCTGGTGAGGACTTGGCGAGTCCCGTACTCGTCTCGTTCACGGCCCAGTTCCTCTCCCCTCGCCACTCTCGATGGTGGAGCAGCCGGGGGTTATGTGGCGGTCCCACAGGTTGAGCGCGCGATCACCTGGCGGGATCGGCCGCATCTCCCCTCCAGGGCGTGTGAGCTTCGTCCGCTCTGGCGGGCAGGGCTTACCACGCCGCTGGGCAGGCTGCTACCGCCCTGCACGCTGTGGCAACCCTGGGGGTCTACCAAGCCCGGGCGTTGAAACAGCTGCACGAGGGTGGTCCTGACCAAGGGATTATGTAGGAACTCCGTGCCGCCGCCAACTTCGCCTTCAGAGCGACGAAGGTTACGGCACGTTCCCTTGGCCAGGTGATGTCCACAGTAGTGGTCCAGAAGCGACACTTATGGTTGACCTTGGCTAGATGGCAGACGTCGACAAAGCTCTCTTTCTCGACGCTCCCATCTCCCAAGGCGGCCTATTCGGCGACACCGTCGAGGACTTAAAAACGAAAAAAAAAAAAAAGCAGTTCTCGGCGGTTCAGAAGCAGATGGAGGCGCATCCTGCCCTGCCGCGACATAACGTCCCCGGGGCTTCAACCTCCGCCTGCCCATCGCCGAGGGCGCCCCCCTGCGGCTCCTAAACAACCCAGCTCTGTCCCAGGCATTGCGAACGCATGACCATGGCCACGTTAAAGTCCCGCCGCTCGTTTGTGAGTAGGCTCCCCTCGTTGTCTTCCCGCGGCAGGTCTTAAAGGAGCCGTCAAGGTTTTTGTTTTTTTTTCGGCTGCCGCGGCGACGCGCGGGGGGGACATCCAGGTGATTATGCAGAATGCTCCGCCGGCCAGCAAAGCCCCGCGGACTTCTGCACCACCGCGTGGTCCCGTTGAGTTGCCAATAGCAGTATCCTGGATCTTTGAGCCCTGAATCGGTCCCTTCTCAGGCTGCCGTTCAAGATGCTCACGACGAAGCGCATGCTTACATGCACTCGTCCGCAGGATTGGTTTGCAGCCATCGACCTGAAGGACGCGTACTTTCACGTCTCGATTTTACCTCGCCTCAGACCCTTCCGACGGTTTGCTGTCGAGGGTCGAGCGTGTCAGTACAAAGTGCTTCCATTTGGCCTGTTCCTCTTTCCCCGTGTCTTTACGAAAGTCACGGAGGCTGCCCTGTCCCCCCTAAAAGCTGGCTGACGGGCATTCGCATTCTCAACCATCTCGACGACTGGCTTCTCATAGCTCACTCGCGAGATCTGTTGTGCGAACAGAGGGACGTGGTGCTCCGGCACCTCAGCCATCTGGGCCTTCAGGTCAACCGAGAGAAGAGCAAACTCTCCCCAAGCAAAAAAAAAAAAGAGAGGATCTTTTTTCTCGGTGTGGAGCTGGACTCGGTCGATATGACAGCCCGCCTCACCAACGAGCGCGCGCAGTCAGTGCTGAAGTGTCTGGAATCATTCAGACACAAGACAGCGGTCCCTCTCAAAACATTTCAGAGGCTCCTGGGGCATATGGCAGCCGCAGCCGCAGTAACGCCGCTCGGCTTGCTTCATATGAGACCGCTTCAGCGCTGGTTACACGATCGAGTCCCGAGATGGGCATAGCACCGTGGCGCACTCCGGATTGGCGTTTCCCCGCAGTGTCGCCGCCTGTTCAGCCCGTGGTCCAGGCATCTTGTGGTATACACGGATGCCTCTTCCACGGGTTGGGGTGCTGTATGCAACGGGCAAGCAGCCTCGGGCTCCTGGACAGGACCCCGACTGCAATGGCATATCAAATGCCTAGAGTTGTTGGCTGTGCTTCTTGCGCTTCGTCGCTTCCGACCGATGTTGCGCCACAAGCGCGTGCTTGTTCGCACCGACAGCACTGCGACCGTAGCCTATATCAACCACCAAGGTGGTCTTCGCTCCCGTCGCATGTCACAACTCGCCCGCCATCTGCTCCTGTGGAGTCAGACGTGGCTGAAATCGCTACGTGCCGTTCACATTCCAGGAGAACTCAACCGTGCAGCCGACCAGCTCTCACGGCAGTCCACCCATCCTGGAGAATGGCGACTCCACCCCCAGGTAGTCCAGCTGATTTGGAGCAATTTCGGCAAAGCCCAGATAGATCTGTTCGCTTCTCCCGAATCCTCCCACTGCCAGCTGTTTTACTCTCTCAGCGAGGCTCCCCTCGGCAGGGACGCGCTGGCACACAGCTGGCCTCCGGGGCCCAAGTACGCCTTTCCCCCAGTGAGCCTCCTTGCACAGACACTGTGCAAGATCAGGGAGGACGAGGAGCAGGTTCTGCTGGTTGCGCCATACTGGCCCACCCGGACCTGGTTTCCAGACCTCATTTCCCTTGCGGCAGCCCCTCCCTGGAAGATCCCCTTGAGGAGAGACCTTCTTTCTCAGGGGATGGGCACAATTTGGCACCCGCGTCCCGACCTATGGAACCTGCACGTCTGGCTCCTGGACGGGACGCGTCAGACCTCTCCGGCCTTTCACAGGCCGTGATAGATACTATCACTCAGTCTAGAGCTCCCTCTACAAGGCAGGCCTATGCACTGAGATGGGGTCTGTTCGTTGACTGGTGCTCCTCTCGTGGAGAGGACCCACAGAGATGTCCAATTGCAGTAGTGCTTTCCTTCCTGCAGGAGAAGTTGGAGCGCAGGCTGTCCCCTTCGACTCTCAAAGTGTACGTTGTTGCCATCGCAGCGTATCACGATGCAGTGGATGGAGCATCTCTTGGTAAGCACCAACTGGTCGTGAGGTTCCTTAGAGGTGCGAGAAGGGTTAATCCCCCTAGACCGCACCTCGTACCCTCTTGGGATCTCGCCGTCACCCTCCAGGGTCTACGGCAGGCCCCATTTGAGCCACTCGCGTCAGTAGAGCTGAAATATCTGTCTCTTAAGACAGCGCTCCTGACCGCGCTGGCCTCCATCAAGAGGGTAGGGGACCTACAAGCCTTCTCTGTCGACGAAGCGTGCCTGGAATTCGGGCCCGGCGATTCTCACGTCATCCTGAGACCCCGGCCCGGTTATGTGCCCAAGGTTCCCACCACGCCTTTCCGCGATCAGGTGGTGAACCTGCAAGCTCTGCCCCTGGAGGAGGCAGACCCGGCCTCTGCGCTGCTGTGTCCAGTCCGCGCCCTCCGTATATATGTGGACCGCACTCGGCACTTCAGACGCACCGAGCAGCTCTTTGTTTGCTTTGGAGGTCAGCAGAAAGGGAATGGTGTCTCCAAACAGAGGTTGGCCCATTGGGTGGTAGATGCCATCTCCCTGTCATATCAAAACCAGGGAGAGCCATGCCCCTTAGGTGTTCGTGCCCACTCCACAAGGAGTGTTGCCTCATCCTATGCGTTGGCTCATGGCGCCTCACTAGCAGATATCTGTAGAGCTGCGGGCTGGGCGACACCTAATACCTTCGCTAGGTTCTACAACCTTCGCGTTGAGGCCGTGTCCTCCCGTGTCTTAACATAGACATCAGGTAAGCGGGAGACCGGCTGGTGTCGGCTTGCTGCGCCACTCCTAATGGATCCGTGCGCTATATCCCTCAGTTGTTCCCTCCGGTGAACCTTGGGTCCTCCATGCCCCGCAGTCAGGCCTAGCTGCGGAGTAGTGCCTGACTGTGCTCCGGCTGGGTCTCCTTCGCCCAGCAGGTTGTGGCAACATGTCTCAGTATTTTTCCAAGGTCAGCTAGAAGGCCGCTGTTTCCCTCATATATCTCTACAAGTTATAGATATATTGAATTATTTTTATTCCACATCTCATGTGCTCCGCCCCCCCAACTTCTGCTTCAGTAACAACTGGCATCCCTGTGGGGTCCCCTATTGGCCCTCAGGGCGTTGGGAAGGTTACGTTCATATCCATCTGCTGACACGTCCGCCTGTCAGCACGTGGGTCTGTGCGTAACGCGGCGTCAGGGTCGTGGCCTGTTCCATGGGTCTGTTCCCATATGTAACGTCGTAGTGAAACGACTGAAGGGGAACGTCTAGGTTACGTACGTAACCCTCGTTCCCTGAAGGAGGGAACGGAGACGTTACATCCCCTGCCACGACCCTTCGTCGCGCTGACGCCGGGTTGCTACTCGGCTCCTCAGCGAAAACCTGAATGAGTGGTTGCACGCCGCCATCTTATATACCCGTATTGCCACTCGCCAATGTTCATGAATGTTCATTGGCCTTTTGAATAAGGCTCAGAGATGATTGGTCTCTCAGGCGAGTTCCCATATGTAACGTCTCCGTTCCCTCCTTCAGGGAACGAGGGTTACGTACGTAACCTAGACGTTCTGCTACGCTGCTGAAACACTGTCAGTGTGAAAGTACAATGAGACCCTGCTGTTAAAGTCACGCTGCAGCGCTGCTTGCTCAAGCTGTGTGAAACAGACTTACTACTAGTAGTAATACTACTGCTAATCATTATAAGAGTCAGCTGGTAGAATTTTGAAGACGTTGAGGTCTCTCCAGATACCACAGTGTGTGTTCATAAGATAAATGTAATGTATAATATCCACCCAGTAGCATCAACTATAGTTTAGAATGTTAGAATGTAATGGATTTTCCAATAAAACATCGCCGTATTAATTTTAAAGCAATCCAGAAATAATAAAATCAGTGTTTTGTTTGTAATCAAGAAAGTAATAATCTTCATCTTGAGGGAAAATCATGTTTTTTTTAAATCTTTTAATTTATTTCAATAGCAAAGCAGTAGCACATTTTACTTCAGCTCCTGCTAATGTTGCATGTTTAAATTAAACTGACTTTCCATAATGTTTAGATTATTCTACACAGGACCACCATGCCTCCAAAAGATGTTATCACAGGACACACAGCCTGCAGGGGTATTAATATGAGATCACTGAAAGCATGAAGCATTTATAATAACTGTTGCTGAACATGTTACCTAATTAGATTGCACTGACCCAGAATGAAGCAATCGTTCTGCAGTTTGCATATACGGCTTTCACACTGCGCTTACACCTTCTGTTACAACGGTCTCAGCACTGTGTGTCCAAGAAAGAAATATGAGAGGCAGTGGACATGTCTGAATATCACAGAAGGGCTGTGTTTACAAGTATTTCAGCATGCGAACATGTTATACAAGGAGCGAAAGGGAGCAGGTTGAGATGGTAGATGTGGCTTTGCCTGCAGGCCGTCTATAACTCTCTGCGTTCAGGTCTTCAAATTCTGACCGTGTGTACTGGGAAATGATGTGGCTTTCATTATCTGCAAGAAGGAGCCAGCTACGCAGAAATCTCACGCTCTGTATCCTGCCCAGGTCTCCGCCATCTGCCAGGCCTAATGGAGTCACCAGGGTGCAAATAGGCCTCCGAGACTGCGAGCATCTGAACAAAGAGACTATGCAGAGCAGTGATTTATCGAAGCTATCGAGAGAGACAGAGCTAGACGTACATAGTGCATATGTGAGACGATAATGTCAGGTCTAAGACTTTAAGAGAATGAGATACAGATAAAGTGAAGAGAGATTGCATAAGATTGTATGATATGTGGAGTCATGTATGTTTAAGTTAAATAGGTCATATCATCAAAATTGAATTGGTCTTTTGAAATAAGAGTTTGTACTTTAAAGTCTATACTATAACTATAAAGCCCTGCAACTATATATATCAGAAAGATTTGTAATATATTTTTTTAAAGAAGTCTCTTATGCTCATTAAAGTTCCATTTATTTGATCAAAAATACAGAAAATTACTTCAGTATTCAGTGTCACATGATTCTTCAGAAATCATTCTGATATGCTGATTTATTGTCAGTGTTGGAAACAGTTGTGCTGCTTAATAGTTGTGCTGCTTTTTAGAACCTGTGATACTTTTTTCAGGACTCTATGATGAATAAAACATTAAAAAGAACAACATTTATTCAAAATAGAAATCTTTTCTAACAATATTAAGAAAAATATTAAAAGGCACAACTGTTTCCAACATTTCAAAACTTGCATTTGTAAAAAAATATTTGTTTTTTTTTTTTTGCGAAAAAAGTCAGAATTTCGAGATCCAAACTGCATTCGTGAGAGAAAAAATCAGAATTGCAAGTTTTTATTTCACAATTCTGAATTTATTTCTCAATTGTGAGTTTATATCCCGCTGTTCTGACCTTATAATTCGCAAGTTTGAGTTTATAATATGCAATTCTGAGAAAAGTCATAACTGCATGACAAAACTTGCAATTATTAATTGCAAGATGAATCTTGCAATTGTGAGAAAAAATTCCAGAAAAAAGTCAGAATTGCGAGATAGAAACTTGCATTTGTGAGAGAAAAATCAGAATTACAAGATAAAAACTCACAATTGCGAAAAAAAAAAAAGTCAGAATTGCGAGATACAAACTGCAGTAAGAAAAAAGTCAGATTTGCAAGTTTTTTTTTTTTTTATTTAAGTTTTTATTGAAAAGAGATACAATCCAATACATCTGTTTGACTTTTGTCATGTTTACAACATTTATAGCTTATATATTATCAAAAAGCTAGATTTGCAAGTTTTTATCTCACAATTCTGAATTTATTTCTCACAAATGCGAGTTTATATCCCGCTATTCTAACCTTGTAATTCAAACGTTTGAGTTTATAACACGCAATTCTGCAAAAAAAATAATTGCAAGACAAAACTTACAACTGTGAAAAAAAATTTCTGAAAAAAAATCAGAATTACGAGTTGCAAGTTTAAGTTTATAACAAGCAATTGTGAGAGAAAAGTCAGAATTACAAGATAAAAACTCACAATTGTGAAAAAAGTCAGAATTTCGAGATACAAACTGCATTTGTGAGAGAAAAAGTCAGAATTGCAAAATTCTGAATTTATTTCTCACAAATGCGAATTTATATCCCACTATTCTGACCTTATAACTCACACTTTTGAGTTTATAACATGCAATTGTGAGGAAAAAACTATATATAAACTTGCAATTTCCAGAAAAAACTGTCAGAATTTTGAGATAGAAACTTGCATTTGTGAAAGTCAGAATTGCAAGTTTTTGTCTCGCAATTCTGAATATCTCACAATTGAGTTTTTATCGCACTATTCTGACTTTATAACTGGCAAGTGTGAGTTTATAACAGGCAATTCTGAGAAAAAAGCCAGAATTGCGAGATACAAACTCACAATTTCGAGAAAAAAAGGTCTGAGAGCAAAAATCTGTATATTAGAATGATTTCTGAATGATCATGTGACAATGAAAGACTGGAGTAACGATGCTGAAAATTCAGCTTTGCATCACAGAAATAAATTTTATTTTAAAGTATATTAAAATAGAAAACAACTAATTTGAATTGCAATAATATTTCATAATATTACAGTTTTTTCTGTATTTTTAATCAAATAAACGCAGCCTTGGTGAGCAGAAAAACATTAAAAATCTTACTGATCGCAAACTTCTGAACAGCAGTGTATTTATGTAGTTTTAATGTTGTGGCATTATACATTTTATGTTTTTCTGCTCCAAAATATTTCATATTTCAAACTTGCAAACCATAATATTTAATTTGTTGTTTTGATTCAATTGGTTTATTTATTGTCAAACAAACAGAATCATAAAAAGAACAATTCATTAGTGAATCATATGAACCAAAATCATTTTCACAAATTCTTATCCAGTAATCACAAACTGGAAAGGCTGTGAAAATTGGCCAAAAAATTACATAAAAATTTCATAATTAAAAAAACATATACATAGAAATTTTAATAGTACAGCAGCAGCAGCAAAAAAAAAAAACTTTAATTCTAGGGGAAGAGAGATAGTGTGGAAAATCATTGTGAAAAATAATAACAAAAAATAACAAATAAATTATCACAAATAAAATAAAATAATTATGAACTCCTTAAGATAAGAAAATAAATGGACTGTCTTTGAAGAGCAGTAGTTGGAAGATTTTTGTGATAAAAATTTAAAAAAAAGTATTACTAAAGAACGAAGGAGTACAACACAGAGAAAGATATGCCCAAGGACAGACAAGCTGAGAGTGTTTTATCAAAAGAGAGAAGGAGAGGGATGTGTGAGACGGGAATTAAATGGTCACTTTCAATAAAACTGTGCGTGCGTCTAATGGAGGGAGGAAGAGAAAGAGACAAAATAACCTAGAGAGAGATAGAATGAGAAAGCAAAGAAATGTGGACGTGCGATATTAGGTGCTCCAGGGGCTCTAGACTGAAAGATTGTGGCAGTGTCCTGCAGAAACCTTTGCACGCAGGCATATGCGCCCGTGTCCACTTAACATGTAAAGTGCGGTGGAAAGTGATGGTATATGATGGTACGTGCTCTTCGCTCATTAATTGGCTTCTGGTCCCCCTGGCAGTTCTCTTCTAGAAAAGTCTCATATGCAGACAGTCACTTCTCCTCTTTCTTCTCCCTCGCTCTGCTCAAAAGCCCCTCTGTTTGTCACCATTAGGCTTTCAGGGCACTCTTCTATTCTCATTCATTGCTGACAATAAAGGAAGTGCAGGACTTTTTTTCTGCCCAGCCCAGCAGAAGCTCAAACAGGCTTGCCCCTTCTTTGATGTGCGGTGGCTGGGCTTGTCTTAAGCGCACATCCCTGTTGCCTTCCCATCCGGCCGCCTCTCTGTTCTGCCACAGAGGTGAAGCAGGTGTGATGGCTGTCCCTGAAGTTTAGACCCGGTCTAATTCAAAGCCCTGGGATTAATGCTGTTTTAATGGGCCGTGCCACTCGCTTAGAAAAGTCTCTGTCAAAGGAAATTGTAAATGAGGTTCCTGAGCTGCAGCTTGAAAGGATGTGTGTGAGAATATGCGCGTATGTGTGCGCACATCATTTCTCCCTTCTATGCCATCTTGCTTATGGAGTGTGAAATATATAGATGCTAATTTATTTAAGTTGTATTATTAAAGCAGTAAGCCACTCGAGGATGAGCATTACACTGATTTTACCCAAGGTAAATGGTGTATTAAGGAATAACTGTGGACAATTTGCTGTAGTTCATAGCTTCAAATAACTAATGGCCACACCAGTGTGTGTGTGTGTGTGTATATGTATTATGTACATATTAAAATAAACAATTCTAAACTGATCAGATATTATTTCTTACATGAACAGGAAAAAATTGTGGCATTGTCAAGAATTCAGTAAAAAGATTAAAAATGGGAGAGTTTCCAATATGACACTGCACTTACCTGAATATTTTTAGATTTATGAATTTATTAGTGTTAGTTATAAGAGTAAACAACAGCCATTCATTAAGTAGATAAATAGATTCGTATTACAAATAAATATACTTTTATTATGATAATGAATACATATGTACAGTAACGCATTGCTGCCACACGTTACTTTTTCCATCCGGTTATGTCGTAATAACGAGATGTTCTGTCGTTTTAACATCTTTTCTCGTAATAAGATGTTATAATAACAAGATGTTATGTTTAATATGTTTGATACATTTTTTGTAAAAAACAAAAAATGTAATTTTAACGAGATAACTGTCGTAGAAAAATATGTAGTTTTAACGACAAAACATCTCTTTAGTATGAGAAAAGATGTCGTTTTAACGACATAACATCATGTTATTACAAGAAAAGTTGTCGTTTTAACAAGAAAAGTTTTATGTTTTTTTTAAAGAAGTCACTTCTGCTCACCAAGCCTGTATTTCTTTAATCCGAAGTACAGCAAAAACAGTAAAATTATGAAATATTTTTACTATTTAAAATAACTGTTTTCTATTGGAATATATTTTAAAATGTAGTTTATTCCTGTGATTTCAAAGCTGAATTTTTCGCATCATTACTCCAGTCACATGATCCGTCAGAAATCATTCTAATATTCTGATTTGCTGCACAAAAAACATTTATTATTAGTATTGTTGAAAACAGATGAGTAGAATTTTTTTCAGGTTTCTTTGATAAATAGAAAGTTCAGAAGAACAGCATTTATCTGAAATAGAAATCTTTTGTAACATTATAAATGTCTTTAGCGTTACTTTTGATCAATTAAAAGCGTCCTTGCTAAATAAAAGTATTACATTCTATACTTTCTTCCCTTATACTGACTCCTCGAATTGTATAGTGTATAATATTACAAAAGCTTTTTATTTCAGATAAATGCTGGTCTTTCTATTCATCAAATTATCCTGAAAAAAATGTACTCAACTGTCATAAATACTGGTAAGAATGATCATAAAAATGTTTTTTTTAACAGCAAATCAGCATATTAGAATGATTTTGGAAGGATCATGTGACACTGGAGACTGGAGTAATGATGCTGAAAATTCAGCTTTGATCACAGGAAGTGTTCAAAAACTTTTGACTGCTAGTGTATGATGTGTTTTTGGACTGCTAATCACAAAAGCTCTGACCGCACTGGGGCCTAAGACAGTTCAATTAAGAATTACACCTACCCAACTCCTAAAAGAGTCTCACTTTAGTCAAAAGACATCTTGGCCCCTGTGAACACTAATTGACTAAGACTGACTAAGGATTAAGATCTCTAGTGTTCCACTTCACCTGCTGCACAGTAGTAACCAGACAGACTCCAGACAGTGCCTTTGAATATGCTTTAATAACAGCTGGGAAGACTTCATACCAATCACAGACAATCTCCCCAACAAAAAGAAAACGAGTTTATAGCACAGGTGAATGGCAAAGATGATTCATTACACTGTTCTCTATGTAATTGGTTCTTCATATGTGAAATTCATCAAAACTCCTCTCTGTTGCTCGCAAAACAAATTTAGTTTTTGATTACTTCAGCTCGTTACTCAAGTCGTGGATTGTTGTGGTTATTTTTATATTCAGACAGACGTCTAGCCAAACTAACTAAAGTAACTAACTAAAGCCCCATTTCGTTATATATTTATATTTTATATGCGTTTTTGTTTTATAGTATATATTTAGTTTTTTGTCCACTTTGCTTCTTCTGTGGTAGGCTTGTTTGTAGTAATGTGTGTCCACGTGCCTTGTTTTCCTCTTTTTGTTGTAACCCCAGCATGACCAGCTAATGTCATTAAAACACTTTGAAACAATATAGCAGGTCTCTTCTTTATATATTTGTGTGAGTGTGCGCATTTGAGCGTGTCCCTAGTGGAACTCTACACACAAACCAGCTGAAAGAGAATGGGAGAGGAGGCTCAACCACTCGAGGGACTTGGCCCTGTTAATGAACACTCTGCACTGGCAGGGAGGCCCAGTCTGATCAAAAATACATACAGAGCACAGCACAGAGCGGCCCAGTGCTGCGGCCAAGAGATGCCTGAACCTACACACACTCCACGCTTTTGAAACCAGGACTTGTGCTTTCAGAGAAGGCTGCTTGGTACTCCGCTTGCGTCCCAATAGAAAATCTGATACTAGCTTACTATAAAAGCAGTGCCCTTAAGGTCCAGGCATCCCCCATCGCACATGTCTCTTTTTCCAAGCAAGCATCTGGTTTACTGTGCTTTTGTTTGTTTCGCTTTCCTGCATCTATTCCCACTTCTGTTTTCTGCTATAATAGTAAATATGGCAGCACGTGGAGAACATGCGGTGATACTTCCATCATTCTTTTAACAGGCATCCATTGTGACAGCATCTGCCCTCAGGGCTTCTGGGGGTCTAACTGCTCCATGACCTGCTCGTGCCAGAACGGAGGCTCCTGCTCTCCTGAAGACGGAACCTGCGTGTGCGCTCCAGGTTACCGCGGGACTTCCTGCAAGAGAAGTAAGCTTCCTGTCCGCTTCCAGTGACGCTCTTTACACAATGTCACCTTCTCGAAGCCTGTCACATAAGTGTTTGATTTGAACACACTTCAACCGAGACGATAAACAACTGGTGGGGATGAGAGGGGGTCACGACTGTTACATCCAGACGGTGACCCTCTGGGAGTGGAATGGGGACGGTTGAAGAGGGAAGCACTTAGTGAAGAGTCATGAACATGTGCGAGCAAATCTTTAATCACACACGTCTTAATCACTTCAGGCCCGAATCGCTGTAGAGATGCAGTGTCCATGTGGGGCTCTCATCAGCCTCTCCATGAGGAGAAGTGTTTACTCGGCCTCTCAAGGATCTACTTCTTAAGACGCAGTTTTGCGCTTGCTGTTTCCCTTTACCACACCGTGCCCTTAACAGAAAAGCTGACTGATTACTGGTCATTTTCAAGGATCAAATATAGTCATATCAGAAAAACATGTTCAGGTTCTATCTATCTATAAGGTATCTATCCATTGTGCTGTCTGTCTATCATACTGTCTATCGTTCTATCTATCTATGTATCTATCTATCGTTCTATCAGTCATTCTATCTATCATCTATCTATCATTCTGTCTATCGATTTATCTATCGTTCGATCTATCTATCGATCATTCTATCTATCATTCTGTCTATCATCTGTCTATCATTCTATCATCGATCGTTCTATCTATCCATTGTTCTATCTATCTATCTATTGTTTGATTGTTCTATCTATCGATTGTTCTGTGTATCATCTATCTACGTTCTATCTGTCTATCGATCGTTCTGCCGTTCTGTCTGTCTATCTATGTATCTATCTATCGTTCTATCAGTCATTCTATCTGTCATCTGTCTATCTATCGTTCTGTCTATCGACTTATCTATCATTCGATCTATCGATCATTCTGTTTATCTCTATCTATCTATCTATCGTTCTATCATCTCTATCCATCTTTCTATCTATTGTTCTATCTATCATTCTATAATTCTATCTGTCTATCTATCTATCTATTGTTCTATCAGTCATTTTATCTGTCATCTGTCTATCTGTTGTTCTGTCTATCGATTTATCTATCATTCGATCTATCGATAATTCTATTTATCTCTATCTATCTATCGTTCTATCTATCGTTCTATCATTCTGTCAGTCATTCTATCTATCATCTGTCTATCTATCGATTTATCTATCATTTGATCTATCTATCGGTCATTCTATTTATCTATATCTATCTAGATAAATATTGTTCGATCATTCTATCTATCGATCATTCTGTTTATCATCTGTCTATCTATCATTCTATCATCGATCGTTCTATCTATCCATTGTTCTATCATTCTATCATCTGTCTATCTATTGTTCTGTCTATCGATTTATCTATCATTCTATCTATCTATCTATTGATTGTTTTATCAGTCATTCTTTTTATTGATCTATTGATCTATCCATTAATCGTTCTACAGGTCGTTCAGTCTCTATGTCTGTCTGTCTATTGTTCTATCATTCTATCATCTATCGTCTATCTATCTATCTATCTATCTATCTATCTATCTGTCTGTCGTTCAATTCGTCTATTAATCGTTCAATCTATCTATCGATTGTTCTATCTATCATATGTTCCCATTAATATTTTAGTTATAAGTTTTACTGTATTACAGTAAAAAAAAAAAAAAACTGGAATAATCCATTGGGTAAACACTGGAATACACAGATTTTTTTTTAAATATTAAAAAAACTGCATAAAAGAAAGGCGTACAGTATTTATATAAAATAATTATTTATTTCTGTTGATTTTGGGGTAAAAAAAAAAGTTATCTGGACATGTGTCATGAGATTCACCCAGTAAGGAAATGTGTGTGCAAGTGTGTGTGTTCCAAGATGATAGCGAGAAGGGAAAGAGATTGTGATTAATCTTCACCACACTGTTCGTTGTTGTACAATTATCTTAATTACAAAGGTCCACCACCCATGGTGGAAAGGTCAGCACACACTACTCTCCTGCATTACACAAAGCTACAGCAATTAAAGCGAATCAAGACTCTAATGAAGAAAAATGACCCGCAGAAGCTCCCGTTTCGGACAGAGCTGAGTGACAGAGACAGACTGAGCCCTCATGCTCTGTAAAACAATGAGCCTGATCATGAGGACGACAAAACCCACTCATTATTTCTGTCTATATTAGCTGCACAGATGACAGTCGCCCTGTGGTTTAGGGTTAAACGCTAGTACCTGGAGGAATGTTTCAAACCTCGAGTGGTCATAGATGGTAGCATTACTATAATGGTTTTAGTATATTACTGAATGTATCAGTATTTCTATTCATATTTTCCATTTATTAAGTGTCTAATCTCTGTTTTGTCTTTCCTTGCTTTTTCCAATTTATCTTTCCTTCCATATCTCTGTTTTCTTTTCTGTTCCTCTCCTCCCTTCCTGTCCTTTTCCCCATTACAGTTTGCCCTCCTGGTTTCTACGGGCACCGCTGCAGCCAGTCATGCCCACAGTGTGTGCACAGCACAGGGCCGTGTCATCACGTCACGGGTCACTGTGAGTGCCTGGCCGGCTTCTTCGGCTCGCTTTGCAACCAAGGCAAGTAGCTCTCGTCTCCCTCCCTCTGTTTCTCTGCTTTCTCCATCTATTTTTCTCTCCTTCTCACCCACGGACCCCTACAGATCCTTGGAGGCTAGTTCTGCTTGGAGAGAGGTACAAGAGAAGTATGGTCACATCACTGTCCAAGTACCTTTACTATAATTACAGTATTTTTCAATTGGAAACACACCATGACTGAATCAATACACTAAGGCATCCATTTCTCATGATAATGTGCCAGAAATACGCCGTTTCTGCAAAACTGTTGACACATTCTTGATGCTAACACAATTTGCAGTTCTGGTGGACTTTTTTTTGCTTTTTGCACAACTCTCAGGGGCCAGTGTGAGAACGTTTCGGGCCAGCTGATGGAAATGTTGCTGTCGATAATTATTGTGCCTTGAAAACTTTTTCGTGTATTGAATATGGTTGCAAATTCTGCTTGTTTAAACTTGTCACCAATGTAACATTGTCTAACTGGCTAACATAGAAGAACATAAAAGTTTTTTCGAGATTGTGAGAATGACCCAATGCGACTAAATTTCCACTCTAGGCTAACAATGATGTCTAACATTATCCATTGGCTAATAAATTCTTAGATTTTACTCGCCAGTAGTGTGAGTTAGAGGCTAGCATAACTTTAGCACAGATATTTTCACTCGCCAAACACTCTTATTGAGCGCTTTAGACTCTCTATTAAGCGACGTGTGCTGTTTTTTTAGTTCATCTCAATGGATGTGCAGCGTACCTGTAAACTGCAACCATTTCAATCACATAAAAACTACTGCATGCGACTCAAGCGGCAACCTCCTGGTCTCCCTCTTGAAGCCAACACGGAAGACTAAAACTGCAATTCATCGACTGGCCGCTAGAGACTGGCTGCAAAAGGGAGTCAATCCCATAGACTCCCCATGTTAAAATGCCCAACTTCACAGCAGAATAAAATATGTTTACAGCCTGGTTCAAAAAGTGGTTTTGGTCTATATAGCTAATTTTGCCCTTCATGTCAACTGTGAGGGGGGTGAATTTTTTTAGAACTCATCCGTTTAATTTATATTAAGCCTTAAAGTTCTGCATAATTTAGGGTGTGGCCACTTGAGTGACAGGTGGATTGCCGCTGCTGTCACCACCATTGCGCTAGGTGGGCGTGGTTTCAGCAACCAGCTCCACCCACGTCCCGCCTTTTTGCCCATTTTCGATTATCCGAGAGTGACGTGCAGTGATGCGATTCCAAAATGGCGACGGCTGACTCCCGCCCACTAAGAGCTTCAAAAATGCTCTTCAGAAACCTACGGGTGACGTCACGGACGCTACGTCCATATTTTTTATAGTCTATGGTGCGACTATGAAAAAATATTTAGGAGCACCAGTGCGACTGACCCAATCAGCATATTTGTGTT
This sequence comes from Labeo catla, assembly GCA_012976165.1. Lineage (NCBI taxonomy): Eukaryota > Metazoa > Chordata > Actinopteri > Cypriniformes > Cyprinidae > Labeo > Labeo catla. The sequence continues at coordinate 178,918 of VONZ01000408.1, forward strand.
TGCCTAAGGGGAGCTTCAAAGGTTTCTACATGTTTTTGCAACGTATCACAGACATATCTGACGAATACTTTACTAAAAAAGTGTAGAGAAAGTGTAAATAAGTGATTCATTGTGCAGTGTTGAGAGCTTCGTTCCTTATAATGGAACTTTGCGAGATCGCGATTAACTAAGATGAGTAAAAGCTCTTAATTATTTTTAAGGGAGTTTGTAAATGAGATATTGATTTAATACAACAGCTAAATAAACAATAAGTTAATATTAAGTGACTTATGTTGTCTGACTGTAACACTATTGCCTGATTTTACTTTATTTTGTCATCAAAAATAGTTTGAAACAAAGTCACAACTGAGCCGCTGCACATCTCCATTTAAACACAGGGTTGTTTTGTTTATGAATGAGCATACGCTTTTAAACGAATCTAATGAGTAAATGATTCAATTACCCATTCATAAAGACAGTCACTTGCTTTATTCCTGAATGAATCAGCCGTTCAAATGAATGAATGATTCAGTAATTAAATCAGTGACTTGCCGCCACCTACTGGCAGTTTCATTTTTAAAATATCCTTTCAGTTTTTTAAATCATTTAATTTCTATGTTCAAAATTTTATGTTCAAAACATTAATCTCAACATGAATTTATGTATTTGGTTGCACACATGCCACCTATGAGCTTACAAGCCACTTTTGTGTTCTTCTGTGCCACCTCTGTAGTACAAATTAATTTTGTTAATACTGATTTCAACTAATTCTGCTTGTTCTTGTTGTTTTAATTACAAATTTTAAAAATGCTTATAAAACGTATATTTTTTTTAAATATGTCATAAAAGATTACATACTTTTAATAAGGTTAGAAAAATGCCATTACAAAGGTAAAAACAAAATTCCCCTTTAATTCACTTTGAAGAGTCAAATATCACCTCATAATGGGAAGGCTAATTTTTGATCATATTTTTGGATTGTTGATTAGAAGGTGCTCTTAAAATTTTGAATGTGCTCCTAAAAGTTAGGAGCTCAAGTGCTCCTAAAAAGAAAAGTAAGCATAGAGCCCTGGCTACATGTAAATGATAGGCTTTGATGTATTTTCCTGTCAAAATAAAGAAGTTGTAAGCTTTTAAGAACAACCATAAGATACTGCCGGTTTCTCCGGTAGTGGACTGCAATCTCATTGGACTCACTTATTATCGTCCCTGTTTTGATTTCAGCAAATCAGATCAAGCGAACACAGACAACGTGATTAATATTCATGAACCCAGCGGCTTATTAATCCCTAGTGCATTTTATATTGTTTTTAGTAGTAGAATTCATACTATTAGTAGTAGTATTGTTGGTTTTTTTTCTCCTTTTTTATAAAATCACTAAATGACCAACAATATCTTAAGCACCAGTCCTACATTTAGTTATAATTACAAATATGCATTCATACACTGTAAAAAACAATTTGTTAAGTCAACTTAAAATAATTTGTAACCTGGCTGCCTTAAAATGTTAAATTCAGTCAACGCAAAAAAGTTTATTCAACTTGAAATGTTAAATTATACTAAGTGACAAGTTAGATATTTGAGTTGAATCAACTTAAAATTTTAAGGCAGCTGGGTTACTCACCCATTTGTTAAGTTTAGCAGACACTAATATCTAAGTTGTTACTTAGTACAACTTAACATTTCAAGTTGACTAAATTTATTTTAGTTGACTAAACTTAAAATTTTAAGGCAGCAGGGTAACAAATTGTTTTAAGCTGACTCAACAAATTGTTTTTTATTTTTTACAGTGTACAAGGTTACCATGTTTTAATTGTAATTACTGAAGTTATATAATTAAATGCTTAATTATCATAATACCATATTATAATGCTTGACTGAGAAGAGCGTACTTTTAGATTTTTTTTTAAAAACTGTACCATTTTACAATAAGCTTTGTATATATATATATATAAACATACACACACAATATTCTATTTAGTTTTCTTATAGCTATATAATATTTATCTTTTTAAAATATTTTTAGAATTAATTTTTGTATTTTTTTTTAAAGGAAACATTGAAATTTCTAAACTGATAATACTATATTTATCATTTTTAACTTATAATTAAAGAAAACATTTAGTGCTGCATTTAAAAATGTATATAAAAATACACTGCTTATAATAAAATGATTTATTATTATCATTATTGTGGTGAGGCCAGTGAAATTTTTGGCTGAGAAATTTTTTTTTTTCCTCACATTTATTCTAACCGATATAAGCAGGTGACACTTCCGAAAGCAATTCTCACAAACCGTAATGACATCAAAGGTCTTTCCTTCTAGTTGCTACTTCCCCTGCTGATGAACCAGAGTGAACCAGAATCGATTGTTATGTAGATGAAATTATGCGGCTGGATTGCGCACTCTTTAAGCATAAATGGATAGACAGTGCCATTCATGGATTTTGATTGGTATGTAATGACAATATCGTGATTCTACTGGAGATTGTATTCATAAATGATGCACATAAATAGCGGTTTACCCCTCTCAACCTACCTGTCACTAAAATGAGCTGTACTTGACCCGCATGGCATGTTATGCCATTCTGTGTGTGTGTGTGTGCTTGCTCTGCCGTTGGCAACATGCCCATCCGCAGAACGCCACGCTGACTCTGCGGCTCCGCCGTACTGAAAATAATTGGCATTATCACTGACACTCTGACAAATAACCTTCAGAGGAAATCTGAATATTGCTGAGCTCATTCTTCTGAGCGAGACAAACACTGAAGAGTCAGGTCGATATCACCGCTTTCCGTTTTTGTTGAGCTCCGGTGGAAAACCAGAGACAGTGTAGAGACAATAATTTGTTAATTTCCACTAATATATTTCATGCTTCAAGATTTACGTCTAGGAGGTCTATAACACCTGGAGAGAGCTATCCGTTAACATTCCCATTTATCAATCCCCGTCGGTTGTGCCATTTATGGATAACCCCCTCCCTGAGAAGTGCGCAGTTTGAAATCTGCCATCTCTGGCTGATGGCAAAACATCTACTGTAATATAATGACATATCTGCATATATGTTGCTTGGAAAACAAATTTATTTCGTCAGAAAGCATGGCAACTTTCGAATGGCTGTCAATGGAAAGATGCAATGACAGTGTCATAGTTATGACTTTCTTTTCTATCATTTCTATACGGCGATTTTCACTTTTTAAAAGTTATTCAACTGTCCTTAAGGAAGCGTGGTAAATATTGACTTCATGTTATATACACGTATGCATATTTACGAGATTCTGACTTAAGTTTTAGGTCAATGAGGCAGATTTTCAACCCAAACTAATAAACCCTAACACTCACTTCCCACTCCACAGCACCCAACTGAGACGTCCAGATGAAATATAGATAAACCGTCTCATAATAATTAACCAGTCTTTTCATGAATTAAGGAAAGGCAGAATGAATATATAGAATTCACTTTCATTGCTTTCAGAGCTGTCTCGTGAATAAATATTTAATATGTTAAAGCAGAAGAAGGAGAAGATTCGAGAAAAGGCTTGTTTTAATTTGTCCAGATCATAATTACTGGAAGAAAGGCAGGCCTCGGGGGGATCGTGGCTAGCCCACATACCTACTTTTTTGTAGTTTGGTCTACGTCGGCGTCCTCCGATGTCTTGAGCCCACGTTCGCCCATCTCAGAACCGGCTAATGAACTTCAGCTAGTCACAGTTGGAATGAAACGGAGCCTGTGACATGAGGGGGCCACTAGCTAATAAGAGGAAGCTTTGAGTTAGTTGAAAGAGTTTCCACAAAATGAGAAGAGTGTGGAAATATAATTATTAAAAGCCGGTGCCACAAAGATTTAGCTTCAGCTTCACCTCAATGGACGTTCCATCTGATTGGAACATCCGACTCCAATGGATAGCCCTGTTTCAACTCTCATGAGAAGCTAAAGATATATGTTGTTTGCATCCAAGCATTCCATTGTATGTACCTTGCTATGAACTCACCAAAACTAGAAGTGGAAAAAGATGGGCTTTAAACCCAAATTTCTAAATGAGGCAAGTGTCAGAGCGTGGTGAAATATTCATTTTATTAAAAATGTACACAAGCTCTATTTTTAATTTCGTAGTACATCAGTCGACCCTATTCTTGACGGTGCCGAGCGAAGCTGGCAAAGATGGATAATTGGACAGTGTGACAGAAGCACATGTTTGAAGGGTGATTCAGCTTTGAAGTGCACGCAGACACAACTTACAATCACTCCAGCACGTGTCACTCTGGTTTATCATCAGTTACTACTTATGCAGAACTTACAATCACACATTATGATCTATGAAAAGTTTTAAAGGTGAATTGCAAGATGTTACAGTAAAGTTCAGAAACTATAATTACATTAACCTAAACTGCTTAAACTGCTTCATGTGGTAAAATCTAAAAAGTAAAAAATATTATTTAACATCACTGATTGAGTTCAAAAGACTGTGGTCAGTTTTGGGTTTTTTTTTTTGAAAGAAATTGATACTTTGAAGGTGGTGTATGTACTCTTTATTGTACCAATACATTCATAGGTATATGGAAACATTCTAATTTGCGCCACTGTTAGTTATTCTACTTTGAAAATGTACATTCTGTGCAAGGTTGCCAGGTTTTCACAACAAAACACACCCAAATGCTACTCAAAACTAGGCCAAAACTACCCAGTCGTGTTTCTAGGAGAGTCCCCCGTTAAAAATCGCATCCTGTGGGGTAAAATACACATTTTTTTGCCAGGGTTCCCCTGGTTAAATTCGTATTGCAGGGGATAAATATCATGTTATTGGGGTTGCTACAACCCACGGACATGAAAAACATCCTGCTGCAACAGTAGGTGCGTTTCAATTACATATTTGCGCAAAACATTTGCAGTAATTTATAAATGTCGATAAAAACTATAAAAATCATAAAAATGATGGCATCTCTATTAACCTGTGTTACGCAACTAAAACATAATTCTTTCCTCTCGTGGCAAGTCATGGCGATGGATGTTGTTAGCTTTACGTATATAACAGACGTAGACATCTATCTTTACAAAAGAAGCAAGGAGAGCCGCTTCTGGGACGCTTCTGAAAGGAGTCGTGGCGCGCCTGGTATAAACACAAGCATTGACTAGAGTGGCTGCAATCAGCTCTGCAGACATGTGCAGCACAAATAAGGGGTTATCAATGCTTTAATAGCAAGGAAAGCCCATTATTCAAGCATTGTGTAGTCAGTGCTAGTGTAAGCGCCCACATCTGAGGAGTTTTTTAAGGTTACGGTACATTAATGTGACTTTTACGTACGCAAGGTGACCTGTAAATTTGAAGTATAATGGAAACACAGCTAGTGTTAAAGTCACGGACTTGGCAACCACTGCCAGTTTAACCAATAGTATTTCGACACCCCAGGTTGCCAGTTGGTGGAAAACTCAGCATATTGAAGCCACTGAAAGCACGAATTGGCTCAGAGATCGCAGATTCTACCCGACCTTACATGCCTCGGCATCTATCTAAAATGCTCTATGACCAGAATCATTAAAACACGGATAAATCACCTCATAAACTTGCCTTCCATTGTCAGCTGCGCTCTTTCCTGTTACGTGCCCTTAATCTGACAACCCTCCTAAACGTCACATCTGAGGAGAAAGGGGGCGGGAGAAATAATATTTTGAATTTGGACCGCAGTACTCATTTCAACCGCTAGCCGTCAATATTACTGGACCTTTAATATTCAGCAAGGAGGCATTAAATAGATCAAAAGTGACAGTAAAGACACTTAAAATGTTACATAAGATTTCTGCTCTTCAATAAGAACTGTTCTTTCGAACTTTCTATTTATAAAAGAATCCTAAAAAATCTGTGTAAAGTTTTCTACAAAAATATTAAGCAGCCCAACCATTTTTAACATTGATGATAATAATAAATGTTTCAAATCAGCAAATTAGAATGATTTCTGAAGGATCCAACCCAATTTCATGTTGATTCGTACATATTTTACGAGGTGGCTAATTCGGATGAATTCGTACAATCTGGTTTGTACAACTCTGTACGTTTTGTAAAAAATCGTGTGTATTTTACGAGGTGGCAAATTCATAAGAATTTGTACGAATGACCACCCCTAACCCTGCCCCTAAACCTACCCCTCAAAGAAAAGTGAGGTCGTACAAATTCATACAAATTAGCCACCTCATAAAATACGTACAAATTGGTTGTGAGATAGTGTTGGAAGGATCATGTGATATATATTAAATATATGGTGTATATTTTGAAATATATTTAAATAGAAATAGTTCTTTTAAATTCTAATAATATTTTAAAGTATTACTGTTTTGCACTGTAATTTGAATCAAACAATTGCAGCCTTGGTGAGTATAAGAGCGTTTTGTCTTTTCAAAACAATGGCTGAAAAGGGTGTAAATAATCATTTTTCATCATTTCAATCTTAAATTGTTTAGTCCCGCTGCTGACACACTTCACCTTAATTACACTGAAAGCAAAAGCTATTTCGGAAGGATATGTAATTTGAATGCAAATATTTAAACTTGAAAACACAATAACATTACTGTGAACTAAGAGCAGTGTTAGGAGGAGTAAAATCAATGTTAGCATCCTCCGGATATGCTGTGTTTACCACAGAAAGAATGACTCAGAGGTTTAAGTGTTTGTGTCTGTGTCTGTTTTTGTCCCGTCAGTGTGTCCCAGTGGCAAATACGGGAAAGCTTGTGCCGAGATCTGCGTTTGCACTAACAATGGCACCTGCAACCCCATTGACGGCTCTTGCCAATGCTTCCCAGGCTGGACTGGAGATGACTGCTCACAGAGTACGAACCAATTCTCTTCTTTTTATTTCTCCCACTCTTTGTGTTTTATCCTACGACTCTTTCCTATCCATTTTCATCCATTTGTCTTTCATGGACGTCTCATGTCATAGTTCCATATAAATCACGACCACATCCATTTTTCTTTGCCAAATACCCCACAAGCACCGCTGATGGAGACCAACAATTTCTTCAATAAATTACTTGATAGCACACTCTCAATAATTTACACGGCGCAGGAGAGCGGCAATATGAAATAGAGACGAGAGCAACAATGTCCTGGAAAATTTATCGCTCACCCTTGCGTCCCCCTCCCCTCTCGCGCTGTTAATCTAACACTGTTTGCTGTAAGTGAAGAGGTGAGGATTGGCTGGGGGATTTCAATTATTAATTGCAAACAGTGACAGCTTAAGACTGACTAAATTAAAACATTACGCTCTCATTTCAATGTGATTTCTTCTTTATTTTGGCTGTACCACATTTTATTTGCAAAACATGCATTATTTTGTATACGTGTTGTCAATTAGGACGTGTAAATGTGCATTTAGATGCGCAATTTATATTTAAATGTGTTAGTCTTTATTTGACGTGTCTCTGGCTCCGCAGTTTGTCCCATAGGCCAGTGGGGCCCTGACTGCTTGAACTCATGTAACTGTCACAACGGAGCCCAATGTAGTGCCTACGACGGAGAGTGCAGGTGCAGCCTGGGCTGGACTGGCCTCTACTGCACACAGCGTGAGTCCCTCTCACACACACATTCACAGTTATTAAATATACAGACAAGAGCCACTATTATACACATGCAAACACTCTCTCCCGCACACACGTAATAGACATAAAGTGACACAGTGACATCTGTTGGCAGTATTTCCGAACTGCACCAAGGAGTTGTGAAATCTCATGATGTTATGATGCCACTGAGTGGTCCTTAATAATAAATGCACGTTTTTTTTTTCACGTCAGTCATTTAACTCATTATATGACCTTGCTCAAGGCTGAAATCAAAGACCATCAACATCATGCCTGCAACAGAATCCATCTTTCATTCATTACGTCAATCATTTCTTGATCCCTCCTCTGCTGCCACTCTGTTTGAAACTTTTTTTCATGACGGCAGTGATATAAACTCTTTCTTGAGGAGTGATGAAATCAGTTTGTGTTTTGCTGCAATGTTTGCTCCAGTAGGCTTGTTATCTTTAGCGGCTAGACTGTCTTTGTGTGTTTGTGCATTTATGTACTGTACGCGTGTTTGTCTACGAATTGCTATTAGTGTACGAGGGTGTCGTGAAAGGGGAACACTGCCATGCTAATGTAGTTCAATTTGGTACATGCTCTAACATATTCTGGTTATTTGTCGAATGTTGAGGCTTCTCTTTCACTCTGGGTTCCTGTTGCTGGCGTGCACCAACTGTGTGTTGTAGGTTAATGTGATGTAGCAGGATATCTCTTTCCTTCAGGCTGTCCCTCAGGGTTTTATGGGCGAGACTGTGCAGAGGTGTGCCGGTGTCAAAATGGAGCTGACTGTGATCATATCACTGGCCAGTGTGCCTGTCGGACTGGCTTTATTGGGACCAACTGTGAACAGAGTGAGTGTTGTAGCCTCTTTAAGAATTGTGTGTTCTTGTGTTAGGGGGTTGTGAGAATGTCAGTTCGAAAGGGACGTTTTGCCGCCCTGATGATGGTGGTGGTGATTGATGATCTGTGTGTATGACTGTGTTGCTCATCCACCATCCCAGGCAGTCAATCACAACATGAGTGTTTGTTTTACATGGTGTTGGCCCGGGGTGTTTGGTTAATTGTGTTTGTGTATGTGTTTTTATACAGAGTGTCCTCCCGGGACGTTTGGCTATGGCTGTCAGCAGCTGTGTGAATGTATGAACAACGCCACCTGCGACTACGTGACCGGAACGTGCTACTGCAGCCCGGGATACAAAGGAATCCGCTGTGACCAGGGTAACGCTCTCTTGCCTTACATCTTATTTCATCTGGGGTGAAAAAAAAACTTGGAAAAATCCCATAGGTTTACACTGAACGAAATAACCTGTTATGTTTTAGAGTTGGGCCTCTAAGTAACCACATAGCAAAGCCCCAGCAACCACCTAGAACACTGTAGGAACCAATTAGTAACACTCTAAAAAGTTAGAACCTTAGCAGCTACATAGCAACACACTAACAATCACTCAGGCCCTCAGCAACCACACAGAAAACTGTAGAAACTAAAGCAACACACTAACAACCACTCATATGTTGAAGAGCCACATAGCAACACACTAACAACCACTCAAACCTCTAGCAATTACATAGCAACACATTAACAACCACACAGACCATTAGCAACCAAACAGCAGCACACTAACAACCACTCAGACTCTTTAGAACCCCTAGTAACTGAATACCAACACACACGCACATCTGCTCAGACCCTTAACATTTATATAGTACACTAACAACCACTCAGACTCTTAGCAACCTTTAGCAACTAAATACCAACACAAAAACAACCACTCAGTCGGTGCTAATAGCCTTGTGGACAGCGCGCCGACATATAGTGCTGTTGCGCTGCGGGCGTCCAGAGTTCGAATCCTGGCTCATGGACCTTTTCCCCTTCTCTCTCTCTCCCACTTTGCTTCCTGTCAAACTACACTGTCCCATCTAAATAAAAGCATAAAAAACAAACAAACACTCAGACTCTTAGCAACTACATAGAAATTAATTAACAACTACACAGACCATTAGCAACTAAATACCAACACATTAACAACCACTCAGACTCTTAGCAACTGCATAGCGAACCATCATCATCAATACAGACCCTTAGCAACCAAACAGCAACACACTAACAACCACTCAGACCCTTAGCATCTACATAGCAACACATTAACAACCACTAAGACCCTTAGCAACCAAACAGCAGCACAATAACAACCACTCAGACGCTTAGCAACCCCTAGCAACTAAATACCAACACACAAACAACTGCTCAGACCCTTAGCAACTACATAGCAACACATTAACAACAACTTAGACTGTTAGCAAGTGCATGGCAACACATCAACAACCATACAGATCCTTATCAACTGAAGACCAGTACACTAACAACCACTCAGACCCTTAACAACCCCTTAGCAACTAAATACCAACATATAAACACTCGGACCCTTAGCAGCTGCATGGTGACACATTAACAATACAGATCCTTAGCAGCCAAAGAACAGCACACTAACAACCACTCAGACCCTTAGCAGCCTAACAACTAAATACCAACACACAAACAACAGACCCTTAGCAACTACATAGCAACACTAACAACCACTTAGACTGTTAGCGACTGCATAATGACACATCAACAACCATACAGATCCTTAGCAACCAAAGAGCAGCACACTAACAACCACTCAGACCCTTAGCAACTACATAGTGACACATTAAAGGAAAGGACGTGACGTGTGGCCAAGTATGGTGACCCATACTCAGAATTTGTGCTCTGCATTTAACCCATCCAAGTGCACACACACAGTAGTGAGTAGTGAACAACCATGACACACACCGTGAACACACACCCGGAGCAGTGGGCAGCCATATCGCTATCGCTGCGGCGCCTGGGGAGCAGTTGGGGGATCGGTGCCTTGCTCAAGGGACTCAACTCAGTCGTGGTATTGAGGGTGGAGAGAGTGCTGGTTATTCACTTCCTCCATCTTCAATCCCTGTCGGACCTGGGACTCGAACCCGCAACCTTTCGATTACAAGCCCGACTCCCTAACCATTAACAACCACTCAGACCCTTAGCAACTACATAGTGTCACATTAACAACCAGTCAGACCCTTAGCAACCCAAATAGCAGCACTAACAACCCCTCCAACTCTTAGCAACTATATAACAGCACATTAACAACCACTCAGGCCCTTAGCTACTACAAAGCAACACATTAACAACCATACAATCCCTTAGCAACTATACAGCAACAAATTAACAACCATAAAAATCCTTAGCAACTACATATCAGCACATTAACAACCACTCTTAGCAACCCAAATAGCAGCACACTAGCAACCACTTAGACTCTTTGCAAACTTTAGCAACTAAATGCCAGCATACTAACAACCACTCAGATCCTTAGCAACTACATAGCAACACATTAACAACCAGTAAGACCCTTAGTAACCACATAGTAAAACATTAATTCCATACCAACTACACAGCAAAACAGTGACAACCACTTAGACCCTTAGCAGCCACATAGAAGACCCTAGCAACTGCATAGCTACACACTATCAACCACTCAGACCACTGCAGGATGCATCACTCACGCTTTCTTCATATGTCTTGATTATTTTTGTGGTGTCTGTTATCATACATGCAACAAGAGATTAGCATTCATATGAATTCTATTGTACCCATACTTTTGGGAATGAAGTACCTGATATACTCCACTTGATTTCACCTTAATCATATTCTGTCTCAGCGGCTCTAGTGATGGAGGAGCTGAACCCCTACACTAAGATCAGTCCTTCTCTGGGTTCAGAGCGGCAGTCTGCGGGTGCAGTCATGGGCATCATCTTCCTGCTGCTGATCATCATGGCCATGCTCAGCTTGTTTGTTTGGTTCAGGCAGAGACAGAGAGACAAAGGACAGGAAATGCCCAGTGTCTCATACACCCCAGCTCTGCGTGTCACCAACACTGACTACTCCCTCTCTGGTAAGAACATCCTTTGAGACTAATCATCAAATATTCAATAAGCTGGTATGAACAGATGCTCCATGAATATTTTTACAAGTATGACTTATATATGTGACCCTAGATCACAAAACCAGTCATAATAAATCAACTGGAAGCTGAAAAATAAGCTTTCCATTGATGTATGGTTTGTTAGAATAGAACAATATTTGGCAGAGATACAACTATTTGAAAATCTGGAATCTGAGGGTGCAAAAAATCTAAATATGGAGAAAATTGCCTTTAAAGTTGTCCAAATAAAGTTCTTAACAATGTATATTACTAGTCAAAAATTAAGTTTTTATATATTTACAGTAGAAATTTTACAAAATATCTTCATGGAACATGATCTTTACTTAATTTCCTAATGATTTTTGCCATAAAAGAAAAATTAATCATTTTCATCCATACAATGTATTTTGTATATAACAAATATACCCCAGCGACTTAAGACTGGTTTTGTGGTCCAGGGTCACATATGTCTGTTCAGTAACTGACAGTACATCACAGTGCTACCACAGTTTTTATATGCTGGTAACCTTTGCTTAATTATTTAAATAATATTTTAATAACGTAAAAATACTGCATATATATGGTGATTTTTTTATGCCAGCTTCATGGGCTAGTTTTGATGATGTGGCTATAAAGGGCTTGACCAATTCCATTAAATGATTAGTTCACTTACTTGAATTAAAATTTCTTTATAATGTACTCACCCCCAGGTCATCCTAGATATTCATGTCCTTTTCTTCAGTCAAAAAGACATTTTTGGTTTCTGAGGAAAACATTCCAGGATTTTTCTCCATATAGTGGACTTCAATGGCAGCCAACAGTTTTAAGGTCCAAATTGCAGTTTAAATGCAGCTTCAAAGGGCTCTACACAATCCCAGCCGAGGAGTAAGGGTCTTACCTAGTGAAATGATTGGTCATTTTAAAAAAAAAAAACAAAAAAAAAGTATACTTTTTAACCACAAATGCTCGTCTTGCACTTGACTTCACACATTATGCAGTCACACTGGAAAGGTCACATGTGACATAGGTGGAGGTACCAACCTAGTGTTTACAAAGCGAACGTGCAAAGAAAGTCAAACGGCCTTTACATATAAATGTAAAACAACATCTGACAACGTCTAACTTTTTGAACTGGAGTACACAGACGAAGAGCAAACCATGCGTGACCTTTTCAAATGTGATTACGTAATGTATGAAGACTGTTTTGCTAGACAAGACCCTTACTTCTCGGCTGGGTTTGGTGTAGAGCCCTTTGAAGCTGCATTGAAACTGCACATTGGACCTCCAACCCATTGGTCTCCATTGAAGTCCACTATATGGAGAAAAATCCTGAAGAAAGACATGAACATCTTGGATGACATGGGATTGAGTAAATTGTTAGGAAATTTTTATTCTGGAAGTGAACTAATACACTGTGGTATGTAGAATTTATGAACAACTCTGTTTTGCTTTCTCCTTTAGAAACATCTCAGAGCAGCAGCGGTGGCCAGTGCTTCTCCAATCCCAGCTACCACACTGTGGCACAGTGCAACATCTCGTCCTCCATCACAAACAACCTGGACGGCACTCTCGCTCTTAAGGTGAGGGCATGGACGCATTTGCATTACAACAGAGATTCGCATCCTTGAGGTTGCAACTCTATGATGGCTCAGATTTTCAAAAACAATATTTTTTTCCAAACATCATTTGAATGGCCATAATAACTGTTTTTGTGCTTAGAATATTACATAAAAACATATGCTGTGACCCTTTTTTAGAGAAATGAATACTTTTATTCAACAAGGATGCATTAAATGAACCAAAAGTTAACAGTAAAGACATCTACAATGCTACAAAGATTTCTGTTTCAAATAAATGCTCTTCTGTTCGTAAATAAATCCTCACAAAAAAGTGTACGAGTTTCCAGCAAGATATTAAGAAGCACAGCTGTTTTCAGCATTGATAATTCTAAAACATATTTCAAAATATCATATTAGAATGATTTCTAAAGGATCATGTGAAACTGCAGACTGGAATATTGGAATATTAATTCAGTTTTGCCATCACAAGGTGAACATAAGAGACTTTCAAAAACATGAAAGATCTTGCTGACCACAAATTTTTAAATAGTAGTGTACCAATAAAGACTGACCAAACAATGTGTTATAGTTATGACCAGGGTTGCCAGATCTGCATAACAAAACTAGCGCAATGGCCAATTCAAAAAAGCCCAAAAGTAGCCCAATGATCATATCCCAAATATCAGAACTTAAAATATGCATTCCCATACCTAAAGTACACCAACAGTCACTGTTGAAAACCAATATATCGTAGTGATCAAAAACACAGCTCTTACCAGTGGTCCTCCTTTACAAAACTTTGTATCACTGGTGGAATATAAAATATTTTAGTACATGCATTTCAGTCAAATATACTTTATGCAATATTTCGAACCATTAACCCGCAGGGGAAAAATCAACCTGTGGCAACTGTTTAAAAGTAGCCCAGTTGTTTTTTTCTTGACCGAAGCTAATGTTTTAGCCTCACTGATAGCTCGGAGACAGATTTTATTACACTGGAAGTCATCTAAACCCCCTCTTACTGTCTCATGGTTAGAAGATTTGATGTCTTTTCTACACATTGAAAAAATTAAGTTTACATTAAGAGGTTCCACTGACAAATTTTATAAAAACTGGGATCCTCTAATTAATTTTGTCAAGAATACACCACATATCTTTGCTGAGTTATGATATTTTTTCCCTCTCACATTTATTTTTATTATTATTTCTTATATTTTTTTATTTTCTGATTTAACAAACATCTCTGTTTTCTTTTTTTGTTTGTTTCTAAATTTCTACATATATTTAATTAGTTGCTTTGACAATTCATGTTGGTGCTAATGTTTTTATTTATTTATTTATTTTTTAATATATATAAATACACTTAATGTTAATCTCCTCCTTGGGGGGCGACCGGGGGGTTGGGTCACTTTCTGACTGTTCTTGTTCATCATTAAAAAAAAGGAAAAAAGAAATGTGTAAATTATTGACATTGTGGTATCCTTTGTACATTTAAAAAAACACAAATAAAAAAAAAAGTAGCCCAATTGACCCACCCTCCTTAGTTACTGTTGCTATGTCCGACAAACAATGCCGCTCTCACACTACACATCATGTTTTTACGCAGTGAAAAATACATTGCAGAGCAATTAAGAAAGTGACAACACACCAGCAGACAAGACAGAGCAAGTTACTTTTGGTATGACCCAACATCTCAGTTTTGAAATGTTGTGATTTTTTAAGAAATTCAAACAATAAATGCCGTTTTGTGGCTCACGTGAACCGATCCTTTTTTCTTCTTAAAGCATGAAAAAAACATGAATGAACATCATAACGTATTTTTAATTTCAAGCGCGGAAAGACGTCAATACACACAATTTCACAGTTTTAGTCCACCAAAGTTAATCTACTCTTCTGATTTGTTTGTCGGACAGAATGGCAGATTCGGAAATATGATTGGTCAGATCGCCTGTCAATCAAGCTGTTTGTGAACACTCAATTCCGCTGGAAAACCATGGATTTGGCAAACCTGGTTACGTCAGAGCTAATAACAATAAAATTGACTTGTGTTGTTCTAGTAAGACAATCACGCTTGTGAGATCTTAATTTGGACTTCAACTGATGTGTGGCGTTACAAGAACTTTAGAACATAAAAAATGGGTTGCGGACCAAAAAAAGGTCAAAGAATCTTTGCATTACACTGTTTCATTAAGTCTATCATGGCAATGATCTTTCAGCGTCTTTGATGTTTTTTGTCTTTTTTCCCTGTAGAAAGGAGACAGGAACAGTTCAGAATGGAGAGCGTACTGCAATCTCAATGACCTGGGTCAGTGTCCTCACTTAATTTCTTATCTCACCCCCTATTTAAACCATCTTCTATCTGTTCCCGTCAGACAAAGCCTGAAACGTACTCATGCAATTTGAAATGGATCAGATATATCGCTCTTTTCTCCGCTCAGCCTATTCCGCAAAACAAATAAGACATTTGTTTTCCATTGAAGCACCAGAGAATTAAACTACTTACTCATTCCTGCGGGGTTGCAGCGAACAGCAGACGGCGCTTCTGGCACTGCAGCAAGACCTCCGCCTGCTGCTTTTTTAATAAGCCCCTACTTTAGGTGGCACACGCACATGCTGGAAGGTCAGACTTTGCCTATATTATCCAAGGTCACTCAGACCGGGGGGGGAGAGAGTTCATTACCTCTCTGACTTCCCATCCCAAGTCACCTCACCCCATTATGTCTACCTGCAGGTCTGCTGATAAGGCTTCAGCAGAGCATACGAGGCCTCAGAGACTCTCGTTGGAGTTGGGTATTTCAATCATGTTCTGTTGCAAGCCCACAGAGGAAGTGAAATAGGGCCAGTGACCACAAGTTCAAAGTGGGACAGTGATTTTATCTTTTTATAGGAAGTTTTCCCTGATAATTTACTCACCCCATGTCATTCAAGATGTTCATGTCTTATTTCTTCAGTCGAAAGAAATTAAGGTTTTTGAGGAAAACATTCCAGGATTTTTCTCCATATAGTGGACTTCAGTGGGAGTCAAAATTGCAGTTTCAATGCAGTTTCAAAGGGCTCTACACAATCCCAGCCGAGGAATAAGTGTCTTATCTAGCAAAACGATTGGTCATTTTCTAAAAAATAAAAATAAACATTTGTATCTGTTTATAAATGGAAAGTTATTTCAAAGTCTGGCCCAAACATTGTTACATTATGACTGAATCGTTTACTGGTAAGACAAGGAATCTATGTTAAATGAGTCACATCAAACTGTTCTTTTCTATAAACAGACTGAACTACGTCACATTTGTACAGAGGACAAACCCAAATGAACAGTGAGCGTACCCTGTAACTCTACTGCTGTCATGTCACCATGGAGACTATTCACATACTCAGTCCAAATTAATATTGCACTGGCTTTATCAGTGTGGGGTGGATGTTCTGTTTGAGCATTTCCATTTATCGAGCTTGACGTCACCCTAAAGGCATGTCAGTATCTCTGGGTAGTCAGCTGAAAAACGTGATTTAGAGACGTGACTTGGTTAAAGGTTAACTCATAATACTCATTAGAGTGACAAAGCTGGGTATTGCATAAGAGCTTGGTTTTGCGTTTGTTGGTATATGTGCAGGCCTTCCTGGGTTGTCTTTTATCTTGCTTACCTGCCTTCTTATATGTGTTTTCATTTTGTTGGTGCTTCAGATTCACCATTAAGCCCAAAATTCTGTTCTAAAAATATATTTTTTCTTGAGCATAAAATCAAATTGCATTATATATATATATATATATATATATATATATATATATAAATAAAATACAGTATATTAAAACAGTTATTTCAAATTGTCATATTTTTTATATTTTATATTTGATATAAAATTTATATATATATATATTTTTTACAGTTTTCACTGTATTTTTATCAAGCAAATAAATGTTCCCATTTGTGCTATAACTGTACTATCAATATATTGAAAAATATATTTAAATAATATATTATATTAAAATTAAATTAATTTATTTTAAAAAAATTCTTGAGCATCAAAATGAGCATAATTGAGCGAAAAGATTATTATTATTATTATCATTATTATCATCTTCTTGAGCATATAACAGGAATAAAATTGGAATAAGGAATAAATTACACTTATTAAATCTAACAATAAATGTTAAAACCGTTCATTTAAATTCTAATAGTATTTTAATGTATTTATTTACTGTTTTTACTGTATTTTTGATAAAACAAATAAATGCCATTTGTGCTAAAAATGTACTATCAAGATATTGAAAAATGTAAAATAAAAAATTAATTTAAATATAAATATATTTTTTGTTCTGTTGAGCATCAGATTAGCGTATATATTCATGACATTTTGTATAATATATTACATATTGAAAAATATATTAAAAATTAATTAATTAAAAACTTTTTCTTGAGCATCAAATCAGCATATATATATATATATATTTATATATTTTTTTTTTTACTTGAGCATGCCACAGAAATGAGATTGGAATAAGGAATAAATTCCATTTATTAAATATAAAAATAAAAATGCTAAAATCATTATTTTTAAATACTAATAGTATTTATTCACAGTTTTTACTGTATTTTTGATCAAACTAATACATGTCATTTAAGCTAAAAATGTATGTATTTAATTAAAATACATATTTTTCTCTTGCTTCAAATCACCCTATATATGTGAGTGTGTGTGTGTTTTTACAGTATTTTTAATCAAACAAATAAATGCCATTTGTACTATAAAATGTACTAACAATACATAAAAAAACATATATTAAAAATGAATTAAAATTTTAAAAAACCTTTCTTGAGCATCATATATATTTGACGCTCAAGCAATGATCAAGAAAAAAAATATATATATTTGGAATATATGAATGGAATAAGGAATACATTACATTTATTAAATGTAAAAATAAATATGTTAAAACAGTTGTTTTAAATGGTAATATTTCACAGTATTTTACTGTTTTACTGTATTTTTGATCAAACAAATAAAGCCTATTATAATATTTTACAACATGCTCTTTGACTGTTCCCATCACTATGTCATTTTGACATTTTTGTAGAGATTTCCCATTACTGATGTTAGTCATCGGCTATTTATGCCATTGTTGAATCATGAATTACTCAGAATCTATGTTCATCTGCCTCATCAGGAGTACCAAGAGGAGACACACTTACACTAAGGGACAACAAAACCACTCGGATGGCCAAAGGTAATAACTCTGATGGACATTTGCTCTTGTAATAAGAATATACCAAACTATACACAAGAGGTCCTTCTCTATTTTTGCTGTGGTCCCTAAACACAGACCACTGCTTTC
Organism: Labeo catla; assembly: GCA_012976165.1. Lineage (NCBI taxonomy): Eukaryota > Metazoa > Chordata > Actinopteri > Cypriniformes > Cyprinidae > Labeo > Labeo catla. The sequence continues at coordinate 197,329 of VONZ01000408.1, forward strand.
TCTTTATAAATTAAGAATGAATTTCTAACATTCGAACAAATCAGTGAAGTGACACAATATAGCGATCACGCTGATCTGGATGTGCATTTGCCTCATTCGCAAATGCGTTACGTTTCCAACTGTTTAACCGATTTATAAATAGCCTGTTGTGTCATCACTGCCTTCGTTCTACAGAGCACAACTTCATCTCTTCCTCAGTGTTTCCGGATGATGTACAGTACATAACTAATACATCCTGCAAATCTTTTACACTACATTAGATCTTAGCTGCCGTAACAAGATTTTCCAGTGCTGTCTAACAGGATTTCACTGCGAAAATCTACCCTGGGATGTTGTTTCTAAACAGTACATCATGGAAAAGTGCTTGTTTTGCATCTTTGACTAGAGATTGTCTTGAACGTAACTTCATTTTCCTATAGTCCTTTGTACAAATAATAACATTTTTGTCTCTCCCATGTCTTTTTGTCTCCCAGAGGGTGATGCGAAATGAATATGTGAGTAATATCTCTTCTGTAATGTGTGTAGATTACATAAAGGCCTCCATGTGTAGCTCCAGCTCGTGCTCCCTAAATAGCGAGAACCCGTACGCCACCATCCGAGATCCGCCCAGCCTGGCCTGCAAGCACACTGAAAGCAGCTACGTGGAGATGAAGTCGCCTGCTCACAGAGACCTGACCTTCTGCTCCAGCACTAGCACAACCCTGACCACTGCCAGCAGGAACGTCTATGACGTGGGTGAGTCTCAAGAATGCAAATGGGTACTGACTTCTACTATAAAGCACAACTCTTTAAGCACAACATTGTTAGTACTAATAAGAAAAACAAACTGGATTGTAATTCCTATAAGAAAGACATATTCAGGGATTTCACATTTTTTGCTGCATCTTTAATATGTTAAATAGATGTTGTGCACAGATCAACTTTGTCCTAAATAGTTATGAAAATATATCTATGTTGCCATATAAATAAATAAATAAAAATTAATAAATAAATAAGCCTATTATTCTGAGCTGTCAAGTTATACTTTTTATTTATTATATATATATATCAGTGTTATTTTAGTATTATTTATTATTTATATACTCTCATACTATTTATTAATATTTTGAATTACCTTTTATTTTCAGTTTTCATATTTGTATACATCCAGTTTATTTTTCTAAATAGCTTTCATTTATTTTTATTTCAGTTTTAGTCATTTATAACTTTAACTTATTTCAAGCTTATAAGAAAACATTTCTAATTTTCAGTTTTTTATATATATTTATATATACAGTATCACTGTTATTTTGGTATTTATAGAGTATTATAGTATTTATTAATATTTTGAATTTGAAGCTTTTATTTTTATACATTTAAAAATAATATTTTGGTCTTTTGTCACTTTTATTCTTTTTTTTACTATTTCTAAACAGCTTTACTTTATTTTTATTTCAGTTGTAGTTTTAGTAATTTTCTAACCTTAACTTCTTTCAGTTATTTGCCAAGAAAACATTTCTAATTTTCATTTGTTTTTATATATATTTATATGTATATCAGTGTTATTTTTGTATCATTTATATACAATTATTAGTATTGATTAATATTTTGAATGAGCTTTTATTTTTGTATGCTCAGTTTTCATATTTTTATACATTTTTTTTTATAATTTTGGTCTTTTGTCAGTTGTATTATTTTTTAACTATTTCTAATTTTTTATTAATTCAGTTTTAATAATTTTGACCTTTTTGTTTTTTTTAAACAGTTTCTAACTAGCATTAATTTATTTTTATTTCAGTTTTAGTAATTTTATAACTTTAACTTATTTCAATTAGTTGCCAAGAAAACATTTCTAATTTTCACTTATGTTTATATATTTTGAATATTTGAATATTTTATGTTCAGTTTTCATATTTTTATGCATTCAGTTTTAATTTGTCTGTTTTATTATTATTTTTTAACAATTTCTAAATAGCTTTAATTATTTTTAATTCAGTTTTAGTTTTAGTAATTTTATAACTTTGTTGCCAAGAACACATTTCTAATTTTCATTTAAGTTCTTCATCTAATATTTATATTTTATTTCAGCTTTATTTCAGTTACCAAAAATTATTTTAATAGTTTTCATTAACAATAACAACACTGCTGTTTATGTAAAATAACATTTATTTAAATATATACTTTTTAAAAAAATAGCTTATGTAAGGTTTATTATAATATAATTGTGTTTATACATAAATATATTTATACTTTATGTTCTTAGGCATTATTAACGATAACCCAATAATAAAATACAAATGATAATTCATTCGGTTTTAGTTTTCAAATGTTTGAATGAATGAACTTTATAAAAAAATACAAATTTATAAATATAAAAATAAAAAGTTATTTAAAGGAAAAGTTGTTTTTGATCGTACTACAAGGTGGCAACATTCAATCCCATTGTTTCCCCAAATGATGTCAAAATATCTAATGAGAAATCTCAAATCTTTAGAACAATGTACTGTATACTATAGAAAAAAGCACCAGTACATTAAAGATTCAGAGAGAGTTTGAGAAATCGAGCCGCTCACCCCTCGCCACCCTTCTTCCTCAGAACCGACAGTGAGTGTTCTTCAAGGACCCAACGGCCTGGCGACCGGATTCTCCCAGAGTCCTTACGACCTCCCGCGGAACAGCCACATTCCCAGCCACTACGACATCTTGCCAATGCGCCACAGCCCAACACACACCCCACCCCCTCCAGAGAGCCCCCCGAGCTCCCTGCTGTAGAGCCTACTCCTGCCCCGTCCAAAAACACAGACGCAAGACTCCAGGACCTCGTTTTTTAAAATCTCGACCTCTCTCTATCTTTCCCTTCTCATCTCTCTTTGTCTTCAAAAATCATTCAAGAACAGATGCATGACATACCAGACATGACACAGGAGGCCCGTATTCCTCTTTCCGTCGAGTAAATGAGGATTGTGGGAAATGGACTGTACATCAAAACAAGAACAGATTTGGACACCAGCGATTATTCATCATCCCTCTCAGAGGAGTTTTATAACAAGCTGTGCATATAACATCAGGAAATACAGACTTTTGGAGGAAATAAAGGAGCATTTGAGATGTTTTCATGGAAACATTCTTAAAAACTAGAGCTCCGCACAATGGAACAGATAATCAATGCGACTCGATGATCCAGAACTTTTCATTTGGAGCTGGCATCGATCTTGAAACCGCGAGCCAGGGGTGACCATGAGAGGACAATCCTCTTTTTTCTCCACCCGTCAAAGTGTTTAGTCTGGACTTCAAGGCATTGGTGACAAAGCATGATTTCAACAATAAGAGAAAGAAGGTTATTAAAGCATAGTGTGAGATGAGCGAGACCCGATCAGAACTTTATAATACTGTACATTTATCTACCACTTATAAACCTACACAGAAATATTTATAAAGGTTTATGAGGAGAGCCTGGGTCAAGGTGAGCGACACTGCTCATTTGTGTAACAACCTGGTGCTTTCTACTGTACATAGGAGTTTATGACTGTTGCTATCAATTATTCGAGTGTATGTCTTATGAACGTGGGATTGAGTTGTGTAAGACTTTTCAGAGCTACAGTATCATGTTTAGTTTTTCTTTGTATGTTTACATTTTTAAAACATCTGTTAGCGGGCCTTGAAGGGTTTTTAATTTGTGGTTATGTATTTATGATGTTTATTTATACCTCGTTTGTGCAAGTGATGTTTTTCTTTATAGTGTAAAAGGTAAACATATTTAAAAAAAGGGAAAAAAGTAGCATGAACAAATGACGATACCCATAGTGAGCAATTATTTTCATGTGCTTGTGCTATTCGTGCACAGTATTAATATATAAAGTCGACATTATATGTTAGCTCTTATGTCATAATAGACTCCATGACAGGATGAGATCTCATAATGTGTCCTAAAAAGTACAGTATAAATAGATTTGGAGACGTGTCCCGTTCCTTGTGTTCCGGTTTGTTTGATGATTACAGCTTTGCGGCTTTGATTTGAGTTTTGTTCTGAAGTGGCTGCGTTTCCATATAATAGCAATAACAGTGACAATCATTCATAAATAAAAGAAAAAAATTAATTTCATCAATCGCACCAGCTCCACGGATCAGCAGTGGTTACTTTAGCACTTTTAAGATTTGTTTCAGAATGCTCCGTTTATTTAATGTTTTTACTGTTTAATTGCTGCTTGATTTTTTGTTGTAAAAAATATATCGGCTAGTGCTGTCAAATGATTAATCGCGATTAATCGCATCCAGAATAAAAGTTTTACATAATAAGTGTATACTGTGTATATTTATTATGTATATATAAATGCACACATATATATTTTTTAAATATAAAATGTATTTACACAATTGATATTATATATAAATATATTTAATATATAAACATAACATATTTTTCTTAAATATATCCATGCATGTGTGTGTATTTACATATACATAGTAAATATACACAGCACACATATTATGAACACAAAAACTTATTTTGGATGCGATTAATCGCAAATAATCATTTGACAGCACTAATATCTACCTTATTTTTACCGTAAGAGCAGGCGCTCCCGGTCACTGTTGCCAAGTCCATGATTTTCCCGCGAAGTTCGGTTGTTTTTCCATGTCCGTGGGTGGAAGGCCCGGGGAACCCCACCCAAAATTTGTTTTTGTTTTTTTTCCTCCCTGGACGCGATTTTTAATGGAGACCCCCTCAAAACGCGATTTGGCTAGTTTTGGACTAGAGTTGAGTAGTAATTGCACGGGTTTTGTTGTGAATATCTGGCAACCCTGCCGTCATCCCCATCTAGCAGTACAAAACAGCTGGTCCTCCAAATCTGTCGTGAGGACATAACACATACTTCCTTCTCAGTACTAATCGCGTTGTTTTGCAGTCCGTTTTTTGTGTAATAACCACTAAATTGTATTACTGACCATCCCAAGAAAACTTCACCTTTACCTTAAAGTTAATATTTAAAAAAAAAAACTGATAATTTAACAACGTTAAAGGTAATCTTGAGCAAATCTATAAATCAGTATATCCTTTTTACACTGTAAATTATAATGTTGTGATACCTAAATTCACATGTATCATTTTAAACGATGGATTTTTGTTTTTAGTGTTTTCTTTTTAATTCATTTAGAGAATTCAAGATTTTAATATCAGCCAACTCTAATGAAAACAATTATCGCCGCATCTGTCCTGAAAAGGATAGTTCACCCAAAAATGACAATTCTATATCATTATTAATTACTCACCCTCATGTCGTTCCAAACACGTTAGACCTTCGTTCATCTTCGGAACACAAACTAGGATATTTTTTATTAAATCTGAGAGCTTTCTGACCCTCCATAGAAAGCAACGGAATTTCAAGGACCAGAATAGTAAGAACATCGATAAAATAGTCTGTGTGACATCAGTGGTTCAAACGTATTTTTTAAGCTATGAGAATACTTTTTGTGCACAAAGAAAACAAAAATAACGACTTAATTTAACATTGTCTTCTCTTCTGCGTGTTCACGAGAGTACCACAATTTATGCGTGTGCATTCTGCTTGCAAACAAAGCTCAGCAATCCGGGTTCTACGTCAAAACGCGTCATCTGACAGGGAAGAAATTGTTCAATAAAATCGTTATTTTTGTTTTCTTTGCGCACAAAAAGTATTCTCCTCGCTTTATAACATTACGGTTGAACCACAGATGTCACATGGACTATTTTATGGATGTCCTTACTATCTTTCTGGTCCTTGAACATGGTAATTACATTGCCGTCTACGCAGGGTCAGAAAGCTCTCGGATTTCATCAAAAATATCTTAATTTGTGTTCAGAAGATGAATGAAGGTTTTACGGGTTTGGAACGACATGAGGGTGAGTAATGATGGAATTTTCATTTTTGGGTGAATTATGTTACATAATGTTAGAATGTTCTGAATAAATCAAGCACTTTTACTAACTTTAGAAATTAGGACATAGTGGTCATGCCTTAAGGAACCGAAATAGGAATACAGTAACACATGACATAGCAGTGGTTAATGAGGTAATGAGACAGTTTCATTACAACTCAGAGCTTTTAAAGAAAAGTTAAAGGAATAGATCTCCCCCCAAAAAATGAAAAATTGCTTCATTTACTCACCTTCAAGCCATCCAGCTCATCTATAGTGAATTGGTGACGTCAAAATAAGAGTCCAAACAGCTGATAAAAGCACCATAATAATCCAGAAGTAATCAAGTCTATCAGTTAATATCTTGTGAAGTGAAAAGCTATGTGTTTGTAAAAAAAAAAATCCACTGGCTGACACATTTTAACTTAAAGTTAAAATATGAGTCTAATATCTATAACTTGCTTTCTTCTGTGCAAAAGTAATCTCATCTGAATTAGGAGAGAAATATGCACAGATCAAGCACTGGTTACAAGCGAAAACAGTTCAAAACAAATACATTGGTGGATGTTGGTGTGAAAGAACAACAGGGAATGGACTTCTCACTGGATGAAGTACCATTATGAATTATTAATGTTATTTTGGCCAGAAGTAATGCTAAGTGATGCATTTTTATTTTTGGGGAACTATTACTTTAAACACACCCACAAAAAGTAAAAGCCAAGCTTTGAATTAACTACATATTTTATTTGCTTTTTTAAATTGGAATTACAGTGGACAGAGTAATAGTATAATCATAACAATACAAAATAAAATCACAGTACAGTGCAGACGAAAGAAACAAAAAGAAATGAAGTTCTCGAGGCAATACGTGAAAGATCCGACAGTCAGAAAAGTAATATCCGGGTAATCTTACTAGGACACACCAGCTATGTGCAGTGCATGGGCAGGTCATAGTTGTGCCATCTGTACCCTCACATCATTGGCACTGGCCCCCGTTAGCACCAGAGACCCCTGCCTCCAAAGAACAGTCATACAATCAGAGTCAGGGTCCTAAATGAACACAAGCAGACCCGAATTGCGAGGTCTTTTCCTTTCGATGGCGATAAGTACTGTATTACCTCAATGTGCTGCTTATAAGATCTAGGGTTTCTAGGAGACTAAAAACAGTAAAATGACTCACATGCACTTTTGCAGTAATGCCGGTTCAGTCTGATTCACTAATTACATTGCAGCCTTTAAGGGCCTTTGATTCCACCTGGAATGTGTTCTGATACTGTTGAGAATGATCGCAGCAAACTATGTTGTTTCACCTAGGGCTGGGGTAATTAAAGTCAAGGGGATCGATAACCAAAGTGAAATTTCCAGCTTCAGGGTTTGCAGACTAAGATGCTGAGGTCTACAGTATTCCTCCACTCCGAGGTCACCCGTGGTGACCGTTATATAACATGCATTATTAGTTCAGTCTTTACTGATATTTTATGTCACACTGAGTACGTTTTATTAGACAGCCATTAAGCAAAGACGAGCATCACAGCTTGTGGTAGCTTCCCCATCTGCCGGACTCAGGACGACGACGCTTTTGTAGGCTAAAACACATAGTACATTCATAAATTATCACACTGAAGAGTCCCACCGAAGATTAAAGGCTAACAACTCGATTCAAGTGACTACCACAGAATAAATACAAGTCTTAAGTATCGTTAACTGTAGTGGCGGTAAGTCAAAACGGGAGAGAGATATTTTACATTCAGTGCAAAAACAAAAAAAGAGAAAGTATCCAGTCTATTCCCTAGAGTGCTCTCATGTGATGTGGGCCGTCAGCCGGCTGCTATTCACCGCTGCGTGTTTTTCCTGTTCCGACTTTAACGACAGAGTGTGACCTGCAAAAGTACAATGGGTTCGAGGTTGTGACAAGAAGATAATGTCACGTTTAGAGGAAGTCTCTATTCCCTCGCTTCATACTGAATAGGTCTGTGGTAGTGTTTCAAAGAGAACTTGTGCCTGTTTGCTAAAGTTCTTTCCCGCTATTATTGTTTTAACAAAGTGAATTTTGCCTTACAAAGACAGGGCTGGAATACAAAAAAAAAAAAAGAAAGTGTCTGTTAGACGCACAACTCGGCACGGGTTTTAGCACATGCGTGAAGCGCCCGTACGTGACGTTCCATCAAAAAAGGCACTAAAACCACTATTCTACCTCGAAGCACATGATGGTGAAGAGAATCAGCGCGGTAGCTATATGCCTTAAGGCCTCTTCCAATGGCCTGTTGGTGAAATCAAAAATGTAATGCGATGTTTCCCGTGCCAAATGCGTGAAGGGACTGTACATGCAACTTGGAAGATGGCTGAAAGGTGAAGACTGTGGTCTTTGGGCCCTAATCGTCATCTAACATCTATCATCTCTCTACAATCACGACATTAAATATAGCAAAACCTCCAATACTGCACGTTTCTCCCCTCCACCCGAGACAAGGGGGCTGCTACTGAAGACATACATGAGCGAAGCTCACACGTTTGCGGATGAAATTATATATTAAGACATTTGAGTGAAGATCGGCACAAATGATTATTAAAATTCTGCAATATAAAAGCCTACCATGGCAGGAAGGAGAAAAACCGACAAAATAAAACAAGCTTAGTCCAGACTGCAGGTGGTGACCCTTTGAGATTCCAGCTTTTGGAACCAGCCTCTGTGCTCAAGCCTAGTTGTGCAGCTGCATCTCAGACCCAAAGCAGTCTTGAAGAGGGAGGGAGGGAGGAGGAGGAGGAGGAGGGGTGTTGCAGGTGGGTGGTTGGGGGAGGGTACGGAACGAGAACGGGAACGGGACGGGACGGGACGGCTGCCGCTAGATGCTCTGGCAGCACTGCATCTTTGGTTTATTCTCAGTAGGTTGCACCTGGATGGACACCACATTGTTGCTAGGTGACATGTCATTGTCTCGGCGGTCAGACATCTGCTTTTGGGATACGATCCGGTAGATTTCTGCAGGAGGGAAAGAGATTGCGATGCTGAGACAATGCACAGTGCCAACAGTCCAGGAGCTGGTAATGAACACGGACTTTGTGTTGCCATAAAAGCCTATAAACCCCATGGTTATTGCGGGATGTCAGGGGCGAACGCAATTATGGCGTTGCAACGGACTGCGATGCTTTGAAACATTTATTATTTGTTCCTCCTCTGCAGATGCCAAGAGCTGAACAGAGGAGCAAAAGAAGACCGAAACTCTCTATTGCAGTCACGTCAGGCTAGAGAAACCTAGGGCTTTTGATGAGTCATTCATAAGGATATGGCCTTCAGCCAATCATTTACAATCTTTCTTTTCCTTTTAGACAAACAGTAGTTTCCTTAAGCCTGTTTAGTGTGTATTTCCTTATTCATGCATTCCTCATTACAAAAATAAAAGTTTATCATCCTTATCGCACACTCACCAGTCAGGATGGTCTGAAACGCAGTCTCTACGTTGGTGGAATCCAAAGCTGAGGTCTCTAGGAAGGACAGACCATTTTTCTCTACAAACATGAGAGAACATACATTAACTGTCAAACAAAGTATGCAAAGAAGCCATCAGGATTCCACAGGAGTTAAAGGTCTACTTGGAAGAGTTTATTGTGGATCTAACCTGCAAACGCGCGTGCTTCGTCAGTGGGCACGGCCCGAAGGTGACGCAAGTCGCTTTTATTGCCCACGAGCATGATGACTATGTTGCTGTCTGCGTGGTCTCTCAGCTCCTTGAGCCAGCGCTCAACATTTTCATAGGTGAGGTGCTTGGCGATGTCATACACTAGAAGGGCCCCAACAGCTCCCCGGTAATACCTATAGACCAACACGAGGATCAAATCAAAAGTAGATTGGAACATTGAAGAGTATGCTCAATCAGCATGAAATTAAAATGCACTAATTTGAATAATTCAATATTTATTCCAATTAAAATACAAATATTTGTCTTCATAATCATTTATTAAACTGTAATAACTTCTGAAACAATTTTCACTCAGTAATACATGAAATTATGCTAAGATGAGTTGGAAATGCCATTTCGCATTGACGATCTCAACCCTGAGTTATTTCTATAAAAATAACTATAACGTTAACTATATTGCATTTACACCAACTCGCAATAACTGTTTATCATCATCGTAATTCGCAGCAGTTATCTCGTCTGCCATTTTAAAGGCTTAAGCGCTATAAAGTCAGGTGGATTCTGACCATCTCATTCTTCAACTAGAAAAAAAATGTTCTGAAGGTAATTCTATGATACATGTTTTTATCGTGATAATTTTGTTTTGGATTCCTCTGATCTAAGAACTTAGGCATGTAACAGTATTATCAATTTCATGGTATCCCAAAAAAGTGTGGGATTTTTTTTTTTAAAGTGTAGTTTTAAAAATATATTTAAACTTCTTATTCTAACATAAAAGGTCTTTAAAGTTGTTTTGGACCTTTATGCTTTGGCACAGTATCTATCAAATGAACTAAAACCAAAACCACAATATGGCTTAAACTATTCATCTTCGTTCAGGTGATCAGCTCATGATCCAGTGTTTTCTGTGCCTCAGAACGGCTCAGTTCACAGTGAATGCAGTGAACTCGTTTATTGCATGTGCTATGAGTTTAACGTGCATTTGGGAAGCAACAGCCACCAGTTATGCTTTATTTTAGCGGCAGATGATTACAGCATTTCACTAGATTTGTAGTGAGATGTGTTTTTGTAAGCCTGTTTTTACTGAAGCTGGAGTTTTCCATCAAAATAAAAGCTCTACTGTAATTTCCATCAAAATAGAAGCTTAAAAGTGCAGTATGAATTGCTGACAGCTAGCGGTTTAATGTTATATTACATAACATTACTGTAGCCAAAATTCAAAATAACTTTCAAGTGTAGAAATTAGGAAAGTAGTACTAGCAGTACCAAAACACGAGTGTGAATGTAATTTAAACACAGTACACCATAAATAAAAAGAGGGCTGAGTCCCCTTTAAAGTTCAGGTACAAGTCAATTCACAAACTTTTTTCCAACTTAAGTTTTCTTAGTTAAGAACATGGATTGGAGCTCTTAATTGTCTGTTGGATTGGAGCTCTTAATCACTGGTCCAAAACAGTGTTACTTTATTTTTGTCGATAAAACACAAAAGGAGATGTTAGGTAGAATGACAGCCTCGACCACCTTAATTTTTAACTCTCAAAGTGCATTAGATATAATAATTTAAGTTTAAAATGCACAAAATTGTATTTTTTTTTTCCAATGCTTCATTTGTCTTTTTTTTTAAATATTGCAATAAATATCGTACCATGGACATGGATCAAGATATTATCGTATCATGAGATTTTGATATTGCTACATCCGTAATTATACTCATAATTCATATCGTGTGAATAAGCTTAATCAAAATATGTCAATTGCTATCTCTAATATGAGGACAAATACATTTGGTATTTGAAGAGCCTTACGCTGAAGTGATGGCCCGGTAGCGTTCCTGTCCAGCTGTGTCCCAGATCTGAGCTTTCACCGTCTTTCCATCCACCTGAATGCTACGTGTAGCGAACTCCACTCCAATAGTGCTTTTGCTCTCAAGGTTGAATTCATTACGGGTGAAACGAGACAGCAGGTTACTCTTCCCCACACCTGAGTCTCCAATCAGGACCACTTCAAAATAAAACACAGCAGGGTTTAATATCTGTCATCAGATCAAGAACAACCTCTTTTTAAAAGGTTAGTTTACCTAAAATAAAAAACCTGTCATTTATTTACCCTCATGTATTTCCAAACTCATAAGAATTTTCTGCACATTTGAAACACAAATGAAGACATTTTAATGAAACCTGAGTGACTTCTGTTCTGTCCCTCCATTGAAAGTTAATTCCATTAAAACACTGACAGTTAAGAAACACGCATGTTCTGTGTTTACTATATTTGATGTACTCTTATGTACATGCATTGATCAATGTCTAGATATGCCAAAAGGCCTAAATTAAATCTGTTCATCACATAAAGCAGTTGTGTCTCAAGATCTGGTGTTTGCTATGTCTTCATTAAGTTTTGGCTACATGGACTTTTTAAGGAGGAACAGAAATCTCTCAGGTTTCATTATGAAATATCCTCATTTGTGTCTCAAACATAAACGAAAGTCTTGGAGTTTGAATGACATGAGGGTGAACAAATGACAGAATTTACATTTTTAGGTGCACCATCACTTTAAATAGGAGTGTGAGTGATAAATCAAAGACACTTCTGTCTAAAATAAAATAAAGGAACAAACCTCTTCACATTGGGAAACTGAGTGCTTATGTCACAACCATATGCCACAGTTTGAAAGTGAAGTGTATTTAAATAGGTGGGAAAAAAATGCCATTGTGAGAGAGATGACCATTTTTGGTAACATTGCTGTGACACAAACTTCTTGGAGAATGATGGCTTACACAAATCTTTTAAATCTTATTTTAAGACATGTACACTGAACATGACTAAACTGCTAGATTAGAGAGGTAGTTTACTACGAATCACATGTCAGCACGTAATTTCCTAACTGATGACACAACAGGAGTGAAATCTCACAAACTGCTGGAACAATGCATTGCAAAGTTCACTAAAGTGAAAACACAACTTGTTTCCATGACTTATCTCAAGAAGACAAAAATTTCATACGCATTCATAAAGGGAAAAACAACGATAAACAACATACGTACGCAAAGAGAGGCCGCGTCACCTGACATCTTATAGAGACAATAACAATAAGCTGACACAAAACAGCTATCATTTTTTAAAAGACAGTTCATCCAAAATATCTAAATTCCGTCATTATTTGTGTTGTTCCAAAACAGTGTTACTTTATTTTGTCGATAAAACACAAAAGGAGATGTTAGGTAGAATGACAGCCTCGACCACCGTTCACTGTACTGAACAAGATATAATGAGAGTGAACGGTGGTTTAAGTTATCCCAAATATCGCCTATGACATCGTCCTCAGAAGAAAGTGCGTTAAATCATACATGCTCGGAAAAACAATCGGGAAAAACAGGCCGTTTCCAATTTCCGCCTGCTCCGTTAAACTCCTCCAGCGACAGTCTGGGCTAACTTCAGCTAGCCGCTTCAAGGTGTGGTCCGATCTACGGTAAACTGAGTTTAATGTGACAACCATCACCCGTTTAGATTCAGTGTGCCACAACAGAGCGACATTTCAGATAAACCGACAAATACTAAAATGATACGATTTCACCCGAGGAGCAGGAGTTTGTTTGGGCAGTTCGAAGCCAGCTAGCCGGTTAGCTGGCCTTCAGTGTTTAATATAAAACCACACTAACCAACAATAACCGCGATTATCAAAACCGCTTTAACTTGTTCATTCGAGACAAACGTATTCTGTACTCACCTTTAAACAGGTAGTCATATTCGTCATCTCGCGTCCCCATCTCGATTAAAACAAAACCGCAAACAATGGAAAAATGTGACGGAAAAGTGGAGCCGACCCGAACCTGTCCTCTCCGCTGCTGCACTGCAGTGTATTTGTGATTAGGCTGTAGCCATGCTAACGGGTTAGCAAGCAGGCGAACCAGTGAGCATCTCCCGAAGTGTTCCGGGTTAGAGCCTTTACTGACTGACAAAATAAAAGCCTAGTTATAATATTAATTTAATTTTATTTGGCAATTTTTTTTAAACAGAAAGCTTTAATTAAGTTGAAGATGAGATACCATTGTGATGTAAAATGTACTGTGTATAGTGTGTAAAATTATGAGAATTATGAGAATAATGTAACTTACACTACCAGTCAAAAGTTTTTGAACAGTAAGAATTCTCTTCTGCTCACTAAGCCTGCATGTATTTGATCCAAAATACAGCAAAAGCAGTAATAACAGTAATATTTTACTGTTTAAAATAACTACTTTCTATTTGAATATATTTTAAAATGTAATTAGTTCCTGTGATCAAAGCTAAATCTTCAGCATCATTACTCCAGTCTTCAGTGTCACATGATGCTTCAGAAATCATTCTAATATACTGATTTGCTGTTCAAGATTTATTATTATTATTATTGTCAATATTTAAAACAGTTGAGTACATTTTTCAAGATTCTTTGATGAATAGAAAGATCCAAAGATCAGCATTTATCTGAAATAAAAAGCTTTTGTAAAATTATACACTATACCATTCAAAAGCTTGGAATCAGAGAATTGCTAAATAATAATTTTATTTAGCAAGGATGCTTTAAATTGTTCAAAAGTGATGATAAAGACATTTATATTTCAGATAAATGCTGTTCTTCTGAACTTTCTATTCATCAAAGAAACCTGGAAAAAATCTACTCAGCTGTTATTTTTTTTTCAGCAGCAAATCAGAATATTAGAATGATTTCTGAAGGATCATGTGACTGGAGTAATGATGCTAAAAATTCAGCTTTGAAATCACAGCAATAAATTACATTTTAAAATATATTAAAGTAGAAAACATATTATAAACAGTAAAAATATTTCACAATTTTACTGTTTTTGCTCTACTTTGGATCAAATAAATGCAGACTTGGTGAGCAGAAGAGGCTTCTTTAAAGACATAAAAAATCTTACTGTTCAAAAACGTTTGACTAGTACATTTGTGTTAGTGTCCCGTAGTTATTTTTTGTGGTATGTTCTCTCTAGCTGAAAATACAACCTAATTCTGACACGAAATTGATCACATTCTAGTAAAAAATATATATAACAATGGTTAAAATGTTCAAAATTAAAACTTTATGTTTAATATGTTTTAATATGAAATATGTGCTTTGTCAGAAATCAAATATTTTTTGTAGAACAGAAAACACTGAGTGATATGAAATATGTCCTTTACTGGCCTGCAGTGAGGTTTGTGGCTTACCATGGTGTTCTTGGGAGTTATTTTCAAACTAGGCTTGTAAAAATTGGGTTGTTTTGGTCATACTTCCTGGTGATAGCGGTTTAGAGGAACAAACAGATGAACAACAAAGGAAACCACCATTTTTACAACTAGTCATCAAAAACTGTAGATTTCGACTCACCGGCAGGGCGGTTCCATGGTGTAATGGTTAGCACTCTGGACTCTGAATCCAGCGATCCGAGTTCAAATCTCGGTGGAACCTAGCTTTTTGTCGTTGTTGTTGTGAGAAATGAATCAGAATTTACCAGTAATAGCTAATAGGAGCACGAAACGTTCGCAAAAGGACAATAATTCTATGAAACACTGCGATAAAACCGTAAACACTCAAACACTGTGTTTTTTAACAAAAGATGTCAATATTACAGAAATAAAGAAAGTAAAGGAGCAAATCAGGTACGTATTGTCTATAATGAAATGAAACCGCGTTATGTTAAGAGCTTTCTAACATAAAAAGGTTTGTTTATATTCAATTGAAAAGTTACATATGACCACTAGGGTGCAGTATTGTACGTGTCTTGAGTCACAAAAACTCAAAATGGTTGAAATGTACTAAACGTGATTTCATAGACGTAAACAAGGGGCTTTCTAAATCCTACATTTTAACAATCTGAAACATACAGTTCCTTTAGGTAGATGAAAGGCAGGTGCATTGCAGGGGTGATGGGAAAGTCCCCAATGAGTCATGCCATACGACAGACAGACATTTCAGATTTGAAACGATGCATATTCATCTCATATTTAGCCACCTATATTTAAATAGCGTGCAAACGACAAGGACAGTGATGCCACCGAAGGTATTTAGTCATTCTGTAATTATATTCTTAAAAGTATCAAATTCCATACTTGCTTGAACAATCATAGCATTCAAGCCTGTGACTCATAACCGACAACCATATGCATTTCCTGGCAATGCATACCAGACCTGTTTTACTGCCAGTTATATGGAATACTCTGTTGAATATAGATTAATTTGTCGAGATTGTTTTCTTTTTCTTTCTTAAGAGCTTCTTTTGATTACACGAAAATGGGTTACAGCTATAAGAGGGTTTTTGTAAGTCTTAGATCCTAGGCTCTCTCAGAGAGCCAAGTTAAGCAGCATCCAAACATTCCTTGAGTATTCCAACATATTTAACAAATAAATCTGTGTGATTTAAAGCATGGCTACGCCTGCTTTTTCATAATTTTCTTTTTACATCACCCAGGCTCATCTAGCAGGACGTCATCCAAATGTTCCAGTGCTTTGCAGCAAGCTGTACAGGACTGTACTCTGAGTTGCATTTTTGATGTATATTCTGTAGGTTCTGCCAGTAATGTACTCATGTTGCTGACTCAATCTTTGAAAAGAATCACCTGCTGGACAGCTGGGGGTTTTCCTTCACTGCAACCAGCGGGCAATGTAATGCCTTTCATTACTGCCACTATTAAATATTCAAATTTTTAGGTGTTTTCCTCTTTAGAGGAAAAACTCTTTAGATAGATTTAGAATTCTCTAAATGCTTTTAAAAAGCCCTTGTCATATGTTGCATGCATTTAACCAATGTTATCCACATGCCTGAATTCAAATTTCAAGTTTGGGTTTATTAGTTATTCTAATCATACCCAAGCACACAGTGAAAGATAATATTACTTCAGATCCACAGGGAAATTATAGAGACACTGAGACAGACGAAAACAGAAACACAAATCCAAAACATAAATGTGATTTCTGTGCAGCACGGTAGAATAAAAAATAGGTACAGACATCATTTTTGCCCTCATTTTTGCAGTGCCAAGATAAAAATCCTTGGATAAATACATCAAGATGACATTTCTATGGCGAACCGGAGTACTACTGCAAGTGGGCTGTATATAAATGCCATTTCAAACGAACACAATTTGTAGCCTAACAAACGTAATTGCTACATCTAAACAAATAGAGAATCCTGTGAAGTTGTGATGAAATGTGCCGCATATTGAATAACACTGATGATTCTGGCAGACCCTGGTGGATATCATCAAACTCTGTGGTAGGCGGAGGAGGAGATCAGGGACGGCAGCCTTCAAGCTCTGATCAGTTTGTTCAGCTGCTTCCATGCCAAATGTATTAGGCTCAACTCCAGTCTCAGATTCAAATCCAGACACTAAAACTAAAAGAACTTCTCTGTGACAATGTAAAGGCTTTTACAGAAGTGCAAAATCAATGCAAAAACTTGTACTTCACTATCAAGGCAATCAAAGTGGCCATACTAGGTTTGCTGCTGATGTTTGAAACTCTAGTCCTGCCATTTGGGTGGCCGGCGTGTGGCATTTGGAGCCACATAGCTATAGGACTATATCACGAGGGGCTAATCCTTCTGATGTTTATGGCTTTGCACCGCCAGCTGGGTGGCCAGCCTGCATCCAGTAAAACTGCTTTATTAAATCATTCATCTAGGTTCAAGAAGTGTCCTCTGTGTCTTCTTGATGAAGAAACCTGAAGCACTTTGAAGGCTGGCCTTCAGTAGTCGTGCTCTCTCGAGTGCTTTGCAGCACCTTTTGATCTCTAAACCTTTTAACCAAACTTTCTCTTGCTGCACATTAACCCCCACACGTTTTCTAGATTAGTAGGTGTCCAGATGTAGTTCACCTCTTAATAAGTCTTCAACTTTTGTCAGTGGATATCTGCCTTATTGTTTATAGATCCAGCTATTTTTGTTGCATGAAAAGACTTAATGCTATGTCAGCTGAGACACATTTTTTAACAAGCTGACGAGCTGTAGTTGAGAATGTAGTTACAGCGGCTATCCGCCCTCATCAGACCACCTAGAATGGCGTGGAACGTCTGAGTCAGTGGCACATTTTGTTGGCAGTCACACCATTAAGCAGAAAAAATGTCTGCAAATTCCCTTTTCTGGTGAGGGCTGCATCACCATTATTCAAAGCCCTGTTAGTGCAGTGCAGGACCAGGTTTTGCAAACAAACTTAGGTAGTCCCCCAAGACTAATACTCTCTATAACTTTGTCCTTGGTTCAGATGTGAAGGAGATTGTCTCCATAAACTGAACCATTTACATGGTGCACAATGACTGCTAATGGACAGCAGCAGTAATAGCAATACACAATGGAATTAAATACAGTGACTTATGCTACATTGCCATATTATGACATGTAACAATTAGCAGTTGATTAATATGGGTTTTTTTTATGGATAAGAGCAGAAAGAGCAGGATGGTTGAAATAATTCTAATAGTCAGGCTCAAACAAAAATGCTTGTGTAATAATAGGATTGACCACTTGACCACTTTATTAGAGTTAAAAACATTCTAAAACAGTACTAAAATATTACTTGAAATAAAATAAATGTTAACTGAAATCAAATTGAATATATATTTCTTTTCCAAATTGCATTGACTGCTCTAAAATATGAGACACCAATGTTTCAGGAGTTTAGAACACACAGTAGGACACGCTCGATAACCGTTTTATTTTCTATTTTGGTTTAGGTTTATTAGGTGTTAACTATACTGCCAATGTTTCCTGTCATAGCTAGGCAAAGATTTGAATTCAAAAACAGAATCGTAGCTATTAAACTATCTTGTTATGAGATCTCAAAAGAGATCGTTCTGAGGTTAAAAATTAAATTTTTGTTTTCATCCTAATTCAAGTTTTGAAGAATTAAAAAAAAAGTACTACTGTAAGGTTAACCCTACCTGCCTTAAATGTTTGAAAATGATTAACAGTTCATTAGTAATTTAGAAAAGTAATCAAGAAGTAATCAAAAGTAATCTGTTACATTACATGTACATTACATTAATTGAAATAGTCACACTACTTATTACATCTGTAACCTATTATATTTGCAAAGTGACCTTCTCAACACTGAACTTATTTTATTTTAGCTGCTCTCTTAAAAATAAAGGTGCTTCACAATGCCATAGAAGAAACATTTGTTTCACAAAAAGAGGTTCTTCAGATTATAAAAAGGTAAGAAAAAGATGGCTCTTTAAAGAACCTTTAACTGAATGGTTTTATGTGGAAACAAAAATGATTCGTCTGTAGCATCACTGTGAAGAACCTTTTAAAGCACCTTTATTTTTATAAGTCTAACTGCCAGGGAACATTTCACATTTTTATTTAGCTGATGTACTACAGCTTGATGTACTAAGATAAGTAAAACTGAATACTGAAAAACTAATAAAAATAACAAAAAGACAACAAAATGACTTAAACAGTAACTAAAATTAAGATGAAATTGAAAATTTGAAAATAAAAACTAATTTAAACTATTAATAAAACTATAATAGTATACTATAGATACTAAAATAACACTACCCCGGTTAATTTAGGTTAACTGTAAACATACACTACCAGTCAAAGTTTTTGAACAGTAATATATTTTTTAAAGAAGTCTCTTCTGTTCACCAAGTCTGCATTTATTTGATCCAAAATACAGCAAAAGCAGTAATATTGTGAAATATATTACTATTAAAAATAACGTAACATAATATAATGTACTCCTGTGATCAAAGCTAAATTTTCAGCATCATTACTCCAGTCTTCAGTGTCGCATGATCCTTCAGAAATCATTCTAATATGCTGAACTGCTCAAGAAACATTTATTATTATTATTATCAAAATTTAAAACAGTTGAGTACATTATTTTAGGATTCTTTGATGAATAGAAAGATTCAAAAATTAGCATTTGTCTGAAATAAAAAGCTTTTGTAACATTGTACCCTATACTATTCAAAAGCTTGGTGTCAGTATAATTTTTTTTTATATATTTTTTATTTAATTGACTAAAAGTGATGATAAAGACATTTATAATGTTAAAGAAGATTTCTATTTCAGATAAATGCTGTTCTTCTGAACTTCTATCATTAAAGAAACCTGAAAAATGCTACTCAGCTGTTTTCAACATAATAAATGTTTTTTAAGTAGCAAATGCGAATATTAGAATGATTTCTGAAGGATCATGTGACTGGAGTAATGATGCTAAAAATCTGGCTTTGAAATCACTGGAATAAATTACATTTAAAAAAATATTCAAATATAAAACGGTTGTTTTAAATAGAAAAATATTTCACAATTTAACTGTTTGTGCTGTACTTTGGATCAAATAAATGCAGGCTTGGTGAGCAGAAGAGACTTCTTTAAAAACATTAAATATCTTACTGTTCAAAAACGTTTGGCTGGTAGTGTATCTGCTGATCTAGTCTACTTTAGTCCGCTGTCTAGTCACTATCTATCAAAACAAAACAGTTTAGCACAGTTAATATTTAAGCTATTTTTTTAAGTTTGTACCTCTCATGTAATTCCAAGGCTGTTTGTGTTTATTTATCACGGACTGTATCTTTAAATCCAGCTTCCAAGTGCAACACTTTCAAACACATTCTGTCAATAACATTCAGCACCACAGGCTTTATATGGACTACCTGTCGGGACGCCCCCATATTAAATCAACTACAGTCCCCGGAATGTTCAACTGACGTCACGGTTTGCTGGCAGTCACGTGCTCCGGTGGCAGGTTTTGATAAGCGCTTGCGCGAGTCTCGAGCCGAGCGCATCTCTGAAAACGTATAGAGAAGATGAGGCACAGCCCTCCCGGAGGGAATGTTTATACGTGATAGAGGAATAATTTATTTGTCTGATGAAAATGGATGGAAATACATAAAGCCCTTCTTCAGTCAACTGATTAATAATCAAAATAACGGTGCGTGTTTCAATGAGCGTGTCCTCTGAAGCGTCGTCCTACTGAAACAGTGAGTGTGCTATCCTCATATCTATTTATTGGTCACGAACATTAATTTGCCTCATGTTAGAAATGGAAAACGCTAAAATATGTGATAAATGATACATCTAAAGCATTTTAAATCAATATATTATATAAATGTATGAGGCTGACCGGCGATGGAGTGACTGCTGTCATCACGCGTCGGTAATTGTGCGGCTTGTTTTGATTCTGATCGTGTATTTACACACCATGTGTTGATAGTCATCACTTACACAATCTGTCGTGAAGCTTGTTAGAAATAAGTTTCTGTTTATATAATTCAGAATTATGGGCTTTTAGGATGCAAATACCGTGGCCCTTATGATTTATGAGTTATTGTAAGACTGACCCAGCCCTGCTGTCTGGACGCAGTATCATCTTCATGTTTATTTCACCATATTTTTTATGTTTAGCATGTAATGTTTTATCTTTACACTGGCAACTAAAATGCATCTATAATGGAAAGGAGGATCATTACAATGTCAGTACTGGTGTGATGTTGTCTGGAGGGCCATAACAATCATAGGCACTATCAGTATATGGATTAGTGGTTGACTTGTGTATTTTTTAATGATTGATTGTAAATGAGTACATTTTGTCCTTGCAATCCTGAATGTGGGTTAAATCCTTGGGTATCGCTACTCAACAGGGTGCCATCATGCTCAAATACAGATCAGAGTTACAAATACAGAGATTCATGCATTTTGTCTGACGTGATAATGTGACACTGTAATTGTTTGAAAGAAAGCCTGGTTGAGGAAAGAATGAAAATTTGCAAAGATACTAAAGAGAGGTTAAGAAAGATTTCTCAAAGCATCCATCCTGTATAGTATCGGTGTGATATGTGACCCTGGACCGAAAAAACAGTCATAAGGGAAATTTTAAATATATGAAAAGCTGAATAGATAAGCTTTCCATTAATGTATGGCTTGTTAGGACAGTACAATATTTGGCCGAGATACAGCTGTTTGAAAATCTGGAATCTGAGGGTGCAAAAAAAAAATCTAAATATTGAAAAAATTACCTTTAAAGTTGTCCAAATCAGATCAAAAGTTTAGACATATTGCAGTGGATTTATTTTCATTTTTTATTTTTATATATTAAGCAATCCATGCTTTAAAATGCATCATCATTACAGTAAATGTTACATTAAGGGGAAATGCCTGACTAATAAGACTCTTGGTTGTTTTCATTTTCTCTTCCACTTTGGAAACCCTGCATGGGCAGAAGTTGTTTTGAAACTCCAGATGTTTGCCAGAATTTGTCTCTTGACAACATGTTGAATAAATACATAACTTTATTAGTGTCTTTAAACCCAAAAGTTACAGTAGATGGAGTTTGAGTTTAAAGAGAAAATAATTCCTGCCTGTCCTGTACCTTGGTATAGTCTCCCTGACAAAACATTTCCACATAGAAATAGCTGGCCTGCCTCCTCCTATCCAAAGTATGCAGATGTCTGCTTGTTTCCCGGCATGGTGCAAAGGAATCAAATGTCCGCCCCGTGTCTTAAGCAGGACCAGATGCTCGGCCAAATGTGCTGCATTAGTTCCCCCTTTTTGTGTTTTCCTCCAGGCCTCCCTGCTGTCCCAGAGCTGTGCAGTATCAGGAGCCTGTTGGTCCATGGAGCCCGTACTCAGGGCCACAGCCCATAGCTCCAGCACAGCTGGATAACATCATGCTCATTTTTATGGGCAGACTGTTAAATTGGCTTATCCTGTGGCTCTTACACGCCACAGGTTGGTGAAAGAAGGACACGGCTTATCGTGTCAACAACCCTAAGCATGCAACACTAAGATAAAATGATTAGAAAATGGTATTTTGTTTTGCTGTGGGTGTTTTGTTTGTCTTCCCTGTTGTAATGAGTCATATAAAGCTACACTCTGTACTGAAGAGGTTTAAATGTAAATAAGGAATATCAAACTCAATTTAGGTCAAGCCCCAGTTTGGTCAAAACATCACTATGAGAGTGGATTGTTTTTAATCCCTTAATTTTATATTATTTATGCACTGTATCATATTAATAAAAAAACAAAAGGAAAAAAAAGGAAATCAATAACTTTTGTAGCTTTAAGGATTCATCTATATTTCATTGCTGTGGCTTACAGTGAATTTATAACAGCTTCGCAATGTGCCTAACAACGCGCTCAGCTGTTATAAATTCTCTGTAAACCACAGCTTCTTGGAGCTTATTGCTGTTATAAAATGGTTATTCAAAATATTAGTAAGGTTTCACAAAATAAACCGAGCAAATCAAGTGTAATGATATTAATAAAAACATTATTTTTCTTCCACCAAACAATGTAGTTCCTCAGAAACAGTTGTGGTTGGAACAAAGTGGTTGCCGAGCAACACAGATGTAAACAAAGGTGTATGTTTGTAGAATAATTTACAACAGCTTCGAAAGCAGCTCACCCAATCAGAATCAAGGACTGGGACTATCTGTTTTATAATTAGAATTTAGAATTTGATCATTTTATTCAATTTTTGTATATTTCCCACTTGCTAAAGGGCACAGGTAAATAATGGGTTTATAAAATAGTTTTAAGTACACTTAAATTAGAAGTTGTTATTTTCTCTAAGTCTAATAAATGTTGAAATTGATAGCTCTCGGTTATGCTGTAATGTTGAATGGTTATAGTCAATGGTTAAATATTAGGAAAAAAAAAACTATTTCATAGAGACATTAGCAATATTGGTATCAGTGATAATGAAAAAATATATTTAACTAATATTAAAAAATATACTGTCTTTATGTTGTTTCTACATAAATTTGAAGATTGAATGTGAAATTCTTGCAATATAAAAGTATATTTAAAAACTTTAATGTTAGGTGGGATTAATCGATTAATCACAATTCATATTTGAAAAAGTGTGCATTTAATTAATTTTTTTAATCAATTGACAGCACTAGTTTTAAGGTTTACAGACATGTCTGTAAAATTACTGGATAATATCCTGGCCAGTATATTTTCTGTGATTTGTTTACAGTGTTTTCTTAAAATGCTTTATATATTTTTATATTACTCATTTTAGTATTTATTTACAACACATGCACTTTTGAAGTTTATGAAGTCCTTATGCATCTTTAATGATAGATATTTGGATAAAACAAAACTAAAGAAAGCAATATTAAAAAATAAATTAATGCAAATGTTGTTTAGCATTTGATGAATAAAAGATTTATTTTTTAAAATCATTTTTGTGCATTTTGCTTTTTTTTATGAAATGTAATAATAAATCACATTTTCTTAATGGACTGTTACTTTGAGTGCTAATCCTAGATCACATCATGGATACGCTCACATCCTTCTACATCTCTTAAGATTTATGTCTGTTACGTGAGGTTGTTTTTGTATTCCGTGGCGTCATTCTGTTGCATTGTGCTGTCTGTACTGTGTGTTCTGGAACTGTCCAGTCATTTAAACTGGAAAAGGGAACCATCGATCTCTAACTCCAGTTCTTTGGGATGACAAGTATCATGTCGGTCAGAGATCAGAGAAGTAAAGGAGTTCCTTATTTCTCTCTCAGCATGGCTCAGACATTAAGTGTAATTTTCTTTCATGGGTTCTCCATGGCAGGATTTCCGCTGCGTAGGACCCATGTTGACTTGTCTGATGAAAGAGCCATTTCCAACGCACTTCCGAGTCTCTCTTTGACGTTACCATGGTGTTTCTCAATAAGGGAGTGACTTCCTATGAGTTGTCTGAAAAGTGTTGAGTCAGTGCAAGAGTCTCTGTAATTGCTTCACATAACAATAAAATGTGCCTTAGGGCTTTCCAGCCTGCAGTTTGCCTTATTATAATATAATAACCATATTATTCTATGCAAGTTTATCCAAATTTGTCTAGGATTTCACTCTAACCTGTCAAGTTATGCTGTTTTTTTCCTCCCCAGCAGTTGTTATTGAACTGTTGATGTGTGGTTGTGAGGTCCTCATTACTGCATCATTATCTCTACCAAAAGAGTTCGCTTTCTGCTCTGTGACTCATTTTTATTAGTTTTATGTAAGTATTTTCTCTCCCCCTTACATTTTTAAGTCGAATGATGAATATTCACTGGCTTTTCTTCATGGTTGCCATGGTGAGGATTATAATTTCTCTCTGCTGATGGTAGAGAGGGCACAGCCAGCCTCTGCGGATGGCGTGGTTGTTGGACCGAGAGATTATGTCTATATATAATCCTAAATCTCTCACGTAACATGTGACACATCTGCTGCATTTTCTCCTCACTGTGTTTGGTGGACTTTCTGTTGTGCATGTCTAGAACAACGTAGGTGTGATTGGATCTTGAGATGTTTGATTGCTTCTGCAAGCAGATTGATGGATTTGTGTTTGCTTTGTGTTGAGTGCAATATGTGAAATCGGCTATTGGAGAGACATCATTGTCAATGTTGTTGGACAAGGGACAGAGAGAGTGTTTTAGAGACCCCTCCTTCAAAGCCCAGAGGTTTATAAGGATGAGAAGGATTAGAGTTTTAAGGCCTGTGTTTATTCTCGGCATCTAACGGGGCTCATGAAATCTGCCAATGACTTGTCACCATTTCCAATATATTTGGTTGAAACAGCAACTTCCTGTTTCACACCAACAGCGTCACCGGTTCCTCTTAAGACAGGCTTCTTTACTGCAATGCTTCGTCATGGCCAAAGAACTAGTCAATAGGTCAGTTTCAATTCCTGAGCTCTTAAGCCGTGTCCCGTGACTCTGCTGACCATTACTGTAAATCACAGAAAAGCCATTGGCTACAAAGCTGAAGGCCACCAAAGACCTTTCAGATGGTGGCCACTATAATGACAATGGTACTAGAGTTGTAACAGTTTAAATTTCTAGGCTCATGATTTTCGGTACAGTTCAGTATTTGTTCAGGGAACAAAGGCTACTGTTATTTACTTACGTAAGAATACTCTTTATTTAGTGAAAATCAAGTTTAACTGGCTGATTCCAATATAGTTAATGTCAAAAGTTTACATACACTTTGCAGAATCTGCAAAATGTTAATTATTATTCCAAAATAAGAGGGATCATACAAAATACATGCTATTTTTTTATTTAGTACTGACCTGAGTAAGATATTTCACATGAAAGACATTTACATATAGTCCACAAGTGAAAATAATAGTTGAATTTACACAAAAAGACCCCGTTCAAAAGTTTACATACACTTGATTCTTAATAGTTGTTCATGAGTCCCTTGTTTGGCCTGAACAGTTAAACTGCCCACTGTTCTTCAAAAAATTTTTAGCATTTTTGTGTATTTAAACCCTTTCCGACAATGACTGTATGGTTTTGAGATCCATCGTTTCACACTGAGGACAACTGAGGGACTCATATGCAACTATTACAGAAGGCTCAAAGGCTCACTGATGCTTCAGAAGGAAAAGATTTAAGAGCCGGGGGTGAAAAATTTATAGCAAGGATGCATTAAATTAATTAAACGTGAACGAAATGTATAATTTATAAAGATTTGTTACAAATAAAGTCTCAGAAGAAAAAATGTTTGTCTAATGTCTACCCCAGTAAATAACCTATGCCATAATACATTTATTCCATACTAAGTATACTTTAAATCCATGAACATGTTTATGGACAACATTACACAATACATATTTTCTAATATTATGCCTAAAATGTGATTTAATATTACCATTAATAAGGATTGCATGATTTCTGAATAATATTAGTTTTAAATTCAAAGTGCACTTAAAATATACTTGCAATAATTTAACTATAGCACAATGAAATATACTTAAGTATATCTCTTTAGTTGGACCTCAGCACTACTTTTGCAGAATTAAAGTGCATTAAGCACAAAATTAGTTGTTCCAATTTAGCAGATTTTAAGTATACAAGTTCAGTATACAAAAGCACAATTGCAGGGTATTTAAGCACATAAATGTGTAAATGTATTTGTAGTATACTTAGCACAAAATAAATGTATTTCAAATATTTTGGGTAGTCATCAAGGAATCCTGAAAAACATTTATTGTGATTGGTTTCCACAGAAATATTAAGCAGCACAACTGTTTTCAACATGATAATAATTAAACATTTTTCTGTTTCCATATCAGCATATTTCTGAAGGATCATGTGTCATTGAAGACTGGAGTAATTGCTGCTGAAAATTGAGATTTTGAGCACAAATATATTATACAGAGAAACATTACACACCTAGATATAGGTTTATTAGCTTTTTCATCAGTGATTTGGTAGGACTGTATGACCCCTACTGAAAGACAAAGCTGGACCTACAGTCTACCAGCGGGTGCCCTGCTATTTTTGGTACTTTGAAGCCATGTGAACATCAGTCACTCGTAATGACTCACAGTGAGTACATGTGCCAACCTGAGTGTTGTAAAAGCCCCAGGCCTCTTTTGAAAGAGAAGGGAATCTCTAATTAAGATATCAGCGTTTGTGGTGTTAGCAAGGCCTATGGTGACAAACTTCACATTGATGCAGGCAGAAGAAATTCCCTTTGTCGTCTGACCTTTTTTCAAGTACTTTTTTTTCTTTCTTCCTGTGCACTTTTTCTACAGGTACAAACACTATGACTCATGATTTAAAAGCATTATAGGACATATTTCTTTATCCTCAGCAGAAACGGGTAATTGCTTCCATCTGTCCAGTTTATATTTCTCACAAAGCTTGTTATATGGGGTTGTGCTCTGCATCTGTGGATGTGTAATGTCATATCCTTTTCTAAGCACATAAGGGAGCAAATGTTACCAGAGTAAAAATGCTATGTCCTTGGAGTGTTGTATAACTCCCGCTGCATGTGCTGATTGGGTTTTTAAAAACCCCTCTCAGTTGTTTTCATTTGTGAGGATGTTCTGAGCACCTGGCGTTATTAAGCAACACTGTTTACTAGACTGCAGTTTCACATTTCTATTCACATTGCTCTTTTGTTCCCAGCATATACGGTCCTCGTTTTATGGGGATGATCGAAGATGGAAGACAAAAGCCTTCGTGTAGCAGACTACTTTGTGGTGGCAGGACTCACCGACTCATCTAAGCCCCTGGAGGAAGACATCCACCCTGAAGATGGTGGTCATCGGAGCTCAGCCCAGCTCAAGGCGCCCATCACTGATGTGGCAGTGGTGATTCGTTCCCTAGGAGAGGAAGTACCTCGAGGGTATACCTGTGTTGAATGCACCCCCTCTGGACTTCCTGCTGAACTGAATGGAGGAAGCCTCATGGGGCCGCAGATCTTCCTCTGCTATAGGAGAGGCAGAGACAAACCGCCGCTCACAGACCTTGGGTAAGAAATCTAAGCTTCAGATATGATTGTTCCAAAACCTAGTAAGCTGCCTACTTAGACAGCATTTTAAGTCATCATTTTGAAATCTGTTCTAAACAGTTGCTAACAGTTTTGTTCTCTTCCTTGCAACAAACTCAGTGACAAAAAGATTGTAGATGAAGATGTTAATTACAGTTGAGTTCGAAAGTTAACATACACTTTGCAGAATCTGCAAATGTTAATTATTTTACCAAAATAAGAGGGGTCATAAAAAATGCATGTTGTTTTTTATTTAGTACTGACCTGAATAAGATATTTTATATATACGTTTACAGATACCTTTTCATATAGTCTACAAGAGAAAATAATAGTTTAATTTTAAAAAATGACGCCGTTTACAAACACTTGATTCTTAATACTGTGTTGTTACCTGAATGATCCAGTTGTGTCCCTTGTTCTTCATAAAAATCCTTTAAGTCCCACAAATTATTTGTTTTTTCAGCATTTTTGTGTATTTGAAACTGTTCAAACAATAACTCTATGATTCTGAGATCCATCTTTTCACACTGAGGAGAGCTGATATGCAACTATTACAGAAGGTTCAAAGCTCACTGATGCTCCAGAACGAATTGCATGAAGAGCCGGACGTGAAAACTTTTGAACAGAATGTGTATTTTTTTTTATTACCTAAATATCTTTTTTTTCATTTAGTACTGCCCTTTAGAAGCTACAGACAAAACTTACATGTTTCCCAGAAGACAAAATAAATTTAATTTACCTTGATATTCAAATTCAGAAGTTTTCATTCCCCTGCTTTTAATGCATTGTGTTGCTTCTGAAGCATCAGTGAGCTTTTGAACCTTCTGTAATAGTTAATATGAGTCCCCCAGTTATCGAAATTTTTTGTTTTTCAAAATCATTACAGTTGAACCACTGATGTCATGTGGATTATTTTAACGATGTCCTTACAACCTTACTGAGCCTTGAACATGTCCGTTGCATTGCTGGCTATGCAGAGTCAAAAAGCTTTTAGATTTCATCAAAAATATTTTAATTTGCGTTCCGAAGATGAACAAAGATCTTACAGTTTTGGAATAACATGAAGGTGACTAATTAATTAAAGAATTTTCATTTTTGTGTGAACTATCCTTTTAAGGTAGCTACTAATGTAGGCAGTAGACCGTTGATTTTGGAACCTGTTTTGTTTTCTCCTTTGTTTTGCGGAACATTTACTATTCTCATGTCTTTTATTTTATGATTCTCAGCGTCCTCTTTGAGTGGAAGGAGAAACTGAAGCCGGACTGTCAAATTATACAGACCACGCCCTCCGGCCGCCCAGCTAATATCAGTAGCTCCTCCTCCCAAAGGATCTACATCACATATCGACGTGCCTCTGAGAATCACTCTCATACCACGCTGGCTGTCACAGACATCTGTGTCATTATTCCCGGCAAGGGAGAGACACCACCACATGCTTTCTGCAAGGTGGACAAGAATCTCAACAGCAGTATGGTGAGCACAACAATCATTACCAGTTTAGATAGTGGAAAACATGGTTTTTCTAGTGATGCTGGTTATCTACGGAAGTCTTGCTAATCAAAAAACCTTGTTGAAACTCTAGGAAGCATTCAGCTGGATTAAAATCTAGAGATTAAGATGTAAATATGGGTACCTTATGTGACCCTGGACCACAAAACCCGTCATAAGGGTACATTTTTGGAAATTGAGATTTATACATCATCTGAAAGCTGAAAAAAAAGCTTTCCATTGATGTATGGTTTGTTAGGAGATACAACTATTTGAAAATCTGGAATCTGGGGGTGTAAACAATCTAAATATTGAGAAAATCACCTTTAAAGTTGTCCAAATGCATACTTAGCAATGCATATTACTAATCTAAAGTTTCTATATATTTACGGTAGGAAATTTACAAAATATATGGAACATTATCCTTACTAATATCCTAATGATTTTTGGCCTAAAAGAAACATCACAATTATGACCCATACTATGTATTTTTGGCTATTGCTATAAATGTACCCTTTGCTACTTAAGACTGGTTTTGTGGTCCAGGGTCGCATATTGAATATCAGCCAATATTTATCAGTATTTCCAAAATTTTTATATTGGTACATCGCTGTTCAAAGAATTTTTCCACAAAAAAAACATCAGACCCCAAGATCGTTCTTTTACGTATCTGTATAAAATCTGAAATCAACTTAATTTCTGTTTTTCTTGCTTTTACAGTGGGGGTCCTCTGTGTATTTGTGCTACAAGAAATCTTTGGCCAAGACCAACACGCTTGCATTCAAAGCAGGTATTGTATCTCAGCCTTGGGTTGTTTTTTTCACAGTTTGTGTTTTGTTGTGCATTTTGCAATGAGCAGCAGGAGGGAAAGGATGCGTTAGCGAGAGGCACATCAGAGCAGTAGGATATGACTGCAGATGAATGAAACCTGATACTCCCATGTAGCAAGAACAACATGATGTCATTGTTAAGCTTAGCGCTCACACAGCAGCAAAAAGATCTAGGCTTTAACTGTTGCCTGCGATTAGCCTGTCATATGAAAGACTGGGTCAAGTAATTAATTACAGGGCAAGCGATGCAGTGATCAGTAATAATTGTTGTCTTTGACGGAGCTCTACAGCCTAATTGAGGGTTTGTGTGCAGGTCTTTTGTCCAGATACCCAGAGGAGGATTATGATTCCTTTCCTTTGCCTGAATCCGTGCCCCTGTTTTGCCTGCCGATGGGAGCGTCCATTGAGTGCTGGCCCTCTCATACCAAATATTCACTTCCTGTCTTTTCAACATTCGTTCTCACTGGCGCCTCTGGAGAGAAGGTACAGACAGCAAAATTCACGCACAAATACACACACAAGCATTTTGATTTTCTTTTCGCTGCAGCACTGTCATTCTTTGAAAAAAATCAGGCACACGAAAAGGTGAATTGTCTTGTCTGGTTTAGCAGTGTGCAAAGAATTTAAAGCAGCTAGAAACCACGCAGGCGGAATATCAAAGCTGCCCATGAATAATAGGCCTCAGAAAAGAATTGAAAATAAGATGAACATGTGTAATTGGCCTGTTTAATAATGCATTGCTAAAGTGCTGTTTGGGTCAGCTCAATTATGTCAAACACATCAGTACACTCGGCTCACTCTCCTCACAGCCGAGCAAGTCTCAAGGCTATTTGTGCTGCAGTATTGTATAATTTATTCATTTAGGTGAGCGGCTTCAAAGAAACATGCCTAAGCTGAGATATTTCTGATCTAAAAGACTACAAAAATAAATCTTCCAAATAGAGGGGTAGATTTGAGAAAAGCGGTTTTGTTGCTGGTTGCTTTCAAGTCAGCTAAAATAGTTGCCTCTGTGCACTTTAGAAATGTAATAACATCATGCAGGCATCAAGACAGCTTTTTTGTTCTCTAAAATGTAAACCGACTTGTGCTCTCAGGTTTACGGTGCCGCCATCCAGTTCTATGAGCCCTATCCAGAGGAACATTTGACTGACAAACAGCGATCTCAGCTGGGCCTGCAGACAAACGGGCTCAGGCCTGACGGATCAATGACTGTCCACACCAACAAAAGCATCTGCCTGCTCTCTCACTGGCCCTTTTTTGATGCTTTCCGTAACTTCCTGACCTTCCTCTACAGATATTCCATCTCAGGTCCACACACTCTGCCCATCGAAAAGTGAGTTGTAAAAGCAATTTTGGAGGTTGTCAGACATGAGCTGAAAATTTAATGTCCGAAATCTTTTGCGCCCACTATAAAATAACGTTTTTTTATTCGTCCTTAGGCATATTTCCCATTTCATGCACAAGGTTCCTTTCCCTTCCTCACAAAGGCCACGTATCCTTGTGCAGGTGAGTTTTATGCACATGGCGTCTTTGTTTGAACACTGTCCTTCTTGAATGTGTCAAAACAAATGACATTGTGTGGTTAAATAGCTGCCAAGCCTGGCCCTCATCTCACTGTGACCGCGTGTTTGTGTGCTTGTTTTTCACAGCTGTCTCCACATGATAGCCTGATGCTGAGCCAGCCTGTTTCCTCTCCACTCCCTCTGAGGTAAGTCAGACACAAGATACACTGGCCATGTGAGATGAATGCTGATCAAAGCATGAAGTGTGGAAATGATACTTCGGCAGGATCTGGTTGAGTGTGATAACTTTATAGCATGTTTAAAGTGGGTTGAGACTGCCTGAAAACAGGTAATTATTGCAGGTGATCCCGTTACACATTGCAGAAACCGAAACAGATTTCCTGATGAAAGCAGATTTTAAATATGTTCAAACAATTTATCTTTTATCATTTTGATCAACTGAATTTAAAGAGATTATTGAAATTGAACAACACAGAAAAAAAATTGAAATTACCCCATGATTTACTCACCCTCAAAGCATTCTAGTTGTGTACGACTTTCTTCTTTCAGATGAATACAATCAGAGTTATATTAAAAAATGTCCTGGCTCCTCCAAGCTTTATAATGGCAGTGAATGGGTGTTGATTTTTTTTTTAAGTCCAATGAAGTGCATCTATCCATCATAAAAAGTACTTCACGTGGCTCCAGGGCATTAATAAAGGTCTTCTGAAGTGATTCAATGCATTTTCGTAAGAAAATTATTCATATTTAAAACTTTATAAACCGTAATCTCTAGCTTTCGCAAACTATCGTACATGAGATCACGAGAGAGTGGCGTTCCAGTGGATGACGTAGGACGTAGGTGAAAGTGGTGATGAACACGGAAGCGCAGAGAATGGAGCAAAATAAAACACCAGTCATGAATTAGAAATGCAAAACAAGGAAGAAAAATGTTGTAGGGTTCTATATAATCCACAAGGAGACTGGTTTTCTTTTGCTGTACACAAAACTTGATTATCACAAGAGCTTATGCTTCACTTACGTCCTGCATCATCTGCTGGAACGCCACTCTCTCGTGAATGCGCGTACGACAATTAGCGGAAGTTAGTGATTGCCGTTTAAAAAGTTTTAAATGTGAATAATTTTCTTACAAAAATGCATCGAATCACTTCAGAAGGCCTTTATTAACGTCCTGGAGCCACGTGGAGTACTTTTTATGATGGATAAAAAGTACTCCAACTTGAAATCTCAACACCCATTCACCGCTATTATAAAGCTTGAAAGAGGCAGGACATTTATTAATATAACTCCAATTGTATTCATCTGAAAGAAAATTGTCATATACCTACGATGGCTTGAGGGTTAGGAAATCATGAGGTAATTTTTATTTTTTGGGTGAACTTTCCCTTTAAGTCAATTTTTAAGTTATTTTGTTTTAGGTTTTTTGGGGGGGTTGGGTTGGTTTGGGTTTTTTTTTGTTTTGCTTAGGGTTTGTTTTTTGAGGGGGTAGGGGGTTAGGGTTGGAGTTTTGTTTTGTTTCTTTCTCTTTTTTTGTGCTGTGCAATGCTTTGCTTTGTTGTGTTGTGGGGTTTTTTTTGTTTTGTTTTGTTTTGGTTTTCGGCGAGTATGTGTTGTTTACATGCCTCTTTTCTCTGCCCGCAGTGGTGGAAGGCTCTCTACACTGCTGTTGAACCTCGGGCCAAAGAATGCAGTGACTTTACTGGTGTTGGCTGTGACCGAACATAAGATCCTAGTGCACTCCTTACGTCCGGCCGTTCTTACCAGCGTTACCGAGGCCCTGGTGTCGGTGAGTGGAACGCTTTTAATTTTCACTCATGCCTTTCCCGTTCCTATTTTAAGAGTCTTACAGTATCAGTTTCATTTTCTTGTTGTCCCACTTTTGGTTTTCTTGCCTCAACTTGTTTTACTGGCATCCCACAGATGATTTTTCCCTTCCACTGGCCGTGCCCGTACATTCCTCTCTGCCCGCTGGCTCTGGCAGATGTGCTCAGTGCTCCATGCCCGTTCATTGTAGGGGTGGACTCGCGGTACTTTGACCTCTATGAGCCACCGACGGACATAAGCTGTGTGGACCTGGACACTAACACTATAACTCAGTGAGTGACCTTTTTACCTCGAAATAGTTCTGAGTTCCCATGAGAGCCTCTCCTGACCTTTTTGACCTTTGGTGTTGAGATAAAGTCCTCTTTTAGAACATAAATTCACTAAATAAACACTAATTTCCAAGTGTAGGTGATGATTGGTGTCTTTTGTGATGTGCATAGAAATTCAAAGCAATAGCAGACATTTTTTTATGTGAAATTCTGAGTAATAACGATCTTTATCTTCATGCAGATGGTTAACAGATTAGAATGGAGATATATGAGCAGTGAGGAATTCTATAGTAAAGATAGGACCCTCAGTACCACCATATGTTGAACACATGCCCCAGTGTTTGTCTGCCAGTATGCACCTTAAAGATTACAGACGCTGTAAAAGCTACATTGAAACTATTAAGCAGCCCTCAGTTCTGTTGTTCACAAGCTTGGACTACCTTTGCTGTTTACCCTCTCAAATGATAAACATGTGTGACCTATTTCAGCAAAGAAGAACGCAGATCCCTGACCTGGAAGATCCTGCCAAGAAAAGCCTGTAAACATTTGATCAACACCCTCAGCAATCTCCACCAGCAACTGGATGAGGGTTAGTGAGGGCGGGTCACTGTGGTGTCAACAAAGAAATGATTTCACTTATCATCTGTTCTTTTCAGGGCAATGTTATTTCACTTCACTGCACAGAAAATGCCACTTTTAGTGGCCTTCTACTGTCCTTTTGGTTCTGACAGTATCATTTTTATTACCTAACAATGTTTTATGAATGCTTGACCGAGTAAGAGCAAAACCAGTCATCCTTGAGATGTGATGAGATTTAGAGACAAGGGCAAAAGGCTGGATAGGGACAGAGTAAGGCACAAAGACTTTTATAGAGTGCTGGGATACTATCTGATACATCAGAGCTGATTGATGTGTCAGACTTTGAACCCAGTTATTCAACTTGTTTTTGGTTCTCAAAAATGTCCTGTACGGAATGTACCGACTCGTAGAATTGGGACTAAACACTAAGATTATTAATAGGTAAACTGATATAAAAATGATGTATCTTTCTGTGCTAAGTGACTGTGTTCCCATATGTTTTATAGAGAACATTATGTGTCCACTGATGTAGATGATTAATAACAGACAGAGCTTTGATCTTTTTGCTGACCTTTCTGAAATGATGTGAAAGGAGCTTATGCAATGCGCCCATATCTCAACTTGAGCCTACTATATCTTCATTATTAAGATGTGCTATGTATATAACCTAGACATTATCAGTACATTTCTCCTTGTGTATGAAAGTTGCCTTGTATACTCTATAAATTTCCCTGTTGAAAAAACAGCGTATGCTTGTTAGGTATGTTTTGGCAGCTGGTTTAAGCTGGTTTAAGATGGTCATGTGCTGGTCCTAAGCAACTAGCTTCTGCTCAGGACCAGCTTAAACCAGCTCAAACCAGCTGCCATGCTTCAAAACATACCTAACCAGCATATGCTGTTTTTTTCATCAGGGTTGGTATAAGATTTTGATGTATTTGCTCACCACGACTGAATTTATTTGATCAAGAATATAGTAAAAACAATAATCATATTAAATATTACTACGAATCACAGTTGAGGTAAAAAGTTTACATACACCTTGCAGAATCTGCAAAATGTTAATTATTTTCCAATACATATTCAAGTTTACATATAGTCCACAAGAGAAAATAATAGTTGAATTTATAAAAATGACCCCATTCAAAAGTTTACATACACTAAATTCTTAATACTGTGTTGTTACCTGAATGATCCACAGCTGTGTTATTTTTGTTTTGTGATAGCTGTTCATGAGTCCCTTGTTTGTCCTGAACAGTTAAACTGCCTGCTGTTCTTCAGAAAAATCCTTCAGGTCCCACAAATGTTTTGGTTTTTCCACATTTTTGTGCAATTGAACCCTTTCCAACAATGACTGTATGATTTTGAGATGCATATTTTCACACTGAGGACAACTGAGGGACTCAAATGCAACTATTACAAAAGGTTCAAATGCTCACCAATGCTCCAGAAGGAAAAAAAAATCATTAAGAGCTGGGGAGTGAAAACTTTTGAACAAAATTAAGATTGTGTACATTTTTCTAATTTTGTCTAAGTATCATAAATTTACCCTGATTTTCAAATTCAAAAGGTTTTCACCCCCCGGCTTCGAACCTTCTGTAATAGTTGCATATGAGAACATTTTGCAGATTCTGCAATGTGTATGTAAACTTTTGACCTTAACTGTAAATGTATTCTGTTTTAATATATTTTCAACTGTAATTAAATTAAAATTTAACTTAAAACTTTTAAATGGTTGTTAAAAAATAGTAACTTAAGCATCAATTTTCCACAGGTTATCAGACGAGCCGTGAGGAAGGACAGATGGAGGCTTTCATGAGCGAGCGGGAACCTGGCAGTGGTGGGAAAAATCTGGAAACCTTGGAGCTGGAGATCCAGGAGGCTTTCCTGCGCTTCATGGCGGCCATCTTGAAAGGCTACCGTTCATACCTGTTGCCCATCACACAGGCTCCGTCTGAAAAAGCAACTGATGCCAGTTCACTCTTCGACCTGCAAGGTGAGCAGCCAAGATGGATGTGATGCTTGAATCCTCTTTCTTCTGTCCCAGTGTGTCAGCCATTGTTGTTTGTGAACGTCAGGAACAGCTGTAACGGAGTTGCTTCATCAGCAACAAAACGGAAAAAACAATGCATTAAAATCTCGTTTTGACCCAGCCTCTTGCAGAGAGTCCATTGTGGTACATGGGTGGAATGCTAAAGCTCAGCAGCTGCTCAGAATGCTCAAATTTGGCCCCGTGCCTGTGGAGTCTGGCTTAAATCAGGCTTGAAATTATTGTGGCGATTTTGATAAAGCCCCATTGGAAATTAGACGCGCTTGACAGAAAACACATCTGTAGCCTCTTATGTAATCCCTGTGTTAGAGTCTATTGCATCTTTCACACTGTGTACACTCTAAGGCTTTCTCAATGACGACAGTCTAGCGACAAACACGTAATTCGTGACACGCCTTTTTAAATTTGACTGATTAAATGTTTAATCGCAACTGACAGCTGTGGCGGTCAATTATAGTAATCAGATAATGAATGTGATCACTTTCTCTCATTGTAATGGCACTTCTTTGACTTTTGTTGCAGGCTTTTTGAAGAGTCGTGATCGATCCCATCAGAAGTTTTATTCGCTCATGACCAAGACTCAGATGTTCATTCGTTTCATCGAAGAGTGCTCTTTTGTCAGCGATAAGGATGCAAGCCTTGCTTTCTTTGATGACTGTGTTGACAAGGTATGAAACCCTGGTCTATATACATATTCAGTTCCTGCTAAAAAATACATCAGGAAAACAGCCGCCTCTAATTAGATTCAACATAAACTGCTTTTACAAAGCTCACCATTTAAACTACACTCCAGGCTCTTAGCATGTAAAAAAAACCACAAAGAGTTCAAGGAAGTGTACACGGCATGATTTGCGAGAACAGTAAGGGGAAATGTTGTTGTTATTAGCTGTGCTGTTGTGATCCCTTGGGCTTGCTTATGTCAAGTTATTAATTTTCTGTGAGCATTGTTCTCTCGTTTGTTCTTTCCTACTTAATGCCTTTTCATCTAAGCAGCCTGTCCTATTATTTTTGCTTTTCTCACTACTTTCTTCTCTCTTTTTTCCTTAAACTTTTATCTTTACTTGCTTGCTTGAACAGTTGTTCGGTACGGAGAAAGGGGGGAAGGTAAGTTGCTTAATTCAGTGTCTTTTAACTTCTGATGTACTGCAGAACTATTCTAGAATTCATTACCTTGATTACAAAAATTTGTTTTATTTTACTTGATTTTATTTTATGCCTCATTTTTTAGTTTGACTTATTAATGTTAATAATATAAAAAAAACATTAGGACTGTCTATGGAAGCCAGTTTTCGCCACTGTATAAAAACCATTTTAAAAAGCGACTTTTATCTTTTTTTTCTCAGAATTGCATGAAACAATTCTGACTTTTTTCTCAGAATTGCATGATATAAACTCGCAATTATGACTTTTTTCCTCAAAATTGTGATGTAAACTCGCAATTATGACTTTTTTTATTCGAATTGCATGATGTAAACTTGCAATTTTGACTTTTTTCTCAAAATTGTGATGTAAACTCGCAATTCTGACTTTTTTTTCTCAGAATTTTGTGATATAAACTCATAAACTGATATAAACAATTCTACCTTTTTTCTTCAAATTGCATGATGGAAACTTGCAATTCTGACAATTTTCAGATGAATTGCATGATATAAACTCACAATTGTGGGTTATAAAGTCACAATTGCGAGATAAGAACTCGCAATTCTCCCTTTTTTTCTCAGAATTGCAAGATATTAACTATAAAGTTATAAAGTCACAATTCTGACTTTTTTTCCTCAGAATTGACAAAATTGCATGATTTTTTCTCTCACAAATGCGAGTTTATTTCTCGCAATTGACTTTTTTTTCTCATTGAGACTTAAACTCACAATTGCGAGACCAGTTTTGAAGGGAAAAAAGACCGATATGTTCTGCAAATTGCGAGTTTATATCTCACAATTCTGACTTAATAACTCTTATAAAGTCAGAATTGCAAGATATTCTGAGGAAAAAGTCAGAATTGTGAGTTTATGTCTCGCCATTCTGACTTTATAACTCACAATTGTGAGTATATATGATGTAATTCTGTGAAAAAGTCAGAATTTTAAGTTTGTATCATGCAGTTCTGAGGAAAAAGTCAGAATTGTGAGATAAAGTCGCAATTACCTTTTTAAAATTTTCTATTCAGTGGTGGAAATGGGCTTCCATAACTGTCATTAGGACTGTTTTAAGGAAAAAAACAAACACTCACCCTAGTTTTTTTACCTCAGTTCACAGAAATGACCTGTTTTTTTTGTGGTTTCACCACGGGTGTGGTGATTCATAGCTGGTATTATGAATCTTGGCTTTGAAGCAGTGTGTTTGCTGCCTTCATAATTAAAAACATTTCTGTTTAGATCAGAGTCTCTGCAGAACCACTGAGATCCTGCATGCATAATTAATTTTTCCGTGCCTTACGCCACTTCGTGATTTCTTATATTCACAACTGTTGTGCCCTTTCTCGGTATGATCCAGACTGCATATGGATCTGACGCTGCATCTTCAGTGAACCGCTGCAAGTTGTTTCCTTTTTAAAATGCAGACAAATATATTCCCGGATGGTTGTTTTGTACCTTTGTAGTACATTTATATCTGTCTCAGCAGGAGCTCGCAATTTATTCTTGTTTAGAGGAATGGGAGTCATCTCTCACCTGTCTTCCCCACAAGGCTTTAGTGTGCTAGTAAAGACAAATGTGTTTTACACTTTCAGTAACGCTGCCATCAGTGAAAGTCACACTTATCCTGCTCTGGCCTGTCCTTATGCCTGTCCCTATGCGAGGACCTTGGAGGACAGTTCTTTAGCACTGTGGTGGTAATGAAAATGACAGTTCGAGTTGATTTAAACTGACACGGTTTAGTGGGTTGTGTTCACAGAGGACATTTATAAAGGAACCAGGAAAGTAAAGGACAAACCGCGTTCCGCTGTAACCCGAAAGCCTTTGGTTATAGTGTAACACCTCAACGATCCAATTAACCAATTTTAAAGTTCATCATAATTTTGTAATACGTAACCATTTTGTTCCCTTATTCTGAGTATCAAAAGTAAAACATTTGATTCTGGTGCTTTTTTTCCTCAAAGACATTAATGTGATCTGCCTCTATGATTGGTTAACAGCCATAACACACACATGAAAGTGTCTTTAAAACTCTCAGTGGTGAATGCAGTGTATTTTTAAGAATATTCCTGCAGCACAGTGTATAATTATAACACGGCTCTCTGGAATACTAGATTATAATTGAACAATTGTAGTGTTCTGCTGTGGAATATTATTAAAACTATTTTTAAACTGTATATTTCACTGTTGTCCCTGGCAACAGATCTCCTACACTGCTAGATTTCCTCTCACACAATAAACTGATTTCAACTCAAATCAACATCCATTTATGTACTTACTTGGTAAGCCACGTACTGTAAAAAGCAGAATCCTATCTCCATTGTGTCTTGATTGTGGTATGTTTTGCAATTAGAAAATGGATATTTATATATGGAATTATTATATATTATAGAAGCCCACTTCCACCACTGAATAAAAAATAAAAAAGGTAATTGCGACTTTTTATCTTACAATTCTGACTTTTTTTTCGCAATTGCAAGTTTACATTTTGCAATTCTGACTTTTTTTCTCAGAGCTGTGAGATATAAACTTGCAATTCTGAGTTTTTTCTCAGAATTGCATGATTTAAATTTGCAGTTGTGAGTTATACAGTCAGAATTGCGTGATATAAACTCAGAATTTCAAGTTATAAAGTCAGAATTGTGAGAAATAAATTTGCAATTCTGAGAAATTAAGTCAGAATTGTGAGATATAAACTTACAATTCTGATTTTTTTTCTCGCAATTGCAAGTTTACATCTCGCATTTCCGATTTATTTCTCAGAACTGCAAGACATAAACTCATAATTTCAAGTTATAAAGTCAGAGACATAAACTTGCAATTCTGAGAAAAAACTTGTAATTCTAAGAAATTATAATAGATATAAACTATAATAGATATAAGACTTTTTTCTGAGAATTACGAGTTTATGTCTTGCAATTGTGACTTTTTTCTCAGAATTGCAAGTTTATATCTTGCAGTTCTGACTTTATAACATGCAATTGCGAGTTTATATCTCACAATTCTGAGAAAAAAGTGTGATACAAACTCACATTTGCGAGAAAATCAATAGATATAAATATTATTTTTTCTCAGAATTGTATGATATAAATTTGCAGTTGTGAGTTACAAAGTCTGAATTGTGTAATGTAAACTCAATTCTGAGAAATAAACTTGCAATTCTGACAAATTATGTCAGAATTGTGAGATATAAACTCACAATTCTGACTTTTTTGACAAAGTCACAAAGTGACTTTTTTCTCAGAATTGCGAGTTTAAATCTTGCAGTTCGGACTTTATAACATTCAATTGCAAGTTTATATCTCACAATTCTGCAAAAAAAGTCAGAACATTTGCGAGAAAATAAATCAAAATTGTGAGTTTTTGTCTTGCAATTCTGACTTTATTTTTCACAATCGTGAGTTTATATCATGGAATTCTGACTTAATTACTCAGTCGCAATAACCATTTTTAATTCAGTGGTGGAAATGGGCTTCCATTTTTTTTATATACATATGTGTATATAGTGGCATTAAAATTTGATATCATAAAAACTGATATCATGAAAAAATCAGGCTGTTAATAAAACTGCTCATACTGCATTACTTTGACCGCCTGAGGTAGACCATTTTGCAGCATTTTCTAAAGGTTAGGCACCTTCTTTCACTGACTACTTGTTTGTTTGTATTCATGGAAAGTGCCTTTTGGCATCCTGGTGCATTTCAGAAAGCTCTAATTGACGCCACAGTCATCAGTTGCTGTTTTTCTCTGGTAAAAGAGCCAATGATTGATCTAAAACCTTCTCCGGGAAACTCATTTGGCAAGTCTAGAGAGTGCTCGATTTTGTTCTGTTGCTCTTATTGTCTAATAATTTTGCAACAGTGTGATCCAAAACCCTTTTTGCTGAGAATGCTTTGCAGAGACCTAAACGGATTTTCCCTCTATCAGTAGATATAAAATCATGCTTTATTTGATAGCTTTCCTCATTTTCAATGTAGTACCGTGGCATAGGCTTTATGATGCATTTATAGTCCACTTACAGGGCTCGTAGACAGATTTTGTCTGAAGGCTAAATGCACAGTGGCTCCTCCAAGCCTTGTCTAGCCTATAAATTGTACTGGAACATTTTCGCAGCCCTCGAGCAATACAGCATTAACCGTTAAGTCCGGGTCAGTGCACTTGTAGTGCGTCTGTGGCAGATGGGGAGGATTGGATGAAGACTAGGAGGATCAGAGCTTCTTGGTACAGATGTGAGATCAGTCGGACACAGCGATGTGGGAGATTATCAGGGTCATTTACACTAAAACCAGCACTCCATCTGATCTGAGGTCAGATCATCTGCACTTGGAGTCTCTTGGCTAACTGCAGCATGTCCAGACAGAGGAAAATCCCTTGGCATAGTTGTATGGCAGTATGTGTGTCTGGTTCAAGATTCACTTCCCAATTCAGATCAAAATGTAGCTCTGGATTGACGTGTAATGAGTCTTTTTGAAAATATAGTAGTACTGAGTAAGTCAGCAAGTGATAGAAGACAAAAATAAAGACTTCCAGTTGCTATAAATATCCTTTTGAGTTCCTCTTCCGACTTTTTACTTTCCTCTTTTTGTTCTGAGACCTCAGTGACCTGTATTGGCAAACATATATGCTCTTAACTAAACCTGATCTGTTCTCAGTCATAGGTCATTGCTTCTACTATGTGTTTTTGTTGAAAGACAGTAGACAGTCTGTATCTGATGAGGTGTGTTTTTACTCTAGGTGGACAGCGATAAGCCAGAAGACACAAGGCTTATTGAACTTGACAAATCCCACCGCAGCGAGCACACAGTCTACATCACTCCTCCAGAGCTGCCAGCACTTCCAGAAGGCGAAGAGCCTTCTATGGTTTATAGGTACAACAGACACTTCTTGCACACAGACTCCCTTGGAACTACAACACTGTGCACATAAACTGCATGTCACACTACAGATGGCATTGTAGCAATAGCATAATCCCCTTCCAAAACCTATCCCAGGGTGCAGCATGTAGAATAAACCCCTCTAAGGATCCGGTGTCTACAAAAACTCTCACTAAAGCAGTAATACATACTCCTCAGAGAGCATGTGGTTATATTAGGTGGGGATTTGGTATTATTTTGTTAATGGGCAATGGGGTGTCTAGACATTTTTTTTTTTAGATTGATATTGTCCCATTATATTGTATTATATTATATTATATTATATTATATTTTATCTATATATATATATATATATATATATATATATTATGTAAACATTTTATTGAATTGTAATGAAAATTACATGAAATTATCATGAAAATAGCCACAGATGCTGGCATGGTATTAAAAAACAAACAAACAAAACAAATAACGTTAATATTACATATTAACAGTTGAAGTCAAAAGTTTACATACACCTGGCAGAATCTGCAAAATGTTATTTTACCAAAATAAGAGGGATCATGCAAAATGCATGTTGTTTTTAAATTAGTGACCTGAATAAGATATTTTACATTAAAGATGTTTACTTGTAGTCCACAAGAGAAAATAATAGTTGAATTTATAAAAATGACCCTGTTCAGAAGTTTACATAGTTTACGATTGATTCTTAATACTGTGTTGTTACCTCAATGATCCACAGCTGTGTTTTTTTGTTTAGTGATTGTTTATGAGTCCTTTGTTTATCCTGAACAGTTAATCTGACTCATATGCAACTATTACAGAAGGTTCAAACACTCCAGATGTTCCAGAAGGAAAAACAATGCATTAAGAGCCGGGGGGTGAAAACTTTTGAATAGAATGAAGTTGTGTACATTTTATTTTTCTTATTTCACCTAAATATCATATTTTTTTTATTTAGTACTGCCCTTCAGAAGCTACAGAGGATGCTTATATGTTTCCCAGAAGACAAAATATGTTACATTTACCCTGATCTTCAAATTCAAAAAGTTTTCACCC
Organism: Labeo catla; assembly: GCA_012976165.1. Taxonomy (NCBI): domain Eukaryota; kingdom Metazoa; phylum Chordata; class Actinopteri; order Cypriniformes; family Cyprinidae; genus Labeo; species Labeo catla. Next base: position 240,708 of record VONZ01000408.1, read on the forward strand.
CCTGGGTAAAAATAGCTGCTTGAATATGAATCGCTCAGTTGTCCTCAGTGTGAAAAGATGGATCTCAAAATCAAAGTCATTGCTGAAAAGGGTTCAAATACACAAAAATGCTGAATAAACAAAGAATTTGTGGGATCTGAAGGATTTTTCTGAAGAACAGTGGGCAGTTTAACTGTTCCGGACAAAAAAGGGACTCATGAACAACTATCACTAAACAAAAAAAAAAAAACACAGCTGTGTATCATTCAGGTAACAACACAGTATTAAGAATGAAGTGTATGTAAACTTTTGAACGGGGTCATTTATATTTAACCATTATTTTCTCTTGTGGACTATACTTTATGTAAACATCTTTTATGTGAAATATATTTCAGATTCTATTTTATTCTATTTTTTCTATTCCATCCATTCAGGTCACTAAATAAAAAATAACTTGCATTTTGTATGATCTCACTGATTTTGTTAAAATAATTATTATTTTTGCAGATTCTGCAAGGTGTATGTAAACTTTTGAGTTCAACTATATATATTATATATTATTCTTATCTTTTAAAATCTGGAATCCCATCTTTATTATCTTCTCTAAAGCTGCAGAAACTACATCATATTGCATGCAGTTAGTGCTGCGTGCTGTAGCATTGTGCTTTTGATAAATCTTTTTGATAAAACTTTAACGTAACATGACCTTGACAATCAAGTACAAGATTAACATGTAAGGAACAGCGGTGTTCATACTATTGATGTCTTGCAGCTACAGTGGGTTCCCAGTACTGAACGCCCAACTCTGTGAGCTTCAGGATGGCCCCAGAGTCCCCAAAGCAACATCAGCCATGAGACACATCAGTCCCATCAGCCCAGCTGCCATTTTCAGGCGCTCCCAACAGGTTGGTATTTCAAACAGTTATCTCATCCAAATCACACCCCACGATGCAGCTTGTCAAAACTCTCCCCCTTCTCTCTAATGCCTCATCCTCTTTCTGATCCTCCCTCTGTAGGAGATCAAATCAGCCCAGAGGATGGCGAAGACGTACTCCTCCATCCCACAGATGTGGTCCAAGTGTCTGCTCAGGCATTGTCACGGCCTATGGTTCATCTGCCTCCCCGCTTATGTCAGTGCTTGCCATTCTAAGGTGCGAGCGCTGCATACTGCGTACGACGTGCTGAGAAACATGCAGGACAAAAAGTTGCAGCCCCCTGATGAGGTAGAATCCATTGCAGTCTCCATTGATTGCTTTGCCAGTACAGTTTGTGCTGCGGACATTTCCACCGGTGTTGTGGTTTTGTAAGTAATGGCTCATTTCTGCTCCAATGAAGGTGTGTTATCGGGTCCTGATGCAGCTGTGTGGGCAGTATGGACAGCCTGTTCTTGCCGTCCGAGTTCTTTTTGAAATGAAGAAAGCCGGAGTGCAGCCTAATGCCATCACCTATGGATACTACAACAGGGTGAGCACAGTTTTCTTTTGTGTTACATGGAGACACATTGCGAACTAAATAATCCTAAATGAATATACATACAATTATCTGTACTGAGACATACTTTTGGTTTTGTGTTAGACAACAAGATTTCTGAATTTTGTTGCCATTTTGTGTTTAAATACTTCATTTACTTTTTGGTGTTTTGCTCATCAGTGCACAATGGTGTTCTGAAATGAGGAGCCAAACTAGAAAATTAAGCATCGGGGCTTTATATTGATGAAAATATATTAAAAATATACTATATGCATGAGATGTACCCACAATTATAGAATGACCCAATTAGTTTTCTTATTAATGCCACAAGCACAAGAGGTGGGATTTATCCCATGAACCAATCACAGCCGAACATAGCCAGTCATATCCAGTCATATCACAAAGGAGGCATCACGTGACTTTCCCCCATTCATTCTCAAAGAACCCCCACCAAACTCTGCACACGCTTAAGGGTGTCTGTTAAAACTCAATGGGCTCAGGAGAGGCGAGAAAGACCTGGACTCCCCTTGTAACTTTACCTGCTGGTGTTGCTGTTGGACAATGTTTTTTTTTTTTTTTAGAAAAATTTGTAATTTATACACATTTTAATGTTATATTTTGTAATATTGGTGTTGTTTTGTTTTTGTATTACAAATTTTTTTCTCATCCAATATTTTGAGAAGACACTGCCTCACTTGCCTTTGCCTTGTCGGAGGAAACTCCCCTGTTGCTCATGGTTTTTGAGGATGAGAAAATGTCATGCAAACTGTTGCATCATTTGATTTGATTAGCTTTTACAAAGTTAGAGATTAATTTCCACTGAAATGCCATAGCGTTTGAGTGTATAAATAACAAAAAACAACATCAGCAACAAAATATATAAGGTGTTATTTTCTAATTTTAAAATAATGTTGACAGGCATATTTATTTTGCAGATTAAATGTGTGCACAATTATGTGGTTAGTTGCAATTTTGCATTTTTCCTACTAGCCACAACTAGAACAGACAGAATCAGGACAGATCTGCAACCCATTTATGAGTCCCAACCCAACCACTGCTCCGGCATAATTGGTTTGCAAATGCCACCTGGTTTGACATTTTGTTATTTAATGAAATGACATTAATTTTAAGTGTTTTAAGTATGTAAATACATTTTGGAGCCACTTTAGGTTTCACGAAAAGGTGACCAATAACAGATTTGTGTAAATCACGTCTTCAAAAGAAACAGAGACTAAACGGATTTATCCTATGTAGGTGTGTTATGCTGGAGCTCAAGAGCCTCGAGTTGGCAGCGGATTTGGCATGTGACTCTGTTTCTCATGCCTGTTATCATTAGACAAAAGCTTAGACTAGCAATCATCTCCCCGGGGACCATTTTTTGTGTGCGCTTCACAAGATGTCCCAAAATACCAAGAGGACACACTCTCAGAGACATAAGTCTGGGCAGCTGAGTGTTGTTCCAATTCTATCAGAGTAATTACAGCTAGTCCTTGAGAGAGAACACAATCTACTTAAGATAATGAGAGGCGTTGCACTGTAGAATTATTTAGTTAATCTCTGTGTGAGTGTGTGTGTGTGCGTCTCACTGTGTCTGTCGTCGTCTTCTTTCCTCAGGCCGTTCTGGAGAGCACATGGCCGTCCTCCACCAGAGGGGGATACTTCCTGTGGGGAAAGCTGAGAAATGTGGTCCGGGGTGTGGTGCTGTTCAAACAAGTATGGAGGAGGCAGACCACCCACCCGAAAGACACCCATCTCTCTGGTAAAACCCCCGAGTCCATTTCACACATTCCACAGATATGGACACACTCTAAATTTCCTGTAAAAACAAAGTCAGATCCAATCTAGACAAATTACGCAGATTAGATAGAAGTCTTTTAATGCATTGTAAAAGCTCCAAAATCAATACAAGAAGGTGGACAAAGCAGGCAAAGTATCTAAATATGTCTAAATAAAATGAACTTGACCAAGTTTGCTTAACTATGACTATTCTAACACAATATATGTAATCAAATATATATGAGCATTTTACCCAGTGTACACTACCAGTCAAAAGTTTTTGAACAGTAAGATTTTTAATGTCTCTTCTGCTCACCAAGCCTGCATTTATTTGATTCAAAATACAGCAAAAACTGTAAAATTGTGAAATATTTTTACTATTTAAAATAAATGTGTTCTATTTGACTGTATTGTAAAATGTAATTTATTCCTGTGATTTCAAAGCTGAATTTTTAGCATCATTACTCCAGTGATCCTTCAGAAATCATTCTAATATTCTGATTTGCTGCTCAAAAACATTTATTATTATTATAGATTTTTTCAGGCTTCTTTGATGAATAGAAAGTTCAGAAGAACAGCATTTGTCTAAAATAGACAACTTTTGTAACATTATAAATCATCACGTTTAATCAGTTTAAAGCATCCTTGCTAAATAAAAGTGTTAATTTCTATAATTTGTTTCCCAAAAATTATACTGACTCCAAGCTTGTGACCTGTATAGTGTATAATGTTACAAAAGCTTTTTAGTTCAGATGAATGCTGATCTTTGGATCTTTCTATTCATCAAAGAATCCTAAAAAGCTTATTCAACAGTTTTAAATATTGATAATAATAATAATAATAATAAATGTTTCTTGAACAACAAACCAGCATATTAGAATGATTTCTAAAGGATGTGACACTGAGTAATGATGCTGAAAATGTAGCTATGGTCACAGGAATAAATTACATTTTAAGATATATTTGAATTGAAATCAGTTATTTTAAATAGTAAAAATATTTTTTTTTTAAATTACTGTTTTGCTGTGCTTTGGATCAATCAAATGCAGGCTTTGTGAGCAGAAAAGATTCTTCAAAAAAAAAAAATTCTTACTGCTTGAAAACTTTTGACTGGTAGTGTATGTTAGCTTAGCAACATACTAATAGTAAACTCTTTTGAAATGAAGATAGAACTTCTGACTTTGAAAGATTCCACTTTTGAGATTCCATGTTGGTTAGTAAACGTCATTACTTCTCCAAAGAAATAATCATTCTGACTCGGTTCCACACCACAATGTTTCATTTCTCTTCAAAACTGTTAGTTATATCATCAGAGTTGTTTCAGAATAAAGATAACCCCCTTTGAGACGCTAGCCCGCTCTACAGGGGAGCGTGGACTCAATATCATTTCCCACTGTCAGAAAAACTTTCCATCATTTCACACAAAGACAGGGTTACTTGAGTTTTGTGCCTGAGGAGGTACCCATCGCTCAGCTATCTCCCCCTCCGTACTCGGGCTAGATCCAGCTTGCCTGCTGAAGCAGAAAGACTTTAATGGGTCCAATTAAGATGAGAGTCGATAGCCGCCTCCTCAGCCACTACAGTTCACAGTCTGCGCTTGATGTGATCTCCTTTCTCACACAGCCCCCTGTAAACAGCATATTGGAGAAGGGCATAAGAGGGATTTCATAATTAAAGCAAGCTGTCTTAACTCACCACCTCTAAAATGTGCAACTTTGTCATGCAGAATGATTTCATCGCACACTAAAAGGACTTTAGGGAATAAAGAGCTAATTGGTTGATTGCATGAATTTACTTTTCAATTTGTTCAGTCCAACTTATATTAAATTAATAAACCATTTAAAGTTTTTTTTATATCCCTAAAAACTTTGTTTTGTTAGATTTTGCTTGAAATGGTCATGTTTGTTTAAGAGATATTCTCCATTTGAAAGCCCTCAACAGTCTTCTCACAATGTGGGTGGCTTTATTTTTCATTTTGGATTAGAAAAGACACTACACACATGTTCTTTGATTTCTCTTGGTCTGTTGCCACTTTGAAATATGATGCAATCTTTGGCCGGAGAGCTTTTTACGTCCCAAACTGTTGTGTTTTGAAATATGTTACTTGTTAGTTCTCATGCTAACTGTCTTTCATACTGTTCTTCCGAGCAGATGCCAGTGATCTCGACAGCGTCAGTCACGGCAGTCTGGACAGCTCTAACGATTCGGCGGAGCGAGTTTCCATTGATACAGACTTCACTAAAATGGATTCCAGTGATGACAGATCCAGCACAGGTACCCGGTCTGCTTTCAGTCTTGTCTGTGTTCTCGTTCCATCATCAGTTCTCCACTGCGCTCTCGGCACAACAGGACGTGCCTCTCTCTCCTTCAAACTCGTCAGAAGTCTCTAGGAGAGTCATTATTTTTCTCTGTGGGAGTGAAAAGACATCTATTCCTCTTTTTTTTCTCGCCCTTTCAGTCTCTCCTCATTTTTTAAAGCACATTAGTATAACACATTTGGTGCAGTGAACAAAAGCCTTGAAAAAGACCAATACGGATAACCATAAAAATGCTTAATGTCGGCGCTGATGATTGGGCAGGCTGATAATCGGGCGACCCCTACTCCATACCCTCTTGTCATAAAAAAGTCATAAAAAATTAAGAAAATTAACAAGTGCTCTGACAAAAACTTTCTTTAAATGCTTTTAAATTATTTTATTAGCAAATCAGTTTTGAAAATGACAGATACCGATAACCATAAAAATGCTTAATATCAGTGCTAATAATCAACAGGCCGATAATCAGTCGACCCCTACGCCATATTTGAAATAACAAGTTCTCTGACAAAAATTTTCTTTAAATGCTTTAAATTATTTTATCGGCAAATCAGTTTTGAAAATGACAGATAACGATAACCATAAAATGCTTAATGTAAGTGCCGATAATCGGTCAATCCCTACGCCATACCCTCATGTCACTCATAAAAAATTTGGAATAACAAGTGCTCTGACAAAAACTTTCTTCAAATGCTTTTACATTATTTTATCGGTGAATCAGTTTTGAAAATGACCGATACCGATAACCATAAAAATGCCTAATATCGGTTCCGATAATCAGACAGGCCCTACTCCATACCCTCATGTCACTCAAAAAAATAAATCAAAAGATTTTTTGTTGTTGTTTTTGTCCATAGAATGAAAGTCAGTATAGTTCAAAACAGCATTTTTAAAAAATAAGCATATATTCTGCACTCCTTTCTGTTCCACAGAAGGAAAGTAATAAAATGAAAGCAAATGAGCGGGACTGCAGTAGGTGCCTGACACCAATGTCTGACAATATGTTAAAAGACAGAGAAGAAAGCTCCTCTATATGTTCGAACAGCTTTTTGAAGTATTTTAAAGCTTTAGGAGGCGATGCCCATGGAGGAGATCTGAGAGATATACGGTTTGACAGAAGAGGCTCGCAGTTACTGAGAACTGTGTAGCAGGAGTCTGACTGAGGAGGCGAGAAAGGAGAAAAGGAATGACTAATGGTGTTATTTTAGCTCACCTCTGGAGGCAGTACTATGATGTGAGCTTTATGCCCCATCAGCTTTCTTAGTGTGGCTCAGAAGCAGCCACCCTGTGAGTGTCTGTCAGTGTTTCTGCCCTATTATGGTATATGAGAGAGCAAATCAGTGCTCCTTTTTGATGTCATGTTATCATGCGTTATGATGTGCAATGCTAAAATAACTTTGTTTGAAGCTGTTCTCCTATGAGTTTCTGTCTGAGTCTTTATCCAGCTGCATCAAATCAACCAAAATCCGTAAAGTAATACTAAAGTACGCAATGCAGATTTGTGAGGCATGAAAAATGTCTATTAGACCTTCAAAACTCTGTCTCAGGTGATTTTTGTGCACACTGTGATGTTTTGCACATTTTTTTAGGAGTGTTTGTTTGGAATTGCACACATCCCTGTTGAAAATAAAAAAGCATATGCTGGTTAAGTATGTTTTGAAGCATGGCAGCTGTTTTGAGCTGGTTTAAGCTGGTTCTTAGTTGATTACGAGCTGGTCCTAAACAGGAACTAGTTACTTAGGATTAGCACATGACCAGCTTCAACCAGCTCATGACCAGCTAAGGACTAACTAAAGACCAGCCACCATGCTTCAAAACAACTAACCAGCATATATTGTTTTTTTTAACAGAAAAACTGTTAAATGCTAAAATAAACAGGTTATGATAAATATGATTTGTGCTCTGAATTACTGAATAAAATCTGGGTTGTGAAGAAAAACCAGTAAAGAACCACTGATCTAAGTGTTTGTTTCTATGTATTGTTTGATTCCAGGTGGTCAGTCTGATCAGGGCTATGATTCTCTGTCTAAAGAGGAGGTAAGGTTAGGAGGAGGTGAGGAGCAGAACTCCTCTCCAGACATGAAGGAGAAGAAGGACAGAAACTCTTGCACGTGTGAGTAACACAATATGCTTTTGTCCCTAAACATACACAGAGCATTTGAGTAAAGTCCTAAATAACAGTTTTTTTTTTTTATTCAAGAGAATAATGGATGTGTATGTGATAGTGAAACTGTAAATTAATGCTGTTCTTGTAAACTTTCTATTAATCAAAGAATCCTGAAAAAACTGTGTTTTGGTTTTCATAAAACCATTAAACAACACAACTGTTTTCAACATTGGTAATGCTTAGATATAATTCTTGAGCGCCAAATCAACATATTAGAATGGTTTCTTACGGATCATGTAGCACTGAAGACTGGAGTAATGGCTGCTGAAAATTCAGCTTTTTATCACCGGAATAAATTATATTTTAAATATATATTACAGTAGAAAACATTTTATTCATTAAAAATATTTTAAGAATTTTAATAATAATAATTGTAATACTTTTTCATAATATTACTGTTTTTTGATCAAATAAATGCAAATTTGGTAAGCAAAAACTACTTTTTAAAACAGAACTTTTAAACAGTAGTGTGTGCTATTACATTTCTAGTATTTCAAGTAAATTAACATTAGCATATAAATGAACAATTATAGACAAACGTGAATTAGCAATGAATAAAAACATATGTCTAATAATAGTTGCCCTATATAGCATATACTGCAGTGTAAGCAGTGAGCAATACACTAGTATTTGATTACAAACATGAGTTGCACTGAATGCCTCTATGATTCCACCTAGTGATAAAGTGTGGCACTGCAAGTTATTAAACTTTTTTATTTATTTGCTTCATTTTAACAAGTGTCTCTGTTTTATTTCAATGTTCAGTGTCTCAGACTGTACTCTCAAAGAAAGAGGATTCATCTCTTGTGGTTGGAATCCATCCATCTGCAACCGGCGGGGAAACCAGTAATGTCTTTCCTCAAGCCCTTCCAAAGACAAAAAGGCCAAGCTCTCTGGATATTTTCGGAGGAAAGCCCATAAGACCAAGCACGCTGGACCTAACCCCGGATAAGACAGTAGAAGAACTCAGCAATGAATCTGTTCCAACATTGATAGAAACGGAAGCAGTGGGGGGCGTCGTGAGCCCACCTAAACTTGCCGTCGAGAGGACTGTTAGCTGCACAGTTGCCATGGAGAAAAGAGTTGCCATGGAGAAGGAACATATCGGCGTGGAGAGGAGCGTGAGCTGCAGCAGCGCTCTTGGACGAGTGGTTAAGAGGACAGGTATTGAAGCAGGGTTTGATCCTCTGTCCCTCATAGTGGCTGAGACTCAAGCCCACAGTGAGGGCGATAATCCAGACACCCCAACCGCCCGCCGAGACCTGGCTGAAGAGATTCATCACTACATGAACAACCTGAGCAGCCCGTTAAGCCAGCGGTCTCTCAGTGTGGACCTGAAGGGGCGTCAGACTCCGTCCCCTCACAGCTCTCCCCGCATGTCCGCAGTGCTCAGCTCCCCCAGCACGTCCCAACTCCAGCCTCAGCCACGAACAAGACTCTTCTCATCACCCTCCCTCCCTCAGGGCCGCATGCGCAAGGTCAGGGAGCAGCGGCCCACCTCTCTCGCCTCCCCTTCCTCACCTACTCCCTCCTCTTCCTCGTTCTCCATGGACTCTCTGCTCACCCCGACACTAGACGTCTTCAAGAGCAGCTTCCTCTCTGCTGGGAAGGGCGTTGCTGAGAAAGCCAGCCGACTGTATTCGCGACTTTCCTCCCAGACGTCCATTGCCCAGGTACGTATGACGTTTGGAAGTTCTGACTTAAAGGCATAGTTCATCAAAAAATGAAAATTCTGACAGTAATTATTCACCCTCATGTTATTCCAAGCCCATAAGACCTTCATTCATCTTCAGAACACAAATGAAGATATTTTTGATGAAATCCAGAAACTTTTTGACCCTGCATTATTGACCCTAGACATTGTTGAAATAGTCCATATGACATCTGTGGTTCACCCTTAATTTTATGATTTTGAGGTCAGAAAGTTCTCAGATTTAATAAAAAACATCTTAGTTTGTGTTCATAAAATGAACAAAGGTCTTATAAGTTTGGAACGACATGAGGGTGAGTAGTTAATGACAGAATATTCATTTTTGGGTGATCTCCCTTTAATGCTAATAAATACTTTGTCTTTGCCGACGCTCTTCACCTCTCTTTCTCATCCTCTCCAGGACTTGAACTCTGACCGGGTCAGTGTGTCCTCTCTGGGGTCTGGTGACCCTGATTGCTCTTCTCTGATTGAGAGCGATTCCTGTGTAGACCCCGATGCGCTCTCCTCCCCACAGCGGGATGCCGCTCAGCCCGTCACACGTCCCAAAAGGAGCCCGTATAGGAGCAACCACTGCCTAGAAAGCCCATCTGCACCACCTAGGCTCTACCGCCAGTCTTCACTCACTGGTGCGTCTGCTGGATTCACTGTTCACGACACTCCTGAAATAAATAATTGAAATGCTAGACAGTCATGCTAGTTTTTTAATGCTTTGCATTATCCTATATTATTATAGATATGTCCAGACATAATTAAATGAAATTAAATGAAAACAAGAGTTAACATAATGAGCCACACTTTATTTTAGTTCTGGGTTTTCAAGATTATTGCAACATTTTATCTCACAATTCTGACTCGCAATTGCAAGTTGTAAAGCCCAATTTTGAGGGGTAAAAAAGACTGATGTTCTCAGAATTGCGAATTTATATCTCACAGTTCTGCAATTGCATGCTATAAAGTCAAAATTGCAGTGTCAGAATTGTGAGTTTATATCTTGTAATTCTGACTTTATCAGAATTCTGACTTTATTTCTCAAAATTGCAAGTTTATTTCTCAGAATTGTTTATTTCTCAATTCTGATTTTATAGCTCACAATTGCAAGTTCATGCAATCCTGAGAAAAAAGTCAGAATTGTGAGTTTATATCTTCCAATTTTGACTTTATTTCTCAGAATTGTGAGAAATTTTTCTCTCGCAATTCTGAATTTATAACTCACAACTGCATGCTATAAAATCAGGACTACACAATATAAACTTGCAATTCTGAGAAAAAAGTCAGAATTGTGAGTTTTTAATCTTGCAATTCTGACTTTATTTCTCAGAATTGCGACTTGATTTTTTGTCAGACTTGTTTATAACTCAGAATTGCGAGTTTATATTTGCAATTGCGAGTTTATATTCGCAATTGCGAGTTAAGTCAGAATTGTATTCTAAAAAGTCAGAATTGCAAGATATAAACTTGAATTTCTGAGAGAAAAGTCAGAATTGTGAGTTTATATCTTGCAACTCTGACTTTATTTGTCAGAATTATGTTTATTTGTCAGAATAAAGCCAGATTTGTGAGTTCGTATCACAATTCCGAGAAAAAAAAATACACTGATTTCCAAGTTTGTATCTCGCAGTTCTGGCTTAATTTCTCACAATTGCGAGTTTATATCACAATTCTGAGAAAAAAACTCAGTTGCGAGGAAAAAAAATCTGAATTGTGAGATAAAAAGTATTTTTTATTCAATGGCGGAAATGGGCTTCCATAGCAAATTGAGGACATGTGTTTAAAGAGAAACTTAGCAAAACAGCAAAAATGACATACCACATCTTTAATATTCATTTTAAATGTCTCCCTCTGTTCGGGCAAAACTTTGAGGTTTCTCCTGAATAGCATAGGCTAAAAATAGACGGTGTGCTAGAAAATTACCCATCAGGCTCTCCCATGAGTAATGCTCGTTATTTTCCGGTCCTTTGTCAAGATTACAATGTTGTACAATTAGAGAACCAAAGAAAGAGAAGGAGCTATGTTTAAATTCATGCAGAGGAGTGATAATTCCATGAAGAAATCTATTGTAAAGATGAACTTATTTGTAGCATTTCCGGCCTATAACGCGTGATGATTCTGGTGGGTGATTAAGCATGTTTTTGTATATTGAGTGCTGTTTGTCGTTCATGAGGCTGGTCATTGTTTCTGCTCCAGCAGCTGCAGAAGTAGGCCAGCAGACAGGGCTGTGAGTGCGTCTGGCTCTGCAGTAATGGGGTCTGAGAGGGGCTCTTTAATCAGGCTGACGGGGGTTGTGCTGGAGTGCTCCCCAATCACTCGCATCCGCATACACGCTCTTATCCCAGACTTCTGTAGAGCCTCTCTCCTCATTCAGCGCCATCAGAATTAGCATTCATAATCCCTGCAGGCAATCACCTTGAAATGTGACTTGTTTTGGAGAAGATTGCTCTCTGATGAAAAACATCATCTTTTTGCCGCAGGGAGTGACTTTTGTTTTGTCTTTTGTCCTTCAGGTCCTTCACTGACAGTAATGAAAGCTCTGCAGACCCCAGACGCCTGTTCTGATTCCAGCTTTTCTCAAATCATGCAGAACTACACAGTTGAAGTGAGTTTTTCAATGACGCATACAGTATGTTGAAGTATTACATTTGCAGGAGGTATTGTGGCTAACTTTGTTTGACTTTCTAGGTACGTATGTCCAGTTGTTCACGCTGTAACACCTGTGAGAGTTTGGTGTATGATGAAGAGATCATGGCTGGTTGGACAGCTGACGATTCTAACCTCAATAGCACGTGTCCTTTCTGCGGCTCTCCGTTTCTGCCTCTGCTCAATGTGGACATCAGAAACCTGGGTGACCAGGAAAGGTAATTTGGTCTGCAATCAAACAATAGACAATTCTATAGAGATATTCACCATTTCTAACAGTTTTATTTTATATCGTTTCAGATCCCCCTCTCAAGATGCACATACTTGCCAGACAGACACTGCAGATGAACTACCACAAGTTTATGATGCCACTGGCAGTGGCAAAAAAGACCCTGTAAGAACACGTTCGTCAATCTACAATTCATTACATTTCAGTGTTTTGGAATCATATTTTGCTTAGTTATAATATTTATAATGATATGCAATCCCTGTCGAAAAAAACACCATATGCTGGGTAGGTGTTTTGAAGCATGGCAGCTGCTTTGAACTTGTTGAAGCTGGTCCTTAGTTGGTCATTAGCTGGTTTAAGCTTATTTAAGCATTTTTTGAAATATAAATTGCAGATTATCTGAAACGTGCAGTGATTTACGTTCCAAAAGATGAATGTCAAGCATGCAAAATATGTGCAAAGCACACGCATTTGATTTAATGCCAAATGAAAGAGGTTCGTGAGCCAAAGTTTATTTATACAGCACATTTTCCACACACTAGTAGTTTCAGTTTTGCTTTAAATAAATTCTTGTAGGCTTGGCATTTATGATAAATGATGCATTATACTTAAATTTTTTATTCCTGTCCTTTTCAGAATGGCATTAAATTCTTATCTATGCTTTTTCTCTCAAAAAATGCAATTTTGACCCGTTGACTATTTATTATTTTCCAGAAAATATGGTATTATGTGATATCTGATATATGACCCTAGACCACAAAACCAGTCATAAGGGTCAATTTTGAAATTTAGAATAATACAATATTTGGCTGAGATATGACTACTTGAAAATCTGGAATCTGAGGGTGCAAAAAAATCTAAATATTGAGAAAACTGTCTTAGCAATGTTCTTAGCAATGCTATTACTAATCAAAAATTAAGTTTTGATATATTTACAGTAGGAAATTTCCAAAATATCTTCATGGAACATGAACTTTACTTAATATCCTAATGATTTTTGGCATAAAAGAAAAAATCAATCATTTGACCCATATAGTGTATTTTTGGCTATTGCTACAAATACACCCGTACTACTTCATACTGGTTTTGTGGTCCAGAGTCACATATTTTTTTGTGGCTCAAAAGTTGATTATGCTGGTAGTTATTTTAATGTTTCTGTGCTGCAGGAGCCAGTTACAGTGCCCTACTTGAGTCCTCTGGTACTTTGGAAGGAACTGGAAAGCTTGCTGGAGAACGAGGGGGACCAGGGTATCTCATCTGCAGCCATTGTGGATCACCATCCCATTGTGTTCTGGAATCTGGTGTGGTTTTTCCGTAGGCTGGATCTGCCCAGCAGCCTGCCAGGCCTCTATTTGAGCTCCAAACACTACTGCAGAGATACTCAGGTGGGTTTCAAGATTTCTCACGTGATGTTCCTCATCTTATTAGTGTTTATTTACAATGCATAGAAGCTTTGATGATATCACTGTATTTCTCTATAAAAGCTTGTATGCTTATTGTTTATGTTTTTTTCTACAGCCTTTGCAAAACTGTGCATCAGAAGACAGTAAGAATGTCTTGGTACAGATCCTGTGGGACAACCCCAGACTGCATCAGGACCCCATCAAGCCCTGCTACTTGCTCTGGAAATCATATTGTAAGAATACGATACAAATATATATACAATCTCATTTACACAGAGCTTTGTGACTGTAAATGTGCATGAAAGTGGTTCTTGAACAAGTATTTGCAACAGACATGTTATGCCTCAAACCATGAGGCTTAAGCAAAAGTGTGGCATTATTTTTCTAAAGAGATCAGACTTTCAGTTTTTGCCTTGTGGATGAGAAAATGTGTGGAAAAAATCTTTTAACCATACACTGGAGGAGCAATCAGAGACATATGTGACCCTGGACCACAAAACTAGTCTTAAGTAGCATGGTTATATTTATAGCCAACAATACATTGTATGGGTCAAAATTATCTTTTTTTCTTGTATGCCAAAAATCATTAGGGTATTAAATAAAGATCATGTTCCATTAGGATATTTTGTAAAATATTGATTAATTTTTGATTAGTAATATGCATTGCTAACAACTTAATTTGGACAAATTTAAAGGCAATTTTCTCAAAATATACATATAAATATTTTTTGCAACCTCAGATTACAGATTTTCAAATAGTTGTATATCTCGGCCAAATATTGTCCTATCCTAAGAAAACATACATAATGGAAAGCTTATTTATTCAGCTGTATAAATTAATGTATAATCTCAATTTAAAAAAAAACTGACCCTTATAACTGGTTTTGTGGTCCTGGGTCACATTTAGGTGCCAGTATATCAGATAGTAGGCTCTTTTTACTTAGTAGTGTTATTTTAGCATTATATATATATATATTTCTAATATGTATTTGAGCTTGATTTAAATTATTGAAAACGGTTTAGTAACTGCATTGAAAGTTTAACAAAAACTATTAAATGTACTTCAAAACCCCCTCAAAAGCTTCAGCAGCTTTTGCAGTAGTTTTGCATCCGTGTACCAACCATCTACTTTACATTGGGTTCATGTTTTTTAAATAGGTGCAAATCCTGCAGTATCTGAGGAGGAGGAGCAGGCTGTGAGCCTAGAGCTGCTGCAGAGCGTCGTGAAGAGCATCCAGAGGAACGACGTCTACCAGCCCATGAGTCAGATACTGCAGCTTCTGGGCACTAGACTGGGCTTCGTCAGACAACGGTAGGAGAACAGTGTGAACTAAACACAGAAACAGTTTTAATTAACATTTTGACAAGCTTAATGACTCTTAATGACTAATTTCTCTTTATTTTGTCATATGCAGGAGCTTATATAGGGATATCCTGTTCCTGTCTTTGGTGGCTTTGGGGAAGAGTAGCATAAGTATCGGTAAGCTGACTGTTTTGATAATATGTTATATGAAAGTTTGGGTTCACGTTTATTCAACAAAGACACATTGGACATATTGCATTGTTACAAAATATTTGTATTGCAAATAAACGCCTTACCTTAGAATCCTGAAAAAAATCATTATATTAAATATTAAATATTAAAGCGACCCCTGGGTGTTAGGACTTGTATGGCTTAATATATCGTAAATTATGTCTGAAATATGTAGTAGAAAACACATGAAAGATTTATGTTATTTAAAAATTTTGGACTATGGGGGCGCTAGGGATGGGACAATAAATCATTTCGTGGATCGATTCTGGGATCTTCCGAATGCATCGCCATTCTCTTTGGAATCGATTCTGAGCTTAGATTTTAACTTGTGCAAGCATCAGCATGTTTACATCCTTACAGGATGTAAAGGATGTGAAAGCTCTTTCAGTAGCTGTGGTCTAAAGCCTCAAAGGCATCAGAGCTGAAGTGAAGAGAACAAAGACGCAGGTCTTTAGAAAGTTTTATTCATCCACAGGCATCTTCCCATTCTTTTCTCCTCTTCTTGTCGCTAGGAAAGCAGTGAAGACTTACATTGGTTCTCTTGTTGCCCTTCAACTGAAAATTACAACCAAAAGCCGCACAATGTGGCATTGTATCAGTATTTTATTTTCTGAGTTGTTGCAGTAAAAATAGCAACAGTGCAGTAGCTCACCAAGTGCAACCATTTCACATTATTGAAATATTGGCGCCCCCATAGTTCAAAATATGTATAAAACAATGTTTTTTTTTTTTAATAACATAAATCTTTCATGGATTTTCTACTACATATTTCAATGAGAGACATCATTTACGTTATATTAAGCCATACAAGTCTAAACACCTTGTATAACAATTTTCAACATAGATAATAATGAGAAATATTTCTTGATCAGTATGTTAGAATGATTTCTAAAGAATCACGTGACAATGAAGACTGGAGTAATGACTGCTCAAAATTTTAAATGAACATCACAGGAATAAATTGTTAAAATGGTGATACGTACTGACCCCAAACTATAACGTATGTCTATGAAAACCACCAAATATGAGCACAAGCATCATTACTAACATCTTCGTTTATTCTTACAGATGCATTCGACCGTGAATACAAAATGGCATATGACCGTTTGACACCCAGCCAGGTCAAGATGACCCACAATTGTGACCGTCCACCCAGCGCTGGAGTCATGGAGTGCAGGAGAACCTTTGGGCTGCCCAGTCTCTGATTCACCTCCTCTCGTTCCTCCTATCCATCACACAGGAAGACATCCAAAGAAGGAACACTTTCATCCATGTGATCCTGAACATTCATCGTAACCAAAGCTACCTCTGGCTCCCATGAGGTCTCTTTCGACACAAGTCCTGTCTATTTATGTGACTGTTCTTCATCATACACTTCTTGTGAATACACCACTTCATATATAGTCTGTGACCATGTCCGTTTTCTTGCATTCCCCCCTCACTTTTGCTCTTCCATCTGCCTAATTTTCTGCCTGACATGTTTGAATTTAGCACCGCTCAGGTAAACTTGAGTTTAGAGGTCATCGTAGAGTAGGAGCAATATCATTGTGCTCAGGTCATTCCATCGCTCCAGTAAATCATGGAGTGGAGCATTCGGGACCAGTAGCTATAGAACAATCAAAACGATCACGTTTAGGACGCATAGAAGCACAACGAGCAACCCCAACAAACACAGTCCTCTTTTGGCCATCTAGCGGCACTTGTATATTTCACACACAGAGAGACTTTGTGTACATAGTCTTATTATTTTGCATATTTGTATTATACAGTTATATTTTAAGACTGGAATTTGTTACAATTGACGTGTCTCCATTTGTAAAGACTATGCTGTTCGTAGTGTATAGGTTTGTCGTCCTGGTCCTGGAGACCAGCCGTATGGTGACCGTCAGTCGTGTCTTCTTGAGGTACAGAACTGGACCAAATATAAACTCTTGACTCACAGTTTACATGGTGAGAAATATTCGATGAGATTTTGAACTGAGAAATGCCTTACCTTGGGGCGAAGAACGGTACGGAGACAAATTTACAACAGGGTATAAAGAGCAACATAGCGAGTATAAAATAAAACGGACTGTTAATGTGAATGTAAAGTCAGCATTTTACACCTACTTACCTAATCCAGTGTGTTTGCCATGAAGGTAGTTTTTAAAAAAAAAAAACAAAACAAAAAAAACACATTGCTTTATATTGTGCAGTGTTGCATAAACATGACTTTCCATTGTTGAGACACATAAAAAAAGTACCTGAAGCATACAAGCACTTATTTACTCAGTTCAAACTCTTATGAATTAAACATGCGGTAACTGGAATTGTTATATATTTTAATACTATTCATTTTTTATCATTATGTTCATGAAGATGCACTTTGAGTCTGTCTGGTTGGGAAGAGGATTGTTAAAGTTTAAATGTTTAAAATGCAATGGATTATAGATAATAATACATGTAATTATACATAATGACACATCGATGGAAACAAAAAACAAAACAAAACAGATAATACTGCCCGGGGATGAAAAAAACTTTGTTTATTGACCTGATGCTGTGTAAAACTACAAAAAACACAATTTATACTGCTGTTAATGTTTAGCAGTTTTTCTATCACCTGCTTTTTACGTCCATATGGCATGGTAGTGAAGCAAACTGACCTATTTCATGAAAGCTACTTTTAAACGGTTAATGTATAAGGTGATTTGTTTTGTTTGATTGTTTGTTTTTTACAAATCATTTTATGTTAGGGCAATGTGCTTTACATATCACTCCTTTTGTTACTTCTATTTATATTTGTATATATCATTTTGTCAGATCTGAGCCAGGTCTATAAAATTGTTTAGAACTGTAAATAAACACTTAAATCGACTTGTGTGTTTGTGTTGGTTTGTTCAATGAAACGGAGCAAGGTAAAGTCGCATTTGAAACCCCATTTAATTTTACACTGAACCGACAAATGAATATTTACAACGAGCAACTCTCAAGAGAGAAATCAACACAATGTGCGACATTTGAAAATGAACAATCCTTGCCTCTATTCAGTAGTCAATTCAAACAGCATTGTGACATTTGTATGGAAATTCACAAGTTTTGATCAGAATCATACTGATTACATTAGACTTTGTAAAGAAGTCTTGTTATATGCTTGAGATTCTACTTTTATGATGGAACAAAGTCAGGATCTGCATTTAAAATGCTATGACATTTTTGCATGTTACAAAAATAATTCCATTGCAGAATTATTGTAAATTACATCATTTACAATAAGCTCACAATTTCTCCCAAAGTAGTCCCATAGCTATCTGAAAACCCACAACATCAAATAATACAATCACGATATAAAATTCATCAAAAAAAAAAGTTTTCATCATTGGACAAAATTAAAGCAACATTTGTACTTTTCACCATGTTAATCTGTGACTTTGTGTCTTGGTATCATCCCAATAGAACTAAATGGTTAAATTGCATCACAAATCATTACATTTTCCATATTTAGTACTCTGTGGTCCCGTCCCAAATGGCACACTTGATGTGGCCTTTGATTATGCAATCATATTGTGTTTGCCAAGTCCACAGGGCAGTAGGGTGTCTTATTTGTCATTTTACGGTTCAAACGGGTGCCTCCATATGTGGCCTCAATGTGCCCTTTTGCAAACCCCACACTGGTGGGCCGACACAGCAGTCTACACCCAACAATCTATAATCATGGCATTACATCACCCAAGTGTGGAAACCACAAATGGTGACCATTTGGGCCAGGGCGTGTGACCCTTATGTGTCCCTACTGTGTTTGTTTTAAAAGAGAAGTTCACTTCCAGAACAAAAATGTACAGATAATTTACTCACCCCCTTGTTGTTCAAGATGTTTATGTCTTTCTTTGTTCAGTCGATAAGAAATTATGTTTCTTGAAGAAAACATTCCAGAATTTTTCTATACTATAGTGACTATAGTGCCCCCAAGTTTGAACTTCCAAAACGCCGTTATAATGCAGAAGTGTCTTATCTAGCGAAACGTTCTGCCATTTTCGAAACAAACTGACATTTATATACTTTTTAGCCTCAAACGCTCGTCTTGTCCCGTCTCTGCGAAGCGCATGCGTAGTCTGTGTAATCCAAGTCAATACAGTTACAGTATGTGGAAAAACTCCCGTCTCGTTTTCTTCTTGAATGTCAAAATCGTCCTACATCGCTGTTTTACCTTTTTTGTTTTTGTAAAGGGCGTTTGATCTTCTTTGCATGTTCACTTTGTAAACACTAGGTTGGTACTAATGCAGCGATGTAGGACGATTTTGAATTTTGGGAAGAAAACGAGATGGGAGTTTTTCGACATACTCTAACTGTATTGACCGTATTGAACCGCAAAAAAGTTCACGCAGACCGAGCCAAGACGAGCGTTTGAGATAAAAAAAAAATAAATAAATTGTCAGTGTTTTTCGAAAATGACCGATCGTTTTGCTAGATAACACCCTTCTTCCTCGGCTGGGATCGTTTAGAGCCATTTGAAGCTGCATTTAAACTGCATTTTGGAAGTTCAAACTTGGGCGCACTATTGAAGTCCACTAAATGGAGATAATTCCTAATTTTTTTTCCTCAAGAAACATAATTTCTTATTTGACTGAACAAGGAAAGACATGAATATCTTGGATGACAAGGAGGTGAGTAAATTATCTGTAATTTTTTGTTCTGGAAAGGGAACTTCTTCTTTAATGCAACAAGCCAAAAATGGTGACCAAAACACTCAAGTGTCTGTAAAAGTTAACAGAGTTTGAACATTATGGCTAGTTATTGCATCCCTTTACAACAGAACTCCAGTCCAGAGATGCTTTAAATATAATACATTATGTGTAAAGTTACAGTTCAGAATGTTTCAAATGACTGTATCCACAGGTTTGCTCAGATGGACACGGGGCATATAATGATTCGATCCTCTAGCATGACACTGAGCACCAGGAACACAAAGTAGAGGATGAACATGATGAATCCCAACACTTTATTCATCCTCCACTTACAGGCAGCGATGGAGATAATGACGAAGAGGAGCATGAGGAAGAGCAGCACAATGGCACAGAACAGCCCGTTACTGCTCACGGGCACCGGCGCCAGCGAATGGCAGAATGAGTACATCAGCCAGGGCACCGGCAGCCTGTAACAGTAAGAGTGGATATAATTAAGCTATATAAAATTAAAATAAGTGATTTGATATGTATTCATACCAATGGTATGATTGTGAGTGTGATATTGCTAAAGTACAACAGCTTAAAGACTAGTTATTATTCAGTAACTGACATTTTAGACACAGTATGGCCTCGCTTTATCAACAACATCTCTTCTCTTCATGACTTAATACTCGAAAAAGGGGTTGGACTATGGTGACTGTCCAATGACCAGGCTTTTAGCACCCTTCGCCAGAAGTTTGATTGACGGACAATCTGACCAATCACAATGCAGAATCTGCCATTTTGTTCGACAAACAAACCAGACAAGATAACATCAGTAACATCAGTACTGATGTAACATCAGTAGAGTCGAACTTAAAAATGGTGTATTGACGTCTTTCTGCGGTTGAGACAATATACCATCTGATGTTTATTCATGTGTATTTCATACTATGTCTAGGAGGAGGAGATTTATTCACATGTGAGAACTGAGGCACTAAAGTGATCTGCAGGGTTGCCTTGTTTTCACAACAAAACCCGCTCAATTGCTACTCAAAACTAGCCCAAAACTAGCCCAATTGTGTTACAAGGGGGGTCCGGGGGTAAAATACATGTTTTTTGGTGGGGTTCCCCTTGTACAGTTCACATTCCAGAGGCTACATTTAACGTTATTTGGGTTGCTTCAACCCGCAGACATGAAAAACAATGGCTATAGTGTTAAAGTAGCCCAATTCCACAGGAAAAATGCGGACTTGGCAACACTGGTGATCTGTTACATTACTGAGCCCCCAAAATCATTGTATTGATAAAATCATTTATTGTTTGAATTTCTTTAAAAACAGACAACATTTCTAAGTTGAGACTTTGTTTAATACCAGAAGTAACCTGCTCTTTCTTGTCTGTCAGCGCATTGTCGAATATCCTCTTTGCTCTGAGATGTATTTTTCATGACGTGATGACGTGTGGCGTGAGAATGCAATTGCCTCAGTTCAAGCAGCACATGAACAGATCATCTCCTCCTCTTTACTACTAGCTATAGCATGAAATAAACATGAATGAACATTATGTTGTCACAACCGCGGGAACCATAATCCACTGACGTTAATCTAACTCGTCAATTTGTCATTATGATTGCTCAGATTGTCAATCAATCAAACTCCCAGCCTGTCACTCAAATTCCTGAAATCCCGCCCTACATTCTAGAAGCCATTTGCTCAGATATATATGTCACAATAGGGACTATCACAACTTCTGTTTCATGCCGATTTTCTTGAATCAGTCCAGTGTTTGACTCACTCATTAGAGACTCTTTTCGCCACCTACTGGTGAAACTATGTAATCTGTCTGAAACATGCAAACACAAACCAGTGGCATGAACACAAACAGTACCAGTCTTCAGCCAGTCACACATTTGACAAAACTGTGCATGTCATTTTTAGCTATCAAACATGTGATTTAAGTATTTAAAGGGAGTTTCACCCAAAAATTCTGTCATTAATTACTCACTCTCATGTCGTTTCGAAACCGTAAGATCTTTGTTCAACTTCGGAACACAAATGAAGGTATTTTTGATGGTGCTGCTGACGTACAACATGTGGTACTCTCAATAACTTGGGGGAGACGCATTGTTGAATAAAGTTGTTACTTTTGTTTTATTTTTTGCGCACAAAAAATATTCTCATAGCTTCATAAAATTACTGTTGAAACACAGATGTCACATGGACTACTTTGATGTTCTTGGTACCTTTCTGGGCCTTGAACGTGGTAGGACCCTTTGGAGGAACAGAAAGCTCTTGGATTTCATCAAAAATATCTTAATTTGTGTTTCGAAGATGAGCAAAGGTCTTACGGGTTTAAAACGACATGAGGGTGAGTAATTAATGACAGAATTTTCATTTTTGGGTGAACTATCCCTTTAAAGTTTCTGTTGTCTTACCCCATGGTGATGTCAAATATGTTGCTGCCTACAGAGCTTGAGACAGCCATGTCTCCCAAGCCTTTTCGAGCCACAATCACGCTGGTGATGAGATCAGGAATGGATGTTCCTGCAGCCAGAATGGTAAGACCCATGATTTCCTCAGAGATGCCAATAGTCTCACCAACCTAGGAGAGAAAATCTTGATGAATGATTGTTTGTTTTGAAATTGTATTTGCTAATGTAATGACATATAAGCGTGACAAATATTGGTTTTTACACTGACCTGATGTGCCCACCACACCATAAGATAGGAAAATATAGCAATCCATACTATTGAGCCAAGGAAAGTAATGACAAAGAACTTCTTGGATGCCTGTAAGCATAATATACAAGTATATACATGTCAGTTCTATCAAATTTTGTAAAAGTGGATGTATATACAAAAAATACAATGCTAATGTGTTGTTTTGTTTTGGTTCTCACAGGGTTTCTGACGTCTGGAACTGTCAGCCAAAGTGGAAAGACAATGGGCAACAGAAACAAATACGTGGCCTGTTTACGTCTAGTGTCTGGCCACTCTAAGGACAGAGGTTCTTCATTTTCTCCTTCCTCCCCAGCCTCATCCTCATTTTCATCATCATCATCATCACTGTCCTCATCACTATCTTCATCACTGTCTTCATCACTGTCATCATCATCCTCCTCTGAACCATCTGAACCTCCTGGCTTCTCTGAACCTCCTTCTGCTGCAGAGTCTCCTTCCTTAAGACAGAGCAGGAAAGAGACAGGTGAAAACATAATATCCTCAGATTAAAAGGAGAACCACAAACTCAAAGCGATAGTTTACACCAAAATGAAAGTTTTAACATGATTTACTCACACTCAGGTTGTCCCAAACCAGTACTTTTTGTTCTCTTAAAGGGGTCATCAGATGCTAAATTCACTTTTACATGTTGTTTGAACATTAATGTGTGTTGGCAGTGTATGTACAAATCTATCCTATAATGATATAAATTCCATGCAGTGGTTTTTAATTAATCTGTAAAAATAATATTCCTTTTTTCAAATCGAGCCATTCTCAGATGTCTGTCGTTGTGGCGTCACACCAACAGAGGCCGCTCCCACGATAGTTGATTGACATGAGCTTCTAACCTCAGATCAGTTGTAACAGTCCAACCTCCATGTTTTGATGCCAGAGCAGGGATGTAAGTTAGACAAGAATTGAGCGATTGAGGTGTTGTGTTGCTGGATGTAATAATGAACATAGTGGTCGTCATTTACTCCCGACATCTGAGCCGCTGAAGATGCAGTGGATGTTTGTGAATGGAATGCGCCTCCCGATCTACATATATCCGTCTATATTAGCGCAAATCATTCGTGATCCAGCTTCACCTACAGCTGAAGTGAGTATAAGGGTTTTTTTATGAATCTTTGCGATCGCCTTTCCTAATAATGTGCTAGTTATCAAGTTTAGCGGCTAAACGCGGCTAAATGCGGCTAAAGTAAACAGGCTCGTCTCTCCACAGAGAGAAGAGAGGGGCGGGGCGAGCAGAGCTCATTTGCATTTAAAGCAGCCTCGACCGGAATGGGATGATTTTTGCAGAGCTCATTTTGACAAAGTAAAAGGGGTGTTGTTTTACACTACCATTGAGAATTTTTAACCAAAGTATATTATAGACTTTTCATTAAAACCCTGAAGAATCATATCAACTTGTGGAAAATAGGCATCCGATGACCCGTTTAAATGCAATTATAATGAAGGGGAACCGGAGCTTTTAAGTTTCAAAAAGTATGTTACAAAGGCACAGTAAAAGTAGCTGTAAAAGTAGCCCAAAAACTGTTATGACTGAGTCAGAGAGTTGAACTTAAGTACCAAATCAGTCCTAATTGTGATTGAATCATTCAGACCAATTTTGTGAATTGAATGAAGTAATTAATTGTTACTTCTCTAATAGACACATCATGGAGAATAACACATTCAATGTATGCTATAAAAGCTCTGTTGCTCCTTCATTGTAATGGCATTCCAGTACATTCTGCAACACTGTTCTTTTGAGTTCCACAGAAGAAAGGAAGTCACAACATGAGGGTGAATAAATGATAACAGACTTTTCATTTCCTTGAATCACATACTATATTTAACAGGTCGCCTCTGTCAGCTTTGCAACAAGGTAATGAATTCATGAGTTCATTAAAAGCACACAAGTATCTCAGAGCTCCTGCTTCTTCTTCCCAATTTTTTCGGAGATGCAATAGGCCCACCTTTTGTGCCTCAGACTTTTGACTACCATCTTCATCCTTGGCTCCCGGAGCAGCGTCTTTGGAATCCTTGGACTGCTCCGTTTGATCGTCACCTTGTTTAAACCACGATAATAAAATATCAGTCAAATCTGTAATTACTTCTCAAATGTAGCAATACTATAAGCTCCCCTCAGATGTGGAGTGAAGATTTCTTCAATAGGAGTGAGTAATGTTGCTTTGTCGTTTGGCGGCAATTTCAAACACAGCAGTTGCGGCAGAAGATAATCCGCACTGATTCCAAGCCACTCATGCTTAATTCATGAGATGGAGCTTGGTCATTATGTCAGCTAATGTGTAAAGCAGCTCTCAAGTAGAAACAAAAGGTGGAAATATGGAATGCGGGATGCTGTGTAAAGGGCAAAACGGGCCAAACTCCTGGCAGCTTGCCCTCTCTTTGTACCTTTCATCCAGCACACAGCTGGTGTGTTACTGCTTGTGGAAATGCAACATTAATAACCACTTTGAATATGCAACAGAGCTCATCTGTGAGGTAGGACAATGCACCGACCTGTCTACAAAGCTCTGTGCAATCGTAATAGAACAGACTAAGATCATAAAATCTCACCTTCACCAGATTTTTCCTTCTTTTTGTTCTCTACTTTCCCCCGGGCCATGTCGTTCAAAATCTGAGCCTTGTCTTTAAATTTCACTGCAAACCAGGAAAGGAAGAATATAGCTTGAATGTAGACTTTGACTGACACTGTCAGGGTCAACAATGGCAGTACCACAGGTGACAGAAGCCGACGTAAAACAAAATGTCATTTCCTCACATCTCACAGGCTACTACAAGACGGCAATCACATCACAAGAATAACATCACAAACACTAAGCCCCTTACCTTTACATTCCAAAGAGCTTCTAGCCTTTGCATCTCCATTAAACACTGACTCTAATGAGTAAAAGTAGATTCATATACAACAAATACCATGGTGAGTGTCACAAATGCATTTCCTAATGCTCTTCAAATTATTCATGTTTACTGACTTGGATGCCAACAAGTGGCAATGTTAAAAAAAATTACAATTGGATTTGTTGAAAAAAAAATCTTTAGGCAGGTCAAGACATTATACATAAAAAAATCTATGTAAGATTATGACATTAAAGTCATAATATTTTGAGAAGAAAGTCGAAATTTCGAGAATAAAGTTAAAATATTTCAAGAATAAAGTCAAAATATTTTGACAATAAAGCCAAATTATGCGAATAAAGCCAAAATGTTTTGAGAATAAAGTCGAAATTACAAGAATAAAGTCGAAGTGTTTTAAGAATAAAGTCAAAATAGCCTAGAATTTACTCTCAAAATATTATAACTTTAAACAAATTCATTCTCATAATTCTGACTTTATTCTCAAAATATTTTGGCTTTATTCTCAAAACATTTAGACTTTATTCTCATAATTTTGACTTTATTCTCAAAACATTTCTACTTTTTTCTTATCATTTTATTCTCAAAATATTTTGACTTTATTCTTGAAAATGTTTCAGTCTAATCTTATAATTTTTACTTTATTGTCTAAATATTTTGACTTTATTCTTACAATATTTCAGCTTTATTCTCATAATGTCGACTTTATTCTTGAAATATTTCTACTTTATTCTCGTAATATTTAAACTTTATTCTCGAAATAGTCAGAGATGGGAATTAACGAAGTACAAATACTTCTTTACTATACTTAAGTAGATTTTTTTTGGTATCAGTAGTTTACTTCACTATTTATTTTTCTGACTACTTTTTACTTTTACTCCTTACATTATTATACAAATATCTGTACTTTCTACTTCTTACATTTTTTAAACCAGGTTCGTTACTTCAGCATTTGGTGGATCACCATTCGATAACAAATCTCTAATAAATCATGGATCGGTTAATCTTGACTGGCAACGTGATTCGGCTCACGCACTCCACGTCTCCGCCAAACGGTTTCTATCAGAGTAGGCTAATTATTGCAAGTGACTCGAGAATGGCGTGGAAGTGCCCGGGTGGATCATAGAGGCAAAACTAGTGACATGTTCAGGACGTCAAGTGCAGGTCAGTTTCATCTGTAAACAGGCTGCTAAGAGTTGCTAGCAGTTTAATGCTTAACTAAGTAAACAAAGAAAACTACAGCAGTAGTACTATAAACGAAACTTAACTAAATTATTATCATCACTCAAAATACTCTATGCTAAAGGACATCATTATTATCTACTGTAAAGTTACAGTAGTAATTTAGCAAACAAATGTTATAAAACAGTTTTGTAATACGTTCAGAGGGAGCTAGGGCAGATAACAACAACTCTTACGAAAATTAAAACCAAAATCCATGGTTACTATAGTTAAACCGTGGTAACCACAACTGAATCATGGTTTTGCTACACTAATCATAATCATAATCTGTGTAGTAAAACTATGGTTGTAGTTAAATTAAAACAGATTGTAATCAATCTGTCAAAAACAACAAAAGAATTTAAACCATTTTAAGACAAAACAACACCTGGTCATAATGTGATACTTTAAATTGAACTTAAAATAAAATTGTTAATAGAAAATAACGAGGTGGTTGTTTTGCAACAAGTTGGAGACAGTTGTGCTCATAACAGTAAATAGCTGATGGGAAAAGTGACTGGTACAAGAAAATTAGTGAAAAAAGGCAAACACACACAAATAGTGAGATGCATAGAGATATAATGGAAAATGAAGAGACTGAAAATAAAAAAATGGAAGTGAAGGTGCAGTTTAAGAGAGAGCCTTTTTCTTATTTTGCACGGCCCCAGCCTAAGGTTTTAAACATTTATTTAAATGTGATGGCCATACAAAAAAAATAGGGTTCTCCATGATTTCTTGGTAGTCTTAGATTTTTTTATTTTTTTTAACGTCGTACTAAAAAGCTGTCGTAAATTGAACTCTCAAAATTTTATACCTTTAATTTCGTAATTGCTATGAATTAATTTTCGTCATTTTGACTTTATTCTCTAAATATTTTGGCTTTATTCTCAAAACATTTCGACTTTATTCTTAAAACACCTCGACTTTATTCTCATAATTTTGACTTTATTGTTGAAATTTTTCAACTTTATTTTCAAAATATTTCAACTTTATTTTATAAATTTTGACTTTTATTTTCATAATATTTCAACTTTATTCTCGTAATTTCGTAGTTTTTTTTATACATGAAATATCACAACTTTAATCTTTAACATGGCACTAAAATGCCGTCGTAAGATAAAAATGATATCATGGCAGAAATGTTTGGGTCATCAAGTCTGATTTTTTGTATTACATTATTTTTTTTATAACTAACTATACTCACAATCCAAAAAGTGTTTATATGTCCCAGATTTATATTATCTATACATTATTCTATACATTTTATCTAGACACAAGTTTGAAAAAAATACTTTTTTTTTAATGTTTCTAAAGTCTCTTAAGCTCCAAAGCTGCATTTATTTGATCAAAGATACAGTAAAAAATGTATATTGTGAAATTTGTATATATTTTAACATGTATTTATTCCTGTGATTGCAAAGCTAAATTTTCTAAAGTCTTTAGTGTCATATGATCCATCAGAAATCATTCTATTAATACTTAATTCTTAAAATTATTCCACACTTTTGACATATATATTTGACATATATACTGTATGCATAATTTTAGTACTTAACTTTAGTATTACAGTTACAAGAATGAGATTTTTTGGTTACGTAATTGAAATTTGGGAGTAGAGTGTTAATTGACCCTTCGCAGGGAGTTTGATCTGACCAATCATAAAGCTAAATCTGCCATTTTTGTCCGACAAACAAACAGACAGAAGAGTAGATTTATATTGGTGGACTTGAATTTGAAAAATGGTGTGTATTGACATCTTTCCACGGTTAAAACAAGATACCGCTTAATGTTCATTCATGTTTATTTCATGCTATAAATAGTAAAGAGGAAGAGATGATCAGTTCACGTGGAGCTTGGTACTACAGTGATCTGTCACAACACATTGAAGAGCCACAAAATGGTATTCATTGTTTGAATTTCTTAAAAAAATAATAAATAATGCTAAAAATAATGTCTTGTTTGTCAGCGCGTTGTCAGTTTCCTCTTTGCTCCTCGACTAGCAACACTAGCGAAGGGGGGCGGGTCTTTGCGAAGGGTCAGTTGTAATTAAATGAATGCTAATAAATGCAACAAAAAAGGATTTATTGGATCTATTCAATAGGCTTCTAATCGACAGGCTTAAACTTTTTTTCTATCATTTTAGGGTGAAATCTTAACCAGACATTTCTTTGCCTGAAAATAGAGCATACAGAGAATATTAAGGCAGTGCAACTGAGGTATTTTAAAATGGTTAAGTGCTTGTCAGTTAATTATCAACCCGAATGTAAATGTGTACAAATGAATTTTTAAATTTGGCCTGTAAATGAGCAGGGACCCCATCACCATAACAGGATTGAGCTGCTGGAGCCTGGCTCTCATCCAGCCTTTATGAGCTCAATCAAAAGCAGCTTAATGATGGAGCACCACAGTGCTGGGAGGTTTTTGTAAGGACCCTGAGAGCGCAGGTGCTGCACAGCCTCCTGAGGACAGGCTGAAGGTCAAGGGGACCAACCCCAGCCATCAAACCACTGACCCGCAGAGACCTCAGCACCAGGGCTTCTGCTTTACACGCATGCATGCCAGCCATCAAGGAAATCATATAATATCAAATCTTCAGTGCACATAGTATTTATTTAATTATGTTCAAATTGTATGATGGTGTTTCCATAGCACAGTAGGGGCTGACATTTTTGTGATGCTAAAATAACAATAATAGCATCTTGTTTGAGAACCCATGTGCAATGAGGAAATAATATAGTGTATGTTTAAATGGTGACATACACATTGATGTGACTTGACAAAGTAATAGAGCCACTGCGGTGGGCCTTCTCTCACTACTATGAATCACTCTCCACTCCATAGACTGAGAAAGAGCTATTTATCTTCTTAGTATCAATCTGGACTTAGTGCTGTCATCATATGGAACACGCTTTGCTAATCCATTTGTATTGGGAGAAGGACAAAGGGACTCTACGCTTCTGAACATCTTACATTGCTTGCCTGATGGAATATAGGCTTATTATACGATTGGTATTTTGATCTATATACATATACTGTATATATGGTAACATTTACTCAAAAACTCATTCGTAAACTTTGTGATACAGCTTTCACAAATCTAATAGGGATAGTTCACCCAAAAATTTAAATTCTGTCATCATCTTCTCACCATCCTTTCATTCCAAAACTATGACTTTCTTTCTTCTGTGGAATGGATTCATGTTGTTTGATTCCCAACGTTCTTTAAAATATCTTCTTCTAGTGTTCTGCAGAAGAACGAAAGCCATACAGGTTTGGAACGACATGAGGATGAAAAGATGGCAGAAATGTAATTTCTGGGTGGGCTATGCCTTTAAGCCACCAGAATTGAAATTTGTAATGCTTCGTGCAATGTTTGCTTAATGAGTAATCATTATGAGGGTTCAGACACTGAAGGGCTCTTACCCTCTCCAAGAGGATCTAGTGTGTGAATCATCAGCTGGAAGATGGTGTTCCTCATGGTGCTGTTGTGCAGAGAGGCAGAACTGCCCCCACGCTGCAGTGTGGGCTTCAGCTACACAAGAGAGAAGAAATTTCTGACAAATGTTCACACTAAACGATCATGTCAAAAGAATTTATATCTGAACCTACAAATTATGTTAGTAGTTGTTCCATGTGGTATTAATTGAAAATACAAGTCATGTTGTTTATTTAATACGTTAATTATATCAATAATCCCATATTCATATGACGTGAAATTTATCAAATCTTATCAAGACTATTGTGTGTATCTGTTGTGTTTTCATGGCTTTTTAAAAGTATTGTGTGCGATTTTTGATGTTGAAATACTTAGTATGGTATGCATAGACAACTATAAAAAGGCATTCATAGGCTGACTTCCCAGAAGTTGCTTTGTCCAGGTTGACACAACAACATTCGCTCAACCAGTTGTGCAGTTTCTTTAGAAACAGTCATTATTTTGTGACTACACATAAATTACACCCACTTATCAGAAGTCATGCATTTTGAATTACTATTATTTGTTTATATATTTCCATATTTTGGATTACCTTTAATCGATTCTTGTCTTCTGGTTCAGGTGGCCTGTTCTCTTCACCTGAGGTCCCATTGTCCTGTGTGCAACAACAGTTTAAAACATTACAGAGGATGCAAGGCTCTGATTTGACCTTTGACCTTCACCTCTACTTCTACTGTTACATCAACGTGGAAGTAAGGCTATGTGCGAGATAAAGAGAAATAACGAGAAGAATAACAATGTGCAGTAAACAGTAAAACTGTTTGCACTACAAACCAGTGTGTTCCTAATTAAGATAATACATTAAAATAATATGGTAAGACACATCAATTTGCAATATCAAGCCGCAAACAAGCTGTTTTGTACGGCTAAAAATAGCTGGATGCAGATGAGGCCAGAAGCCAGACCCATAAAATTTTATAAATGGCCATACCCACTCTTACAGGAAAAATAAGATGGATATGAATAAAGGTGACTAGACTGTCGCAAACTTGATATATGATTTATACACGTACCCTCACAGACTGAAAGGTCTGTATTTAAAATGTACGTATTTACTTAAAATGACAATATAATTTAAATAATTTATTCTAAATGGAAGAAAGGCTGTAACATAAGAGGATGTAGCATTACATACCAGTATTGTTTTAGTATTATTTATATACTATTTTAGTATTAATATTTTAAATTAACTTTTATTTTTTATATTTTAGTTTTTAATTTTACATTAGGTTTTAGTCATTTGTTTATGCCTTTTGTCACTTTTTAGCTTTCGTTTAATTAGCTTTTATTTATTATTACTATTTCAGTTTTAGTTTTAGTTATTTTAGTACTTCAACTTATGTCAATTAGCAGTATCACACCTTATAATAAGGGGGGTTGCCAGGTTTTCACAACAAAACCCTCCCAATTGCTACTCAAAACTAGCCCAGTCACATTTC
Source organism: Labeo catla (assembly GCA_012976165.1). Classification (NCBI taxonomy): domain Eukaryota; kingdom Metazoa; phylum Chordata; class Actinopteri; order Cypriniformes; family Cyprinidae; genus Labeo; species Labeo catla. Next base: position 272,310 of record VONZ01000408.1, read on the forward strand.
GAGGGGGGTCCCCTGTTCCAGGGGATAAAACACACGTTTTTTTGTCAGGTTTCCTCTGGTAAATTCATATTTCAGGGGCTAATTGTGATTTTATTGGGGTCGCTTCAACCCGTGGACATTAAAAACAACTCGCAGCAATAGCGTTTAAGTAGCCCAATTTTACAGGAAAACCGTGGACTTGGCAACACTGCAATAAGGTGTCATTTGTTAACATTAGTTAATGTATTAACTAACATGAACGAACAATGAACAACACATTTATTACACTATTTATTAATCTTTGTTAATGTTAGTTAATAAAAATACAGTTGTTCATTGTTTGTTCATGTCAGTTCACAGTGCATTACCTAATGTTAACAAACACAACTTGTGATTTTAATAATGCATTAGTAAATGCTGAAATTAACATTAAGATTAATAAATGCTTTAGAAGTATTGTTAATTCTTAGTTCATGTTAACTTCTGTAGTTAACTAATGTTAACTAATGAACCTTATTGTAAAGTGTTACCCAATTAGTTGCCAAGACAATTTTTCATGTTGTTTTTTTTTTGTAGTTTTCCATCCAGTTTATCTCACAGACCTTACAGTGAATGAAAGGAGGAATACTGAGTGCAACAGTTACATAGGAAACACTGAAATTTCGATTAACGAAAATTATTTTATAGCTTTAATTTTAGTTTTCAACAATGTAACATATATAAGCCCCCAAATTCTGTATTGTATTCTTACTTTTGTATTTGTTATGTGTGATAAATTCAATCCAGTGGGTTTAGTTTGACAGAGATCTAGGTCCGCTGGGTCTAGTAAGCCTTCTTACACTATATAAGCTTCAATCACACTTAGCAGATTTACACAGTCTATATGTTACACAGTTTGTTCATCACAGCAGACCCTCAAAGGATTAGATGAACGTCTTTAGATCAGAGAGCCAGATTGTCATTGTTCAAAAAGTCTAGAGGGTCTCTACCAGATATTTGATTAAATTATTATTATTTTGATCATATGATTAATGATATTCCCTAGTAAAAAAGTAATAGATTTAAAATGCATAGTATAGTTGCATGTCTATTGAAATATTTACTGACATATCGCTCAATTAAAATTGTAGTTAACCTTTATTTGAAGTACTACTTGTGCACAATGTACATTTCTTAATATTAAGCCTAAAATATGTCACTACTGATAAATATTGTGTAATGTTTAAATAATATCGGTCTTTAAATGTAAAATATTTAAAGTGTACCTAAAGTATATCTGCAATAGTTCCACTTTAGTGCAATCAAATATACTTCAGTATATGTTTAGTTTAAAATTAGTTGTTCCAATTTAGCAGACTATAAATATACCAGTTTAGTATATTAAAAGTACATATTATGTAAATGTATTTGTAGTATACTTAGGATAAAATAAACGTATTTTAAATACATTTTTGTATATTTATTTTTCACTAGGGTTACTATACCTTTTTTCCAGTATGAGACACATTTACTGTAATCCATAGACTGTATCTGTTTCTTACTCCAGTTTAAAGTCTCCCTCTCAGGTGAGTGTGAACACAGAGATGTTATGACAGATTATCAAGTGTTGATCTCTCTAAACCTCCCTCTCACGACAGCGTCTAAGCTGAGGGATGTTCAGGATGAAGAAAGGAAATTTGTGAAAATGTCCACACACTTTTTTCATGTGACGGATAGCGTCACTAAAACAGATGAGGCTGTCACTGTGAGGCAAATGCACCTGCTCCGAATACCTCGCCTGCTACAAGACAACTCATTAACAACGTCTGGCCCCAGCAGACACAAGAGATCCTTTTCATTTCTGTTTATCAAAGGAAAACGCAACCCATGCGTATCTGCTCAATGAATAAACATTAGTGACTCACATTCACCTGAGCGGGATGCTATTAATGCTCTGTTATCGCAGATATTATAGCGGAATAAGTGTTCTTCATCACTGCAAAAACCAAAATAAATGATGCTGTGATAAATATGATTGAAATGCTATACAAATCGCTAATTCCAAACCTTAATAGCACCTTTGTTCATCTTCGGAACACAAATTAAGATATTTTCAATGGGATACAAGTGCTTTCTGACCCTGCATAGACAGCAACACAACTCAAACTCAAGGCCCAGAAAGGCAATAAGGACATTGTTAAAATAGTCCATGGTTCAAAGCATCAAAGACTGGCATGGAAGAGAAAAAATTGTTAAACCCATTACTTTTGCACACAAAAAGTATTTTCATAGCCTCATAAAATTAAGGCTGAATCATTGATGTCACATGGACTATTTTAATGATGTCCTTACTACCTTTCTGGGCCTTGAACATGGTAGTTGCGTTGCCTTCTATCCAGGGTCAAAAAGCTCTAGGATTGCATGAAAAATATCTTAATTTGTGTTCCAACGATGAACAAAGGTCTTGCGAGTTTGTAATGAAATAAGGGTGAGGAATTAATGACAGAATTTTCATTCAATTTTTCCAATTTTTGAAAGCAAAAATAATGAGGCGTACCTTCTCAGGTTCTTCGACTGCGATAACTTTGACGATGTTCTTGTGTCTCCTGAGCTGGGACTTAAAGGCTTGCTCTATCTGAACATTGTACTTCATGAAGAAAACATAGGTAGCATATCCGCACACCAGCATCATACTCTCCCACCACATAATGGTGTTGTCCAAAAAGAAGATGATAAGCATTATGAGATCGAGGATGTAGAACGACACATCCCGAAAGAGAGGCCACCAGGTGAGGTGCAGCATCTCCCGGGAAAACAGCGCACACATTCCGATCACAAACAGGATGTTGAAGACAGCCGAGCCAACGATGGTTCCAATGCCCACATTGCTATGAGAAATGAAGACCCCGATCAGAGAAGTGAAGAGTTCGGGAGCAGAGCCTCCAGCGGCCATGAACGTCGCCCCGGCCACGTCATCTGAGATCTCCAGTTTGTCTGTGATAACCCCCAACGTAGGGACGAAAAACTCATCGCAGACGATGGCCAAAGACACAAACATGTATACCATTCCAAAGATGTGGAGAATGACCCAGCCTCTGCGTCGATCCTCTATGGAGAAGATGTCCTCCGGGTACTCGCCCTTTATGTGCGGTGCTTCTCCAGGTCTGGACTCTGTAGTGTTGGGCACCACAGTGGTCGTATCGGTTGCTGGAGTAGGAACTGGGGTGGGTTTTGGAAGGTCTGGATTCACAAAGATGCATTGGGTGAATGTCCTGTTTGTGGTTGTTGTAGGTGTCTCTGTTCTAGACATTTTTGAGACGGGTACATTTGTCGCTGGTTCTGACGACTGGACCCCATCTGTGTGGTTGGAGCTCTGCGAAATCACTGTCGTATCCAACATTCCAGAACCAAGTTCAGAAACATCCTCAGGTTTTTCTCCTGTCTGGGGCTCAGACCAGGGTTCTGGTAGTCTGGCTCTTATAGTGAGTTGATATAAAGAGCAAAGGAAAACCCCAGACAGAAGAAATATTATCCGGCTAAGATGAAGTCTCTTTCTTCGAGTCAGGAACATTTTCTAGCGTGTTTCCTAAAGGGCTCCAAGTTGTTTTTTAGGGCAATGACACCCAGAACATCCAGAATTTCCCCCCAAAAGATGCAGGGGTATGCAGCACTCACTCTTAGACTGTTTCATCTCATTTTCTCTGGGGTGGAGGTTTCTTCTCACAGACCTTACAGTGGATAAAAGGAGGAATACTGAGTGCAACAGTTACATAGGAAACACTGAGTGCAGGATCTTATATTCTTAAGATTAGACCTCATCTAACCAACACATCGCGTTGGATTAAATGAAACAAAATAAAATAATATTTTAACAACTCTAGCTTCTTGTCAATTGCATTGGTAGAGGTATATGAGCTGTTTTAAATGTGAATAAAACATCTGACGATGATCAGAAATTGAGGAGAAATTGAGACAAAAATGCCACTGAAAGCAATAAAATGCCCTTAAGTCATCAGTTATTTAACTGAAGTTAACATTTTTTTATGTTTTTACTAAGTCTCTTTTGCTTACCAAGCCTGCATTTATTTAATCCAAAATATAGCAAAAACAGCAATATTGTGAAATATTTTTACTATTTAAAATAACCGCTTTCTATTTTAATATTTTAAAATGTAATTTATTACTGTGATCAAATCTAAATTTTCAGCATCATTACTCCAGTCTTCAGTGTCACATGATCCTTCAGAAATCATTCTAATATGCTGATTTCCTTTTCAAGAAACATTTTTATTATTATTATTTATCAGTATTTAACACAGTTGAGTACATTTTTTCAGGATTCTTTGATGAATAGAAAGATTCAAAGATCAGCATTTATCTGAAATAAAAATCTGTTGTAACATTTTACACTATACCATTCAAAAGCTTGGAGTCAGTATACTTTTTTTTGGAAAGAAATTATAGAAATTGATACTTTTATTTAGCATGGATGCTTTGAATTGATCAAAAGTGATGATAATGACATTTATAATGTCAGTGATTAATGCTGTTTTGTGAACTTTCTATTCATCAAAAAAAAACTGAAAAAAATGACATTATGTTTTCAACATAATAATTAATACTACTACTACTACTGCTGCTAATAATAATAACAATAAATGCTTTTTGAGCAGCAAATCAGAATATTAGAATGATTTCTGAAGGATCATGTGACTGGAGTAATGATGCTTTGAAAACACAGGAATAAATTAAATTTTAAAATATATTCAAATAGAAAACAGTTCTGTATATATTCAAATAGAAAACTATATCTATCTATCCATCTATCTATCAAGCAACATTACTGAATAACACACTGTGTTATATATGGAAAGGAAAAACGCCATAATAAAGATAAAAGAGTGCCCCTGGATAAAAAAATTGCTCTTTGATAATAATCCAAACTTTTGACACTGCTTCTGAATGAATAAATGATTAAGAAAATATTTTCTTGAAGTATTTCTTTCATCTGTGTCTTATTGAACACAGCCTGAAAAATATCCGCCTCATTTCTATTAAAGTTTTTGTCAACCCTTAATATGTATTAATAATAACATTGTGTCATTATCAGAAGCGCCACAAAACAATGAAAATTACGTATTTTTGTAAGCAATTTGTAAACAGTAGCGTAGCACTAAAGTAAAGTGTGACCAACTGTTGCGGCAGGCATTTCTATATCATCCATAAATGAGCAGTATTAACTAAGAAATGTATATTGGAACTTTCTTAGCTCTCATGCAAGAAATAATTCAGAAACCTACCGGCTGAAAGACGATGCGGGCGGCGGTGCGTGGAGCGCTGCTGTCTGTTTCACAGCTGGGCTGCAGGGAAAGGCACGGATGCTGTGAGCGCTGCTTCAGGTCAAGCAGGACGCACCGCAGGACAGCTCTTCAGCGTGGATCAGCACAATACCTAATACCTGAAGTCTTTTAAGAGGATTAGATGTACTCTCTCCTCTCACTCTCATTACGCCTTGAACCATTTATCCCAATTATTTTGCACTTATACGTTTCATTCAGAATTGTAGAAAGTGAATACACGCGTAAACATGCTAATTAAAAACACAATATGCAGTTTTAAATCAACTTTTGGAGAATAGTTTATTTTTATTACTACTAAGTTACATAATTATGATTGTGGATTATGGATTAAAGATTAATATTAAATTACCACAATGAGATTTTTAACTGCTTCTTTCTTTTTTGTCCACAGCATTATCCTAGATATGTACGTTTCTGTATAGGCTTTCTCTAGGCTTTTTAAACTTGTTTTAGGATATTATTTATAATAGGACAGAACTTTTAAAATATAATTTTCTCACCCGCGTTCTCGAGTAGGAACTAGTTGGCAGGTTTCTTTTGTTTCCAAACGGTCCGCTTATCGCGGTGCACACTTGGTTAAGAAGAAGGGATTTCAGCGATGGGTAAAATTTTAACATTTTGTTGAAAAGTTATTATGCATATCTACGAGTTGTATTCGGAAATAGCAAGTATCTACTGTATTTAAAACATTTATGATCATTTTCAGTCAAATTTGCAGTGCGAATGTTTGGCAGGGCACGGACATAGCAGCATTCATATTTACTTTGGTTGTTTTGTACCATGAAAATTTCAGGTAGCTCTTTTGGCTAGTTTTAGAAGTGTTTTGGATTCTGTATGCTGGTCAGACTGGGAGACCAGTTGTCCAGAACTAGTTAGGCCTGTTTAAACCAGCAAAGACGAGCAAACCATCTTAGGCTGGTTTAAGGTATGTTTATGTATTTATGTACACTACCAGTCAAAAGTTTTTGAACAGTAAGATTTTTAATGTTTTTTAAATAAGTCTCTTCTGCTCCCCAAGCCTGCATTTATTTTGTCCAAAGTACAGCAAAAACAGTAAAACTTTTAAACGTTTTTACTATTAAAAAAAAACTGTTTTCTATGTCAGTATATTTTAAAATGTAATTTATTCCTGTGATTTCAAAGCCTAATTTTTAGCATCATTACTCCAGTCACATGATCCTTCAAAAATCATTCTAATATTCTGATTTGCTGCTCAAAAACATTTATTATTATTATGTTGAAAACAGCTGAGTGGAATTTTGATCACTTTTGATCAATTTAAGGCATCCTTGCTATATAAATGTATTCATTTCTATTTATTTCCAAAAAAAAATAATTAATATAGTGTATAATCATACTAAAGCTTTTTATTTCAGATAAATGCTGATTTTTGGATCTGTCTATTCATCAAAGAATCCTGAAAAAATGTACTCAACCGTTTTAAATATTGATAATAATAAATGTTTCTTGAACAGCAAATCACAATATTACAATGATTTCTGAAGGATCATGTGACACTGAAGACTGGAGTAATAATACTGAATATTTAACTTTGATCACAGGAATAAATTACATGTTAAAATATATTTAAATAGAAAGCAGTTATTTTAAATAATATAAATATTTCACAGTATTACTAATTTTGCTGTATTTTGAAACAAATAAATGAAGGCTTAGTGGTCAGCAGAGATTTCTTTAAAAGAAATTAAACATCTTGCTGTTCGAAAACATTTGACTGGTAGTGTGTTTATTTATTTTTCTCTGCATATTGCAACTATAACAGAGCCAGGGAAATTACTGAATGTGCTTTTTCTGTATCAAACATGCTTGTGACGTCCACTGCAGAAGCCTCTGTGGTCACACTGTGATGTGCTCCTGTTTTTCCACAGATATGTCAAGCTTTTATTCATAGTGTAAAGAGAAGAGCTTGCAACCATGCCCACTGTGGTTCTTATGGACTCATCGCTGTCCATGACACGACCCGTGTCAGTGGAGGGCAGTGAAGAGTTTCAGAGAAAGAACCTGGCAGTTCATGGACTGACCATGCTGTTTGAACACATGGCCACAAACTACAGACTGGAGTTCACTTCACTTGTCGCCTTCTCCTCCCTCTGGGAGCTTATGGTGCCCTTCACCAGGGACTACAATACTCTGCAGGTAAAAATAAACCGGTTGTCAGGATCTCTGAATGAAATATAAGTTGTCTGGGGTCTTATTGTTATCTCTCATTTAATATTCACAGGAAGCTTTGAATAACCTTGAAGACTATGATAAAACCTGCCTAGAGGCTGCATTGCAAGGTGTTAGTAATATAGTACAGCAGGAATGGGGAACCTCTTGCCCATGCCAGGTAAAAAAAAAAAAAACATTTTTAATGAACAGTTGAGATAATTGTCCCATTGTATTTTCTACAGATAATAATTTTTATATATAAGGCTAAATATGTTGATTAGACTGCATTGATGTTTATCAGTGTTTATGTTGTTCTTATGGTGGCCTGTAGGTGGTACTGGTTACTGATGGATCACTGGGCATTGGTCGTGGATCTTTGCGTCATTCCCTGCAAACAGTGAAACAACGTGTGGAGGACAAGAAATTCCCTCTGCCTTTCCCATTCCCTTCCAAACTCTATGTCATGTGCATTGCAAATGCTGAGGAGGTACCTTAGCCAGTTTTTTCTGTCTTTCATTACCTGTTATTTTAGTATGACTGAGATAAAATTTTATTTTTTATCATTGTTTTGAGTTTTTATTTTCTCTATTTTCCATTTTAATTTTAGTTAAAGTTTCAGTAATTTTGTATTAATTTTGTAATTTTAAAATCACACATGCATCTTACAAAATAATTTAAACTAATTTAATTTAATAATTTTTCCTTTTATTTTATGTTTTTTCCTTTATTTAATCTATGTTGTTTTGATATCCCCTGAAGCTCCAAGCTACGGATAGCATGGATAACTTAGAGCAGCTGATTAATTTGAATGGCGGAGAGGGTCAGATATACACTATGGAGGGACCCCTTTGTCTTAAAAGTGTCCAGTCTATGTTTGGGTGAGTGATGTTGCTTTGTGCATAAAAACTACTCAGGAATCTTGTATTTGATTTAATTAAGTGCACATTGATGTTTATGCAACGTTTTTGGTTTAACATTACTTTTGTGTTGGCAGTAAGCTGATTGACCAGGCATACTCTCCCTTCCATGCGGTGCTGCGCTGTGGGAATCTGACCTCTGATGTGCAGGTCTTTCCCAGGCCAGAGCCAGTGACGATAGATGAGGAAGTGGATCCTATACCCAAAACAGTGCAAACAGGTATAAGCAGAGAAGCTAGTGAAACGAAGTCCACTTCCAAAACAAAGATTCACATATAATGTACTCACCCTCTTGTCATCCAAGATGTTCATGTCTTTCTTTCTTCAGTCATAAAGAAATTATGTTTTTTGAGGAAAACATTTCAGCATTTTTTTGGTACCCCGATTTTGAACTTCAAAAATGCAGTTTAAATGCGGCTTCAAACGATGAAGAAGGGTCTTATCTAGAGTAACGATCAGTTATTTAATAATACAGTTACAATTAATATACTTTTTCATGTCAAACGCTCATCTTGTCTTGCTCTGTCTGGACTGTTTTTTTCCGGTTCATGACAGCTGGGGTATGTCTCAAAACTCCCATCTCATGTTCTCCCTCAACTTTAAAATCGTCCTATATCGCTGTTTTACCTTTTTTGTTAAGGGTGTTTGATCTTCTTTGCATGTTCACTTTGCAAAGACTGGGTCGGTACTTCTCTAGTGATGTAGGATGATTTTGAAATGATTTTGAAGTTGAGGGAGAAAATAAATAATCTTTATTTTGGAAGTGGACTTCTCCTTTAGGATTAGTTCACTCTAGAAAAGAAATTCCTGATAATTTACTCACCCCCACATCATCCAAAATGTTTGTCTTTCTTTCTTCAGTTGAAAAGAAATTCAGGTTTTTGAGAAAAACATTACAGGACTTTTCTCCATGTAGTGGACTTCAATGGGGATCAGCAGGTTGAAGGTCCAAATTGCAGCATCAAATAATACACGATCCTAGCTGAGGAATAAGGGTGTTATGTAGTAAAACAATCTGTCATTTTCTTAAAAACAAAAAAAGTATATACTTTTTAACCACAAATGCTCGTCTTGCACTAGCTCTATGTTCAAGACTTCACGCATTACGTAGTCAAGTTGGAAAGGTCAGGCGGAAGTACTGAAACGGGCAAAGAAAGTCCAATACCCTTTACAAAAAAGGTAAAACAACGATGTTGGATGATGTTAAAGTTGGAGGAGAAAATGAGATGAGTTTTCGTCCCTTTCCGCCTTTTTTAGAAAATGACTGATCGTTTGACAAGACCCTTATTCCTCAGATGGGATTGTGTAGAGCCTTTTGAAGCTGCACTTAAACTGCAAGTTGGACCTTCAACCTGCTGATCCCCACTGAAGTCAACTGTATGGAGTAAAATCCTGGAATGTTTTCCTTAACCTTAATTTCCATTTTGGATGACATGGGAGTGAGTATATTTTCAGCAAATTTTTATTCAGGAGTGAACTGGTCCTTTAATGTTTTTCTCTTGTAAAAATAAATAAGGCATTTTATGTGAGGTGAGCAGGTTTATATAATACATATATTAAATATAAATATAACTATATAACAAGTATTACTTTTAAAGCCTTTAATCATACAATAAATGTAAATAAATATACGTCTTTATTTGTTGCTAGTCATGCTAGATTGTACATAAAGTGGAAATTGGAGCAAAGTGCACTTGATAGTTATGTTACCTTGTTGTGTTTTATATCTAGATTTGGAGATTGTGGGTTTTATTGAGATTGGAGATATCTCCAGCCCTCCGGTTTTATCCAGGCACTTGGTCCTGCCAATTGCTGTGAACAAAGGTCAGTATTTTGATCATATTTTTTCCTAGGTCATCTTATCTTCATTTTGATGTTTGCTGGTACTTCTGTAGTAATGATAAAGCTGCTCAACTTGTTTATTTACACACACAAAAAAAGTGGCAATATATTAAAATAATTATAGTTGAACATTTTTACCCAATTAATTTAAATGACTTTTCTAGTTGTTCATGACTGTTTTAATCACTGTTACTATTTCTCAGCAATTTCTACCCAGTAAAAGGTTTTCTAAATGTTTTTAGAAAATGTATTATCACATGCACATCAACATTAAAGCATTAAACTGTCTGTTTTTTTTCGTTTTGGCTAGCAGTAGTTCTAAGAAAGGTTTAATTAAAAGATTTTAATTGTTATTTTGCTTGACAGAGGGGGATGAGATTGGTACAGGGGCCACTGATGACACAGAGGAAGAGACCTCCACAAATCAGATGGCTGGAAAGAGCCCAAACTTCTGCGTTCTTCTACATGGCAGCCTAAAGGTGGAGGGCATGGTGGCACTTGTACAATTAGGGTAAGGATTCATGTAAAAATATGCATCTGCCTACATTTTAAAAAATTTTTCTTAGTGAATTGCACTGTCAGATAAGAAGGATTTGTTTTAATCACCAACATATTTGAGATGAATTATCTAGTTACTCTGAAATAAAAGTTTTCCCTGTCCATAATGTTTCTTCTGTCAGGCCAGACTGGTTCGGGATGCTTTATTCCCAGGCAGACAGTAAGAAGAAGTCCAATCTAATGATGTCACTCTTTGATCTCGGTTCAGAGCCTCTGCCCTGGTTGGGCAGAATATCACAGCTTGGCCCTGCTTCAGGTAGCAAGTTTTTACTCAGTATTTTCATGTAACAGCCACACTTTAAATGCCTGTTAAGATGAAATATAGTAAGAATAAACTGGATTGTATTGCATTATGCAGTGTGCTCAAGTAGTTAATAATTAATAAACTGAAACAAAAGTAACCTGAATGGTTCACTGAGTTCAGTTAAGAAACTTGTAGGTAAATACACAAGGGTCAGGGATAACGGTAGTACCACACATTTGCATAATTAAATATTTATTTTCCTCTCTCGTGCTTTGGTTCCTTCAGAGACTGCAGACGTACATAATAAAATCATTTGCTCATCGTTTGCATAAAGTTTTGCTTACTAGGCAAAGGTATGAATATCTGTTTACTACCATTCTTTGTTTGCATGACTTACAGATGCAGCTGAAAATCCCTATGGTGAAGACGATAGTAAAAGTCCTTTTCCCATACAGCCAAAAAACAAAAGAAGCTATGCTCAGAATGTTACCGTCTGGATCAAAGCCAGTGGACTGCAGGTATACACCTAAATACTACACCATAATTAATATATATGACAGGACACTGATTAAAAAGTTATTTTAACAAACGTTTTAAATCACACTTTCAGACAGATGTACAGAAAATTCTCCGTAATGCAAGGAAACTGCCAGAAAAAACACAAACCTTCTATAAGGTGGGTATTTGTATATACATTTTTTTTTCAAATTTGAGGTCAAAAGTTTACATACACCTTGCAGAATCTGCAAAAATAATTATAATTATTTTACCAAAATAAGAGGGATCATGCAAAGTGCATGTTATTTTTTATTTAGTACTTAACCTAATAAGATATTTCACATAAAAGATGTTTACATATATTCCACAAGAGAAAATAGTAGTTGAATTTATAAAAATGACCCTGTTCAAAAGTTTGATTCTAAATACTGTTGTTATCTAAATGATCCACAGCTGTGTTTTTTGTTTAGTGATAGTGTTCGAGTCATTTGTTTGTCCTGAACAGTTAAACTGCCTGCTGTTATACAGAAAAATCATTCAGGTCCCAAAAATTCTTTGTTTTTTCTGCATTTTTGTGTATTTGAACCCTTCGCAGCAATGACTGTATGATTTTGAGATGCATCTTTTCACACTGAGGACAACTGAGGGACTCATATGCAACTATTACAAAAGGTTCAAACACTCACTGATGCTCCAGAAGGGAACACAATGCATTAAGAGCTGGGGTGAAAACTTTTGAACAGAATGAAGATGTGTACATTTTTCTTATTTGCCTAAAAACCATATTTTTTCATTTATTACTGGACTTCAGAAGCTACAGAAGATACTTACAAGTTTCCCAGAAGACAAAATAAGTTCAGTTTAACCTGTTCAGATTCAAAAATTTTTTACCCCCTGACATCTTGCAGATTCCGCAAGGTGTATATAAACTTTTGACCTCAACTGTATGCTATAAAGGCCTATATATAAAAATATATTTAAAAAAAAATGTTTAGTAATTAGGGTATCATATGCTGATGCTCTTGATTACAGTTAAAATCATTTTTTGTGTGATTGTAGGAACTGAACCGTCTGAGGAAGGCTGCTCTCGCCTTTGGTTTCTGGGAGCTTTTAAAGAGTGTGGCTGAACTGTTGGAGAGGGAGTGTACGCTGTTGCCTGACTCCGCTCATCCCGATGCCGCCTTCCAGCTCTCGCATGCTGCCAAGCAGCTTAAGCTGGCTAGTAGTGGAGACTCCAAGTATGCGGCCTACGAACACAACATCACCCCCATGCTCACTGATTTCTCAGGGGGAGGAGGAGCCGAGAGATTATAGAGGATGGAGGTACAATGCTCAATGGACAACTACTAGATCAGTTAGAGAGGAATGTACCTTTATTCAAAAACTCTGCTCGGTGTGAAACGTTTGTCCAAAGGAAATGAGTCACTGCAGCACACAACTGTGGCATTTTCAACGTTCTAGTAGTGCCACAAAGGTTTGGTGATAGAGATAAAATGAAAGGAAACCTTTGTGACATAAATTATGACATTGAACACTTGAGGAAAGAAAAACATTCTTTTTTTTTTTAATAAAATGCATTTAGACTTTGGAATCTGTTTTCAGACCAGCAACTGTTTGTGTAAATAATGTTTTCTAACAATGAACAATAAAAATTCAACTGCTTGTTTCATTGTAAGTTAATTGTATATTTAGCAGTTGCATTTACACATTCATATCCTGATCCCATTTCCAACAACATTGAATTGGCTCTGCTCATGTGACTTGAATGCTTCATGATGTTTTCCCTGAGGTTCATGGTCTGTCTTGTTGTTATCAGTGCTCTGCGTCAACAGAAATGACTACTGCAACACGTCTCATGGACTGGCAGGAAAAAAAAAAAAACTGTAAGCCTGTCACACATCTAATCTAAAACATCAAACACGCAAACATACTGCATAGAGATGGAATGATACAGTGTATAAATACCTTCATGGTCCTGGGTTATAATTCAGATATACTTCTTTCTAGTGTCTTAGATTTATCAACTATATCATCTACAACTCACATTCCTTCAGTATTTCAGTATGTAGAAAGTAAATGCACTTGATTTTGGAGAGAGTTTTCCCTCAGTAATGACTTCTCTGTGACAGGTCAAAGGTAAAGAGAAAATGGAGATGGCAAATTAAACTGAAGAAAACAGAGATACACATGGAGAATGAAGCATGTGGCTTCGCCTTCTCAGTTGGCTTTCCTCTTTTTTGTGCGAAACCGTCTACTCCTTTGCTTGAAGAGGTGGCGGAAGTTGATGAAGAGGCCTGAAATTGTTAAAAATATATATATATGCATATAAACTGCATAGCAAATATACTGTTTTACAAGAGTTCCCACAGACGTGGAGAACCTGGAAATATTAGGGAATTTAAAAATGTAACTAAAATATATACTGGCTCTGTGATGTTCTTTAAAAGGGAAAATCGGATGCAAAATTCACTTTTACATGGTGTTTGCCTATACATGTGGACACAACCCCCCTACAATGATAAAAATCCATTCACTCCTTTTTTAATTCCCAAAAAACCTAAACAGTCTAAATTATGAGGTCATTTTGATTTTCTCTAGTGTGACATCATACTATTCAGGCCCCACCCACAAACACTGATGGACTGTCCCCTATTAGCATATTTCTATCCTCAGCCAGTTGTATGCTGTCTGTCATTTTCTAGTGACAAAATGGGTGTCTGATGTCCTCTTTAAAATATCTATGAATACACTGGTCAAACATTGTGGGAACCCTGGTTTTACTTGTTTGCATGTATTTTGTAGACCTTACCCAAGAACATGATCACCAGGTAGAGCTGCAGGATGTAGGAAAAGCTGAGAGAGGCGCCAATGGCTTTAGGCAGAGCAATACTGAGGAGTTTGGTTTCATCAAAGATGGGGATGGACTGGATCACCGCCACAGCTTATCATAATATAAGTGAGCATAAGAAAAGCTATCAGTTATACATGTATATTGTACATTAAAGGGATAATTCACCCTTAAATAAAAATTCTGTCATTAATTACTCACCCTCATGTCGTTCAAAAACCCGTAAGAACGCAATCTTCGTTCATCTTCGGAACGCAAATTGAGATATTTTTGATTAAATCTAATAGCTTATTTTATGAACCTACAAAAATACTTTTTGTGTAAAAATATCTTAATTTGTGTTCCGAAGATGAACAAAGGTCTTACGGGTTTGGAACGAGTAATTAATGACAGAATTTTCATTTTTGGATGAACTAACCCTTTAATGTCTCACCTTCAAATAATTTTTCCTTGTGGTAGGGGCTAGTCTACAGATAATGACTTGAGAACACATACCTTCAGCTATCACTCCAAGAGGGTACAGTGGTATCCATATTGTGTATCTCAACCAAGTCAACAATTTCCATTCCGTATCAATGCAGGCCAACATGTAGAAAGGATACCTATGGAACATTTTAACAAATGTAGGATTAGGTGTTTAATTCTGTTTAAGTCTTCAGTATCACATTCATTTTTTCAGGATTCTTTATTGAATAAAAAAATAAAAGAAAATAATTTATTTAAAATAGAAATCCTGTAATATTATAAATGCCTTTACTGCCACTTTTTCCCCACTTTCGTCCTTGCCGAATAAAATAGATTTAAAAAATCATAATAACCCCCAAATTTTAAGTTAGTACTGGTAAGTAGATATTTACTTTAATAAAAATATTTAAACATATTAATATATTACATTTTAAAATATTTGTTATATTTAATAAATAAACAAATTACAAAAATATAACATTCAAATGATTGACATTATTGCAGATATGTATTCTCATTTATATATTGTCATATGAACTAGTTCCATCGCTTTCAGTCCTAGTTTTGAGCTAATGACTTATTTCACTATTTGCACACGGATGTGTGTCCCCTAGTGATAAGCTGTGTGAGCTCACAGGAAGAGAATGGTAGCGGAAGAAGTGTGGATAAACCGTGGCTGTACAGAAACCACATCACTGATGAAAAAGCAAAGAACTATCTAAAAAAAATCGACCTAAACCTACATATTTTTAACCGACATATTCATACACATACCAAGCTCAAAAAGATATACGGGTAAACATCTTTTTAATGTGGTTTGTATTCTGTCAATGTAATTTCAATTTATGTTCTAATTTTCAGTATATTTAGAAAAGAGAAAAAGCATTAACTTAAAGTAAGGACTGCATATAGGAAGTTGAATTATTAGCAGCTTGCTCAGAACACACAGAAGAGGATATCCTGTAGATAAAGAAATGCATACTACCCCATAACACAAACTCCTACATTTCTTCACCTTTAGCAGAAACTCTGCTCTTAATAAATACACAATGCGATCACACATGTAAATATACTATTATAAACAACTCCCATAATTACCTGAATATCTCAATCATACTCCACAGATAGAAGACAAAGAAGACCACAGGCTTGTTCTGCATATCCTCTAATGTTCCAAATACGACAAAAAGGATGAAGTTCCTCCCCATCACCTTTAACAAGAGAAATGTATTACAGGATTTCTGCAGATTTTATGAGGGTAAATTTAAGACCTTTTTAAGACAAACTTAAAAAAAAAAATCAAAGGAAAAACAATACAACAATATGCTTTCTAAGTATAGTTCAAATTTTACTTTCACTTTCAAGTTAGCAGCAATTCAGCATCTAGCAGTTCCATTTTTAACCTCTTTTCCTCATTTTCCTTCGGTAAAAGCACTGAGCACATTTTACTTTCACTTTCAAATTAGCGGCAATTCGGCATCAAGCAGTTGTTTGTTTTTAGTTTATTTGAGTCTTCCCTCTTTTCTTCACTTTCCTTTGGTTTTAAGTAGTTTGTAAAAGCGTTGTGTGCATTTTACGTTCACCTTTAAGTTAGCGGCAATTATGTAACACAACAAACTTTTATTAACAAAACGAATAAAAATACACCACGTACTATGCCTAATATAAAATAATAACTTACACAGTTTAATAGGTATACAAAACTGAAAATCAGTAAACACTATGTAACCAAATGAATGTTTATTAGCAAAACGAATAAGAAGGCTTGGAAGCACGGCATACACCTTGATGTAATATATTAAAAAAAATAATAAAAATACACAGTTTAAATAAATAAAAATCAGCAAACACTGGAACCAAATAAACATGAAACTTCCACTATCACCTTGGATAAATAGCAGAAGTCAACAGGATTTTCAAAATCCAAAATATTTTTAAAACAGGCGTTTTTGCATTTCGTATTGAAACTCTTCCGCCATGGTCTTGTCTTTCTCTCTTCCTGTCAGTCAGCTTGACTCACTCTCTTCAGGTGATAAATGAAATCTGATCTGTGATGCGACTGTTGTTTGGCACACTGCATTGAGCAGCCGCGTTCAGTTTTAATTGTATTGTCTGTTCTCTAACTGAACTAAATGATTTTCATTACTATAAAAAATCTAAAAGACAAGTTCTTCTTCAGGTGACTGACAGATGATGCAGCACATACTGCCATCTACCGCGTATTGTTTAATGAATATTGAGCGACCTAAGCCATGTAGCACAGAAATCACGCTTTCGCTTCACTTTAAAATGAAACACATGAGGAAAGAATCCCTCAAGAAAATTAATGCCATGATCATATGAATTTAAGACTTGCTGCTCTGATTTAAGACCTTTCCAAGGCCTTAATTTACGGAAAAGCGATTTAATTTTTAAGACCTGTGGAAACCCTGTATTATTCAAAATGGTATACAATGAAGTGGATTTAATTGTTTACTAAAGCATGGGGCGCACCAGACATACCTGAATGAAAGCAGGCATGACTCCAGTCTTAACCAACCCAACAGCAGGATTAATAACCTCCATTATTGCCAGCATCTGACAGAAGTACATCACGTCAGCAATGGTATGAAATGTGTCGTAGAAAGAATCTGTTAGGTTGAAAAGAAACAGTAAAGACCATATTAAACTCTAAAACTGTTTTTACACTTTATACCACTTCACTCCAACCAATTAAAGTGGCTTTTCAAACATGAAATAGATAACACTGGGTCTTTCTCAACTCCTGGTAAATGGAATGCTGGTTTCATTGCTTCATGTTTCACACTGCTTGCATATTTGCATTCTTGTGGTGTCAGTGTCATTGATTGAACGAACGCAGCGCACAACTTGTTTACATAAAGGCTCTAAAATTGCACGTCCTTTGAGCACTTTTTCCACCTCAAATGCCAAAATGAGGGTTTATGCAATTTGAAGTTTTCTATAACTGCCCAAAGCATGTGAATTTGAGGCAAGTGACTGGCATTTAGACATAACGTGGCATGTTTCACACTGTACAAATTTGGCACTGCAAAGAAGGGTTAACACAGGAAAAGCTGTGCTAACCACAGGTTTTTTAACCCCTGTGAAAAAGCGGTGCTAACCCTGCTTCTAAAAGAGTTTTTTTAAACCCTGGTTTAAAAGTGGGATTAATGAGCCCTGAACTGAACTCTGTTAAGCTGCACTTCATGTGCAATGAGATGCTCTCTCTATATATATATATACAAATATTTGCATAACAGTCCTGCAGGCCTTCTCAACAAATTCAAATGAGATGCATTTCCTCAGGATGACAACAGCTGAAAAGCAGAACTGTATCTTTAAGCTGCTTGCAAAATAAAGCTGAAAAAATAGACTAACCTTGTCCAAGAATGAACAGACGTACAGTCATGTTGACAAATATCCATGAATAACCGAGGAACTGGACCAAGTTGTACATAAAGAGAAAGCCTTTTTTCAAGCCAAGAAAAGCTGCAAAAACAATCATATAAAAATAGTCATGAATACACGGTTATTACTTGGTAAGCTGTGTTTATACTTGAAAAAATTAAATAGATACTCACGGTCCTTGCGAACCCTTGACTCGATGCTGACTTTGTTTATTTTCTCTTCCTGTGTACACAAAACAGTTTAACACATCAGACAGTGCACTACTGTCAATCTCCTTAAGTATAACAAATCATTTCAGGTCATTTTTGGGTTATTAGTAAACCTCTTCACCTTCTCTCTGAGCTCCATTTCTGCATCTGACTCATCCAGCCAGCGGTCAAAATCAGGCGCTAAAAACAGAGGCTTCTTCTCTTGCTTAGTTAGCCGATCCCACCAGACGTGCTCCTGCTTCCTTACCGTAATATTCACCTGCCGTTGGGTGGATTTGTGTTTCACCTGTGGATACAAACATTTTCATGCTCCTCCAACAATGACAAATGACAAGGCAAATGTTCAACCAAACACTTTACATAGATGTTTTCTTGTAATTTGTAAATGAAAATGTTTGTTACCTCAGGTTTAACCGGTTTTAGGAATTCCAGACTGAATTCGTATTCATTTTCTCCTTTTGCTCCATGCCCTTGACCTTGAAAAGAGCAGAATGAATAAAAGTCACACAACTGAAAAGAAAAAACATCCAGCTGATGTTTAGTTGTGAGATGTACCTTTGAAGTGAAGGATGTTCTCTTCTACACCAATACTGATATTCTGTGCGATAGAGACAAAACGGGTACAAAGAAGTGTGAAATGAAGTTTCAAGCTCCTCCTCCCACTGCCTGTTTTATCAGTGCGACGCCTTCAAATGCACCATGCATCAAATGCAGTTAGAAAATAATGAAGCATCAGTAATGAATGGATTGCATAGTAAAACTAAACATTTACTGAGTCAGGCTTTCTAACCATTGATATTTCATGCTTTTTAAAATCATTTTAAAGTGGTTACAGTATTTGAAATAAATAGATTTGAATAAATACACATATTTTTACAATACACATACATATTTGTACATTTTACATGACATATTCAGGCCTAGTGGTCCAGGTTTTCCTGCTCTGTGTTCTTTTTTCAATGATGTTTCAGTAAAATCATATTATGTACCTAACAGTTTATAACTGTGGTTCTCAACCAGGGCGCTAAGGGGCCCGCAAGATGAATTAAAGACAAAACAAAAAATATAAGCTAAAGTCACTAAAAGTCATGATATTTTTTTTCTACTGTGTTTTTTCTTTTTAAAAATTCTAAAAGTGTTATTTCTAGACCTGAAAAACTTATATGAATTAATAAAATCTTCTAACTCCATAGGCATTTACACATTTTATGAATGTATTTCTAGTTATGCCAAACTCTAAATTATTTTTTTAGGTAGAAACTGAGAGTAAAAATATACACTACCAGTCAAAAGTTTTTGAACAGTAAGACTGTTTAAAGAAATCGCTTCTGCTCACCAAGCCTGCATTTATTTGATCCAAAATACAGCAAAAGCAGTAATATTGTGAAATAATTTTACTATTTAAAATAACTGTTTTCTATTTGAATAGATTTTACAATGTAATTTATTCCAGTGATCAAAGCTAAATTTTTAGCATCATTACTCCAGTCTTCAGTGTCACATGATCCTTCAGAAATCTTTCTAATATGCTATAAAGAAATTACAGACATTAATACTTTTATTTAGCAAGGATACTATAAAATGACCAAAAGTGATCATTTTACAAAATATTTTTATTCCAGACAAATGCTGTTCTTCTGAACTTTATGTTCATCAAAGAAAACTGAGAAAATTCTAATTTGGCTAGTTCAGTTAAAAAAACATTAAAGATCATACTGTTCAGAAACTTTTGACTAGTTGTGTATGTATGGCAAAGGATTTATTTTTTAGTTTTGCCTTTCTGACTTATTGTAGACATACTAAGAAAAATAATGTAACAGCTTTCTAAGCTTTTTTAACATTTATTTGCATAAAGGGACGTTTAAGCAACCTAATAATATACCACAGCAATACCACATTTGTTCCAGAGCTCTCAGATTTCAGGATATTCTCTCTTATTACCTTAATTAGACAACTGGTCAAACATGCTTTATCCTGCCCTAAGAAAGCAATCAGGGGGAAGAGGCAGATACTCCTCCTGAGTCAGAAAGTGGATTGTAAATAAAACATGACCTGCAACTGTAACTGGGCCAGATGGTTAGTGGGTCCAGTAGGATCAAGTCCTGATCTCCCTTTCATTATTATTGTCTGTGATCTAGGCTTAATGCAAGCCCTGTCAACACACCTACAGAGGCTGTTGTTATTCAATAGAATATCAACCTAACACCATTCAGTTTTATAGTTCTGTAACCTCTGTAGTTCTGTATATATTAAATACGACAGAAAACCGAATTTGAAAATTACCATTATGAAATAACCGCCCCAAAGCAAGTTTTTCTTTACCTGTGCATCACTGATCTCCACTCGCAGGAATATCTCCCCATGCCGCTGCGCCCAGTATACGTGAGGTGTGAGAGCCTGCATTGCAAATATTCACATTAAATAATGCGTCGTGCTCAGATTTAGCAATGAATGACAGGCGATGTAAATCTTGCAACAAGCAGCCGGAAGAATACGTTTCCAAGGATTCTGTCATGTGTCCAGAATATTCTTCGAATGCGCGTGCGTGCACGCGTGAACGCAACACTCACCGCCCAGTTTCTCAAGTTTCGGAAGTATCCCATTCATTCTTTATAAAATGTAAAAAGTTTTAAGCCTTGAATCAAACCATTCTGCCTTGAGACAAATCACAACATTCAAACGTTGATTTTAAAAAACAGAAATCGCAGAAAATGACAACGGTACAAGCCTGTGCTCGTAACGTTTTTATGAGCCAATGAACTACGCTACCCATGAAGCACTGCGAATGACATAATCGAATAAAAGCACGACAATAATATAAAAATTATTCGAAATGACTTAATAAATACAATGTGCAATATAAAACTATTCATTTATCGATTTTATTATAGGTATGAAATACAATATATAATTATATATAAGTTAGCCGATACTTGAGCTGCAGTCGAGTATGGGTAGTATTCGCCACTGGAAATTAACGTTACTTTTTAAAATATATTTAATAAATGTAAAAAATATTTAATTTTCATAAATTAAACCGTACATCATCATATATGTAGGAACATTATCCGTTTGCCGGCTTCATGTGTCATTTTATTCGGTACTTCCAGCCAGTGACGGCGCTGTGACGATGTTCGTAGCAGCTCCAATGTTTACGGAAGTAGACAAACCTGAAGAATGAGCGGCGATTGACATGCACGGACTTAGGACTCACTGCTCATGTATCGTTTAATGTCCAATAAAATTTCTCATCCTGAACTACGTTTCAAATATGAATGATATAAATATCATACCTTACAAGAGAAATGCGTAAGATAGGCAAATATAATCAAATATCAAAGTCTTGAATAGTTAACAAGAACATTAAGTTATTATTACGTTTATATATATATATATATAATGCAGCAGCATTGTGAATCTGATCAGACACAACTGAACTTGCAAAGAAATAGTACAAGTTTTCATGTTGTGGTCGGTTTGACTGGCAGTGTAGCTGCACTCAAGGCGCCTTTGTTGGTAGCACAACTACTTGAGATACCAGGGGTAAGTGTGTATATAAATTAAAAGAGTTAAAACACTTTATGCATGATTTCACAGAGCCACTGCTGTCACTGAGGTTTCATGTTCTGCGATGTCATTGTCATTTCTCTTGTTTATCCACTAGAGAGTGCTATTTGCTACAACTTTAAAAGTTATTCTATAATATGATTAAATATCTTATTTTAAGATGCAAATTGTTAGTTTTCGTTTATCACACTTGAGTTAACATGGGTTTTATAATCATTTTAAATAATTTATTTCTGTTGAATTTACTTATTTATTTGATTGAGAAATAAATATGTAAATTATTGAATAAATATATAACATCTAGGAAAAAAATCATATACACTACCAGTAAAACAGATTTTTAATGTTTTTAAAAAAGTCTCTCCTGCTCACCAGGCCTACATTTATTTGATCCAAAGTACAGAAAAACAGTAAAAGTTTTAAATATTTTTACTATTTAAAAGTAACTGTTTTTTGTTTGAATATATTTTATGTATTTTATTCCTGTGATTTCAAAGCTGAATTTTTAGCATCATTACTCCAGTCACATGATCCTTTAGAAATATGTTGAAAACAGCTGAGTAGAATATTTTTAGGTTTCTTTGATTAATAGAAAGTTCAGAAAAACAGCATTTATCTGAAATAGAAATCTTTTGTAATAATGTAAATGTCTTTATCATCGCTTTTGATCAATTTAAAGCATCCTTGCTAAATAAAAGTATTCATTTCTATATTCTATATTCTATATTTGTATAATGTTACAAAAGCTTTTTATTTCAGATAAATGCTGATCTTTGGATCTTTCTGTTCATCAAAGAATCCTGAAAAAATGCACTCAGCTGTTTTAAATATTGATAATAATAATAGAAAATGTTTCTTGAACAGCAAATCAGCATATTAAAATAATTTCTGAAGGATCATGTGACACTGAAGACTAAAGTAATGATGCTGAAAATTTAGCTTTAATCACAGGAATAAATTATATTTTAAAATATATTTACATAGAAAGCAGTTATTTTAAATAGTAAAAATATTTTACAATATTACTGCGTTTGCTGAATTTTAATAAATGCAGGCTTGGTGAGCAGAAGAGAATTTTTTTTTAAAAACTTTTGACTGGTGGTGTATATTTATATGTACTTTAAGTTTTTGGTCCTGTTCATTCGTTATTGTGAATTTTTAATTATTTTAAATTGGGTCAAATTTACGTCAGGGTTAAAAACTATGTTTAAAGAGATTTTAGTTTTCTTTTTTAGGGGGTGAGGACATTATTTTTTTCTGTACTGTTCTCTAGGTTGATGTCCGTGTGGTCACCACAGACCATGCCACTCATTTCTACGATATCAATGAAGTCCCTGTCCTTGTGTACACAGATAAGGATGAGTGGGAGGTGAGTACAGCCTTTGAAGAGTAAGAGATGCATTTTCATTATTCAAAGAACAACGTAATATTGTTTCCTTTCTTTGACGCTACATCAGTAGGCAGACTGGCCTGATAAGAGTATTTTTCATAGAAGATATGAAGGGCTTTCTTTATATTTCTATGCTAGATGTGGACAAAGCGCTCTGATCCTGTGCTTCATATCGAAATTAGACGTTGGGCAGATCTTTTAGTGATTGCTCCACTGGATGCCAACACACTTGGTAAAATTGCCAGTGGAATATGTGACAACCTGCTGGTAGGTCATGTATTTATTACACTCTTGTGGCATTTTGTATGGATTTGTTTAGATACATTATTATCTAACTGTGTTTACTCATTTTGTTGCTGACAGACATGTGTGGTGCGAGCCTGGGACACCAGCCGTCCTCTGCTCTTCTGTCCTGCTATGAACACAGCCATGTGGCAGCACCCTATCACTGCACAGCAAGTGGCCACACTTAAAAGCTTTGGCTACGTTGAGATACCATGCATTGCCAAAAAACTAGTCTGCGGAGATGAAGGTATCTTCTAAGAAGGTGTATGGTTTTTATGAGGCAGTTGCATTGATAAGGGAAAACTGAATAGATAAACAATTCTCATCAGTGTGTGAAAACTAATGCATTATTCATTAACTAAAGATCAAACAGATCTAATCTGGCAGGCTTTGAGTAGCATGCTTCTTGACCAAAGGAGGACTTCATGAATTAATGTTTCTTGTGTTTTGAGTCATCTTACATTGCAGTCTTTATGTCTTCACAGGAAAAGGTGCCATGGCAGAGGTTTCAACTATTGTTGAAACTGTCAAACAGTACATCCAGAAACATCCTGAATGACCTCGGACTAAACATACCAGTGGTAAAGAGACACAATATTATCCATGGAAGCCCATTTTCTAATAAAAACAAAAAAAAATATTTCTAGAATAAAAAATTATAAAGGGAATTGTGAAGTTTTTCCTCAGATATGTGTTTATATCTCACAATTCTAACTTTTTTCAGAATTATAAAATAAAAAAAAACAGAACTGGAGAAAACAATGAGAATTGTGAGATAAAAAGTCGCAATTACAATTCTTAGAAGTCAAAATTATGAGATACAAACTTAAAATTGTGAGAAAAAAGTCAGAATTGTAAGATAAATAAGTTGCAGTTACCTTTTTTATTCCAAAAACTACATAACATTACTTATTACAAAAAATGCTCAGAATTCAGAGGAAAAACTTTAGAATTGTGAGAAAAAAAGTTATAATTCTGAGTTTACATCTCACATTTCAGATTTTTTTCCTCAGAATTGTTAGTTAACATCTTGCAATTCTGTTTATATCTCACAATTGTGACTTTTCTCACAGAATTGTGAGAAATGAAGTCGCAATTACCTTTTTTTGTGGCAGAAAAGATCTTGATCTGCACAGTCAATAAAAACAGACGATTTCAAGTGTTTATGAGAAGTAAAAAGTTTTATATTTTAGTATTTTACAATTACACATTTCGATGTTGAGAAATAAATATTATATGTGAAATATAAAGTAATAATTCTAAGAAAAAAGTCAGAATTGTAAGATAGAAAGTTGCAATTACCTTTTTTTTATATACCATGGTGGAAACAAAAAAATGCTCAGAATTCAGAGGAAAAAATTCAGAATTGCGAGACATAAACTCAGAATTGCAAAAAAAAAAAAAAATAGTCAGAATTCTGAGATTACATCTCACAATTGTGACTTTTTACTCAGAATTGCTAGTTAACATCTAGCAGTTCTCGTTAGATCTCGCAGTTGTGACTTTTTCTCAGAATTGTGAGACACAAAATCTGAACTGTAAAAAAATAAAAAGTCACAATTACCTCTTTTTGTGGCAGAAAAGGTCTTCCATAGTTATCTGCAAAATCAATAAAACAGACGATTTCAAGTGTTTATGATATGTGAAAAGTAATAATTTTAGTCTTTTACAACTACACATTTCATTGTTGAGAAATAAACATTACATGTGAAGTATAAACTAACAATTCTGAGAAAAAAGTGAGATATTGTGAGATGAAAAGTCACAGTTACAATTCTTAGAAGTCAAAATTATGAGATACAAACTTAAAATTGTAAAAACAAAAAATCAGAATTGTAAGATAAAAGGTTGCAATTACTTTTTTTTATTCCATGGTGGAAACAAACAAAAAAGAAGCTCAGAATTTAGAGGAAAAAATTCTGAGTTTACATCTTACAATTGTGACTTTTTTCTCAGAATTGTGAAAAACATAATCTGAATTGTAAGATAAAAATTCACAATTACCTTTTTTTTTGTGGCAGAAAATGTCTTCCATAGTTATCTGCACAATCAATAAAAACAGACAGTTTCAAGGGTTTATGAGATGTAAAAAGTTTAATATTGTAGTCTTTTACAATTACACATTTCAGTGTTGAGAAATAAACATTATATGTGAAATATAAATGAACAATTCTGAGAAAAAAGTCAGAATTGTAAGATAAAATGTTCCATGGTGGAAACAACAACAACAACAAAAAGAATTCATATAAAAAAGTCAAAATTGCTCAAAACTCAGATGTTTACATCTCACAGTTTTGATTTTTTTCTTAAAATTGTGAGAAACAAACTGAATTGTAAGATGAAAAGTCGCAATTGCCTTTCGTTTTAGGGGCAGAAAAGGTCTTCCATAGTTGTGTGCACCATCAATAAAAACAGATGATTTCATGTGTTTATGAGATGTAAAACATTTAATATTTTAGTCTTTTACAATTACATATTTCAATGTTGAGAAATAAACAAACATTATTTTTCTGTCATTTGTGTTTCTTTTCAATGGCTACTTTTACATAGTAATTTCATATAAATTATTCTTTCAATATTGAAAATGTTCCTTCTTATTAAGTGTCAAATATCAGCATAGTTGAATGTCAATATTGGGATCATTTGTGCCCTTGTAGCTAATCCTTATTTTGAAACTAATTATGATTTCTGATTTAGAAGTCTGTTATTACTTAATAACATCATATTAATGAACACAAAAGCCATGTACTGCTTATGACAAATAAGGAGACAATTAGTAATTATAACAGCAAGATATTTTCAGGGAAAAACATTTACGGTTGGTTACGTTTTGATAATTTAACTGCTCTAAATGTTAGAAGTCTTAATTTTGACATGAATGTGACCTTGAATTGCCTTACATGTTTTCCTGTGACCTCACACTTGTAAGGGAGGGCCTCAGAGGTCGGGTGAGAGGCCTCTAACCGCAACAGACGCAAGAGATATTCATGAAAATAGTGTTAGGTTGTACTAGGAGATACTAATGCGCTTAACACCTCCAAATGTCTAGTTTTGTTCAGGTACATATCCTGTTTGCAGATTACCGTTAGAAATGTGTTCCATCTGTTAATCATATGTGGTTAACCACTTTGATTTTCATTTGGCTAAGATACACCAACAGCACAAGCATAGATATAATTACTATTTTTTATTATTTGGCACCCTTCAGCTTCTGTAAAGTATCACCATGAAGCATTTTCTGGTTGAAGTTTTTCAGATTCCTCTTTATGATTTTACACCTGTTCAGCTGTGCTATAAATATGTAGATATAAATAAATATGTAAAAGATTTTAAGTACTATGATTTAAAAAATGAAATTAAGGGGAAAATTTAATCTGAAGACTCTGAACGATTATAAAGTGTCTTAGTAAGATTTTAAAAACGTATATAAAAAAAAGATATAGCAAAACAGTTTATTTATAAAAATGCTGAAAGGTTACATTTCCTAAAATATAATATTTTGAGGGATGTCATCTGCCCAGGCTTTTTAAGTTCCCCTCTGTAATAAAGTAGAAATGTTAAAGGAGAAATTCTACTTTGCACTTCCTAAAACTTGAATGATACTCCCAGTAAATCTAGTATTTATGTATGCAAATGTTTATAACAAAGAATCACTGTTCCTAGTATTGCTGCCAATAATATCATACTAACGTTTTAAGGAGTTTTCAGAGAAAAATAAAAAAAAAGGTTAGAAAAGAGTGTCGGGGAAGCACATCAGATTACAATCAGAAATTACTTTTAGTCAGTTTTTGATCATTTAATTGTCAACTCAAACATCCATTTGCATTCATTTGTATTACCTACTTTCTCTAAATGTTTTCCTTCATCCTGATCTCTCTTTTGTGTCTCTTCCTCAAGGCTAAAGATTTATAAAGTGTCTAGTCAACATACATCTGACATTGGGGTTAGAACAAAGGGTGTATCTGTCACTGCGGTTTAAAAGGATAGATAACATCCTGCTAATGTGTGTATAGGGATAAAGAGCTTATGTGAACATTTATACAATCCGTGAAATATTGTTTATATTGTTCAAAAACAACTTTCTCTGTCTAGACCAGTGTCATGCTGGATGTTAAAATCACTCCAGAACATACATACATATAAATATATACTCAGCCTTTTATAAAATTGAATAATTAAAATAGGGTACTTGTCAGCTAGTGCAAAATTTTCATGGATTTTCATTTAAATGTTTCTATTGCAACAATGTACCTTAAATGATTAGTTCATTTCCAAAACAAAAATTTACAGATAATGTCCTCCCACCCCGCTTGTCATCTAAGATGCTCATGTCTTTCTTTCTTCAGTCGTAAAGAAATTATGTTTTTTGAGGAAAACATTTCAGGATTTCTCTGCATGTAATAGACTTCTATGGTGCCCCTAAATTTGAACTTCCAAAATGCAGTTTAAATGCAGCTTCAAAGGGCTCTAAACGATTCCAGCCGAGGAATAAGTGTCTTATTTAACAAAACGATCGGTTATTGTTTGTTTTTTTTTTAATTACAAATTATATACTTTTAAACCTCAAACGCTTGTCTAGCTCTTTTTTACTCGTCATGACAGTTAGGGTACGTCTAAAAACTCCCATCTCATTTTCTCCTCCAACTTCAAAATCGTCCAACATCGCTGCAGAAACACCAACCCAGAGTTTACAAAGAAGATCAAACACCCTTTACAAAAAAAGGTAAAAACAGCGATGTAGGGCGATTTTGAAGTTGGAGGAAAATGAGACGGGACTTTTTAGACGTACCCTAACTGTCACACCGGAAACAAACAGTTCACACAGAGCTAGACAAGACGAGCGTTTAAGGTTAAAAAGTATATAAACTGTAATATATTTTAGAAAATAACCAATCGTTTTGCTAGTTAAGACCCTTATTCCTCGCCTGGGATCGTTTAGAGCCCTTTGAAGCTGCATTTAAACTGCATTTTGGAAGTTCAAATTTGGGGGGCACCATAGAAGTCCATAACATGGAGAGAAATTCTGAAATGTTTTCCTCAAAAAGCATAATTTCTTTACGACTGAAGAAAGAAAGACATGAACATCTTGGATGACAAGATGTGAACTAATCCTTTAATATATCCCACAATTTGGGCATGTTGTAACAAAATGTCAAAAAGGGGCAAATTAACTTTTTTTTTTTTTTTTAATCTTTAATAGATGGTTTAAAGTCAAAAAATAGAAATGAGGTTTGCATGCTGAATCACATCATATAAAAGAATTAGTAGCTGTTGGGTAAGTCAGACAGCCATAATGGGAGATGATGCATACACTGGCGCATTAAATGTGAACATTTAATCAAAACGCTTGTTCATCCTTATTTGTTTAGCAAAGCAGCTGAGGTGTTGTCATCAGATCTGTTTTACACGCAGTCCCCAGTCTGATGTGGTGTCCTCTTGTCATTGGCTGCCAAGCCAGACTTTAAAAACAGTCTCTCCGGCAGGAGGGGAAACGTTTATCAAGCAGGTGGTGAAAGAGAGTGAAATCAGCTGAGTGTAATGTGGAGGAGGCTCCTATCTCTTGGCATGCTAAATGAGAGTAAAATATTCGCAGTCACATGTGGGTTGTAGACGGCACTGATCTTTGTTAGTCAAGGCCAGTTCACTAAAATGCTCTTTGTGGAGGACTGACAGGAAGCTACATGGGGAATATATTGCGAAACATCAAGCACAAAATTATTGCACAATTCTGGTGCAATTACATTCACCTCTTCCCTTTACTCTTTTGAGTACTCAAAAAGGTGTTTTATTGTAATGTAATTAAATGTTTTTGTCCACGCATAAACTTTGTTTTATCATCACTTAAAATCTAATGTAAGATTTGAAAATGCATACACACATGGGGCTCAGGTGTACCCCAACAGATTGCTTGATGCTGGAGGTGTCACTAAGGTTGAATAAACACTTGTCACATTTCCTGCTTGTAGTCCTTTGGGGATGTTGACAGGCTCTTGGTGCTTCTTCCCCAGGTAGCTGAAAGGTAATACAGACATGGCTGATGTAACTCTACAGCTGAGTGAACTCATGGTTCCTGACTGTAGTGCCTGAGCTAGCACGGTTTCATCACTCATACTAAACATATCACACAGTTAAAGTAAACACATGCAAACTAGCATGATTGTGCTGCTGCTGCTGCTAAAAAGATACTGCT
The DNA here is from genome assembly GCA_012976165.1 of Labeo catla. NCBI lineage: Eukaryota > Metazoa > Chordata > Actinopteri > Cypriniformes > Cyprinidae > Labeo > Labeo catla. The sequence continues at coordinate 302,221 of VONZ01000408.1, forward strand.
GTAAACCAACAGCAGGAAATAAAATGGTCTAGGCATCGTAAACTAAGGATTATCCATTTTTATCAGGATGTATAAATCTATGTTCATTTTATTTATAAATATACTACCATTCGTAATATGTTTAATTAACTAATTTCACTCACCACAAAATCAGTCTTAAGTAGCACGGGTATATTTGTAGCAGTAGCCAAAAATACATTGTATCAGTCAAAGTGATCAATTTTTCTTTTATGCCAAAAAAAATCATTAGGTAGGTAAAGATCATGTTCCATGAAGATATCAAAACTTAGTAATATGCATTGCTAAGAACCACATTTGGACAACTTTAAAGGCGGTTTTCTCAATATTTTGAATTTTTTGCACCCTCACATTTCAGATTTTCAAATAGTTGTGTCTCGACCAAATATTGTCCTATTCTAACACACCATACATTAATGGAAAGCTTATTTATTCAGTTTATTTATAATGTATGAATCCCAATTTAAAAATATTGACCCTTATGACCGGTCCAGGGTCACATATGTGAATTTATTCTTAACTTGGTGATAAAATGTATTACTGTATGAAGAAACTAACAGTCTTGAATACAGAATCGGATTGTTAACTATTAGTTCATGTCTTAAAAGAATGGTTCACCCAAAAATGAAAATATACTGCCTCAAGCATAAACGAACCCATCTACAACTTTCAGTACATTTTCATTTTTGGGTGAACTGTTCCTTTAAGATGTGCCTGCAAAACCTTGCAACCACTGAACTTCACTATCTCCTAACTATCACTATTTTCTGTTGTTTTCTTCCCTATCCAGAGATGGGTATTTGCTCATTTCAAGACATTTCAATATATTTCCGGTAATCATAACTGCAAAAACTTACCTTACAGCTTATATTTCAGTGAAATAAAAATATGATGGAGCCATCCAACATTACACCTTCCAAAGGATCACATGTAGAACATCAGGGTTTTTGTGCACACTTTTAAGAATGAAAAAAAGAGAATGAAAAAAACGCACCCCACCCCCATCCCCAGAACTGGTTTAATTTGTCACAATCATCACATTAACTGGAAGCACTTATGTCTTGGCTTCCTTTTTCCTTTATCTAACCTAGTTATTACACAACCTTTGTTCTCCCTCTGAATATTGTTCCCCTCCTGAACTGTTCGGACTGTTTGGATAAAAAGGCGAACAGTTATGGCTTCTGCATAAGAAAAATATTGAACTCATGAAGCTTCACATTATGCAAAAAAAGTGCTTTTTGAATAGGTGTGAGACAGCTAATAGAGAATATTCTCATAACTTTATTACATTTAAACATTATTACATTTATGCATAATTTATGGAATGTTATTCTGAAACGTTTTAGATGTTTGTCTAAATGTTACTGCTTGAATGTTCAGAGAACAAGTAAGGCTGCGTTTACATTAGTGCGTTTTCGTTTTAAAATAACTTTTGCTACGGTTACGCTTGTTGTTTACACTACTCCGGCGTTTTCAGCCCTTTTGAAAACACTGCAGATCCAGTTTAAGTTTGAAAACACCGGGGTTGCGTTTCAGTGTAAACGGACCAAAACGGAGACTTTTGAAAACGATGGCGTGTCTGCCCACATTCTCTGCGCATCCTTGACGATCGTGTAAACAATAACGTAATGCTCATTGTTGTGTCCATAGATATGTATAGGTAGATGCATCATTCGATCGTAGACGCGTCTGCCATCTAAATAATATAGATTCTACATATACATATCTATTGTTGTACCTGCATAAATGGTCACGTGACATACGTTTTCGGTTGTGTGGTGTAGACGGAGATAGTTTCTGAAACGCAGTGAAAACGCTAGTGTAGACGAGGGTCGTTTTCATTTTAAAATGCAGTTTTAAAATGAAAACGAACTAGTGTAAACAGGGTCTAACATTCCCATAATGTTCCATTAATGTTTATATGTAAAGAAGAAAAAATATGTTAAAACATTTAAAAACTGGATGTTTTGAACGTTCAGAAACGTTCACAACTCACCGGGAATGTTAGCAAAACATTTTGAGTACATATTTTCGTTAGCTGGGGACTGACAGCATTGTTTTGACAGCATTGTTTTTGTCTTCTCTTATAGGGTTTTATAAAGAACTCCTGGTGCCATCTGTTGATCAGCATTAATGCATAACACCATGGAAACTGGAAGCACAATGTATTGTAGGAAATCCTGTAGAGACTCTGCTCCTGAGGAAAAACCATACCTTGGGGAACAGGGGCTCTTACAGAGGACATCAACTTGTCTAGACAATAAAAATTAGACACAGTTGACAGATGTGCTGTAGCCATTATTTTGTATTCTAAATACATAACAGTGTAGGTTCAGCAATTTGCTCAGTGATTATACATGTATCAGTCTCAATCAGCCTCACTAACTGTATTTTGCAAGGACCTCGGTTTTGTTGTCACAGCCAGTAAAGTCTAATTTTGGCATCTGGAACTCCTTAAATGGGGAGATTCTTTTTACAACACTAGCAACAACGAGATAAAAAGAAAGCAATTATGGACAATAATGTGTAGAAAAAAAAAATCAAAATTCTGTTCAACAGCCATCTTGAATACCAATACAATAGACCTGTTTAGAGTAGTAATAAAAAGATTCCTTAGGAAAAAAATCAGACTTTAAAGAATCTTCTAGATTAGCCTTTTATCATATACTTGTTTTATTTAAGTGTAAAACAAGAGGTGGTGTTCTTAAAGGGACAGTTTTTTCATACAATAACTTTTTTAACTCCACTGATTGTCATTATATGAACAAAACAGATTAAATATGCTTCAGAATATCTTCTTTTGTGTCCCAAAGGCAATTTAATTATACAAGGCTTGGTATTTTTGAGTGAACTGTCCGTTTAAATTTGAAGAGGGTTCATCTGTGTCTGCTCTGAGATAAATGTTCATGTGTCATAGCACATAGTTAAAGTAAATGGATAACTGATGTGCCTTATTTATGTGTGTGACGTTATGAATTAAATCAACTTTGTCCTTCCAAGCAATATTTACTTTTGCTTATCTGGGTCAGATACTTAAGACATCATTCTAAGATTACAGAGAGCAATTTTCATAAGGGTTTCTATAATTAGATGAAGTAATGCAGACGTTATTGGCCACGTATGTGTGCTCTAAACCATTTATTGTATGAGATATCTTTGATACTAGCACGCATATTGACAGCAAAGCTCGTGACTTTTGGTAGGACATACTGGAGGAGGTAATGGAACATACTGAGTGAGGCAGGGAATGTTCCTTCCATGTCTGTGACATTTTTCTTATTTTTTTTTTTTTTAAAAAGTCAATTTATTTCCACTAGATCCCTGCATATCTAGATGGATTTAAAATGCATAAACTTAGAAATTCATGCTATAATTATCCAAAAGGAAGTCTGAGACAAGTATGCTTACAATGAAAGTCTCATACAAAACATGAGGGTGAGTAGCCTAAATGATGGCAGAAGTTTCATTTTTTAGTGATCTGTCCCTTTAAGAGATTATTAAAAATAAAGCAACGCTCCAAAAAACATACAAAAGCTGTCACTGGGGCGGAACCTTTTCAGAAGGTAAACCTTTGTACCTTATTTACAACAAAAGGGTACATATTAGTACCTCAAAGTTACATATTAGTACCAAAAGTGTATGTACCTAAATCATACATATTAGTAACTTTAAAAAAAGTACCACCCAAGTGACAGCTATCGAACCTTTATTTCTGAGAGTATACAACATATTTTTAAGCATATAGTTAGGTGACATATCATGAAAACCTGACCTTTTCTGTGTTTAGGTGTTATAATTGGGTGCATCTACCAACCCAGAAACGTGAAACAGAACAAACCAGTAACTTTGTTTTGATAAGCCTTTCTCTGTTAGCTTGTGAAAAAACGAGCCACTCAGGTTTCTCTCTCCCTGTGATGTAGAAATGGGAAGTTCTTGTAATATTACCGCCCCTTAATCTGCACATTTCCACCCACGGTGCCATCATTGAGTTTTCACAAGCGCCAATGGTGTACCAGTTCTAACACCATAGCAAAAGTTTGAGCAAAGCATGCTAACTGTTCTGTCGCTGGCTGCACAGATGAGCACAAAACAGTATTTACAGTCCCAGGAGAGCAGTGGAGACAAGAAAGCAGAGGATTTATTGATTTATTTACTGTATATTACGCTGCTGCCACACAGATCTAATATAAACAAGCAATTTCTTTCCCAGCTGTTTACCTTCAGAGACATAACTGACTTGTGTATATTTTTAACATAAACTTCTGTGTATTTGACAGTTTAGGCACAAAAAGACATGAAAGAGAGTTTAGGTTAGTACTCACATGCCGTGTGACAGCCGCTTTCTGTGCACGTGATTCTGATGTGTGCGCCTATATCAGAAGTTTAAACTTATACGGCTTTAAAACACATGATTTTAGCACGATATACATGATAATCAAAACCAAACAGATGTTTTTAGGCAGTGTATCTAAGGTACTAAAAGCACAGCTGTATTCTGGAAAAGGGGGCGGGGAGCAGCAGCTCATTTGCATTTAAAGAGACATGCACGAAAAACAGTGTATTTCTTAAAACACGCATTTTCAAAATGATCCAATAAATGATCTAAGGCAGGGGTGCTCAACCCTGTACCTGGAGATCTACCTTCCTGCAGAGTTCAGCTCCAACCCTGATCAAACACACCTGAACCAACTAATTAGGATCTAAAGGAGCACTTGATAATTACAGACAGGTGTGTTTGATCACTTCTGCAGGAAGGTAGATCTTCCGGAACCCCTGATCTAAGGGGTATTTTGAGCTGAAACTTCACAGACACATTCTGGGGACACCTGAGACTTATATTACATATTGTAAAATAATAGGCAAAATAGGCCTCCTAAATATGGTTTACTCAATGCACACACAAAACACACTGACCTTTAGTAAAGGCACTTTTAAGTGTGTTTTTTTTAATAAGGATCACTCCTACATTTCATACTCCAATCAGCCTAACTGTAGATGAATATAAACATCCCCTTTTTTCTCTAGCTGCACCTACTTCCCGATAAGCGAGAACCCTTCAGTGTAAACATTGAAATGGTATTATCATTCCCGCCGGCAGTGTTTGGACTACCTATCAGCACTGTTATGAGTCCTAACAGGGGGTGATGGGGCTGGTTGCAACTCAGTAACTTTGTGAAGGAAAACATGAGTGCAAGCCTGTGCACTTACGACTCTAATTTATGGTCATGCACAAGTGTCCGACTCCTGAACTTTTTGGTTGCATCAGTTTGAAGATTACTCTTTAAGGCATTATTGTGTCATTCCTGGTCATGGGAGAATCATGATTGCTGATTTCCTGTTTCATTTTCTTATATCAAGTTTAGTTCTACATTTTTTTAGGTCAACGTGATCTATTGTTCTAAAATTTTGTCAGGATAAGCACGAGGACTGGAAACATCTGCGTCTCGGGATAGATTAAACAGGGAAGTATTACATTCCTCTAGACAGAAATGTGGAAGGATGCCAGTGTTCTGAAAGGTATAGATGCGTTTCTCAATCACATCTAAGATGAAAGACAAAGACCTGTTAGTTAGAGGCTTCATCTGCTTTGTTCTGCTGCTAATGTACTCCTCTGCTTTTTTCCTTTTCTTCTCAGTATTGACTTTTGCACCAACTGTAGTTTATTGAACAAACACAAATCCAGCAGAGCAGATTTAACATCAGATATAATGTCATGAGGTTAGTCACCATTCCATACAAGCCTCAGAGTAAATAAACTTTATTCATAACATATCTGTATTACCAGTTAGATTAATGAGGCGTAGCGAACGTTACATAAATTAAACGGCTGCCTTAAACTGAATGGGATATACAAACAAACACACCTCTTCATACTAATTATGGGTTTATCATTATAATTCCACACACTAAATAGATTACTCATATGGTGTATTTTATTATTACTCATGTATAAAATTTAGCCAATGTAGGCAAAACTTGTATTTCCACTATTTACTATGTTTATCAATGTTTGTACATGTACCAGTCTAACAGCATGAAGGTATTATACAAGTATATTCCATATTTTGTTAAAAACATGATTTTTAAAATAATAATAATGATAATAATTTGATTGGAGGGATGGCATCATTAAAAAACGAGGTAGCTGATTTATCCCTCACAGCTTAGTTTTCATCCGTGTTAAATTCATTATGGTGTCTAACCTGATTAAGGTCAATTGAGGAGATGCCAAGAAGGAAAAGGATTTCTGGAACACTGTTTTTTAAATATTATTTTGCAAGGAAGAAGAGACGACAAAATGCGGTGGTCAGAGGTGTTTACAAGTACTGACTGGTACTTTGAGATCTTCCGTGACATAATGGCTTGGAGAAGTTTGACAAAGGAGTCCAGTTTGTCTATGCACATTTCCTTTTTTCAGTTGAGCAACCAAGCCACGGTTTTGCTATCGTGAGATTTTCATGTTGACTTAAACCAACAGTTGGTGATATTTCCACGCAGTGATGGGTGAGTGGGCTTTTCAAATATCACTAACCACATATAGGGCTACAGGATATGCTTGTTCTAGCTCATGGCCGTTAAGGCGCTGCCTGATAGCAGTAACAACTTTTTTTAATTAGTACACTGTTTCCTGTTAAAGCCAGTGCTGATTTACACTGTTTAGTGACTGTAAATCACTAAAGCGCAATGAATATGCAGCACCTCTACAATATTTGCCAGTGTAGCAAAAAATATACACTACACTACCAGTCAAAAGTTTTTGAACTGTAAGATTTTTAATGTTTTTTAAAGAAGTCTCTTCTGCTCACCAAGCCTGTGTTTATTTGATCCGAAATACAGCAAAAGCATTAACTATTTAATAGTATATTTTTACTATTTAAAATAGCCTCTTTCTATTTGAATATATTTTAAAATGTAATTTATTCCTGTGATCAAATCTACATTTTCAGCATTATTACTCCTGTCTTCAGTATCGCATGATCCTTCAGAAATCATTTGCATATGCTGATTTGCTGTTCAGGAACAATCTGTATTATTATTATCAATATTTAAAACAGTTGAGAACATTTTTTTTTGGGATTTTTAGAAATTAATACTTTTATTTAACAAGGATGCTTTAAATTGATCAAATATGCTGATAAAGACATTTATAATGTTACAAAATATTTATATTTCAGATCAGTGCTGTTCTTCTGATCATTCTATTTATCAAGGAAACTTGAAAAAATCCTACTTAGATGTTTTCAACAATAATAATAATAAATGTTTTATAAGCAGCAAATCAGAATATTAGAATGATTTCTGATGGGTCATGTGACTAAAATAATGATGCTAAAATTCAGCTTTGAAGTCACAGGAATAAATTACATTTTAAATATATTTAAATAGAAAACTGTTATTTTAAATAGTAAAAACATTTCAAAATTTTACTGTTTTGCCATACTCTAAATATAATGCAGGATTGGTGAGCAGAAGAGACTTCTTTGAAAAAACATAAAAACACAAAAAATCTTACTGTTCAAAAACTTTTGACTGATAACTTTATGCGACGGCACATTATTTATGTTGTCTAAAACTCAGCTTCTTTTATTCAGTGTAAGTGCAAACAAGGCAAATTCTAATAAAATAGAGAAAAATGAACATTTCTATTGCAATTTTTTTTATGCTTGCCCTCCACTTGTAGAAGAAAATCAAGAATCTCTACAGTCAAGACGTTCAGATGTCACAATCAGACTTTATTGGTCAAAACAACAAAACCAAGATTTCTGCAGATCATCTAGCAATCACACTTTCATCTTTCTTTTCAACCTGTATAACCAGTGAGCGTACAGTTGAGTGCTTCACTCACATTATTGTACTACCTGGTGACTGGTGCAATAAAGTTGCTGAAGTGAAACAAACACTATAAATCATAGAGGCCTGAAGCCTAAATAAGACGAGTTTCCTGCTTTCATTCATACCGTTTCCAGGCTATTCTACCCAACAAAAATGTACTATTTAATTAAAATATACCATAAAACACTCTTTTAAGTTAAAATGTTTCATGTTCATGTAACAAATGTTTTCTCTCACGCTTGGTTTAACTGCTGCCGCCTGTGCGTTGAAGCCCCGCCCTCTTTTCATTGTCGCCCTCCGATTGGCTAGACCTGTTTCCACCGACATACTTCGACTGCCAGTGCGAAATAACCTTTTGGAAAAAAAAGCAGCGGCGTTAAAGCATGCGTCTCTGCTCTCTGGTACAATACTTCATCTGCGTCCAAACTGTTTGGGTTATACTTTGCGGTGGTTCAGTTGTCATGGATTGGTGCGGACGGATAGGAATCTCAGCGCATGAGGTGAGTGTTGCCGCGTAAACAAAAGTTGTTTTAGGAATGATTAGAACGTAAACTTACAGTCGAAGACTGACGAAGAGATACGAACATGATCAATACAGAGATGAAAGTTGACAACTGTATTTGGCACGGGTTCAAAGTTTGTCGTTGGAGTAGGAGACAACATTATGATGTTAAACATTATCATCCAAAACAACAACTGTGTACTTTGTGTTTTTACATAGTTTTTAAATGTATGCTGAATTCTAAATTGTCTACGTGTCTTGGGCTAGGGAGGCTTTGTCGCTTTCGCTTCACAAATACAGAAGTGTGTATTAAACATATTTAGCTAAGTTTAATGTGACGGAAGTTTACCAAAATACTCAAAACGTCCCCCAAATAGTCTCTTTTCTTAACGCGGATTTGCATTAGTGAATTTGCATGCACGCCTCACTTACACAATAGAGTATTGTCCTCAATTTATCATCGTGCAACAACGATGTGTGCGTCACGCTGTATAATATTAATGTATACTTTTGATAACTAGTAACAGATATGACACGTCTATGTTGCATTGGCATCATAGACACGTGCAGCATATTTGGGCGCGTTCTAAATGTTGCAGGCGTCTGTGATGCTCACGAGTGCTGACTAGGAAGGCAGCTCACTAGGTTTTGACACACAGCCATAGTGTGCTGAAAGATGTTGGGGGTTGTTTCATCACTTTTAGACCTCTGGGTGGCCTCATCTGGGGACTGACTGTCTTCACCACTGATAAACCACTTAAATCCCCCTTCACTGCCACTGTCAAGCCTAGTGTTGCCCTCCTGTGAGCATCATTATGTTCTCTTTGCTCATTAGGGAACATCACCGGAGGGAAAGATGAGTACACCTTGCCTTTTTGTGAACACCTTTAAAATGGTGTAGAGATCGAGATTTATAAAATTGTATAATTAATAAGAGTTTAATTTAGTATAACCATTTATATTATAAAATATAAACATATGTAAAGAAAAATATATTAAGATATATACATTACCAGTCAAAAGTTTTTTAATGTTTTTTAAAGTCTCTTCTGCTCACCAAGCCTGTATTTATTTCACCTAAAGTACAGCAAAACAGTAACATTTTGAAATAATTTAATTATTTAAAATGTTTTCTATTTGAATATGTTTTAAATTGTAATTTTTGTGATTTCAAACCATAATTTTTAGCATCATTACTCCAGTCACGTGATCATTAAGAAATCATTCTACTATTCTGATTTGCTTCTCAAAAAGATATATTATTATTATTTATTATGTTGAAAACAGCTGAGTAGAATTATTTTCAAAGAATTAGAATTAGAATGATCTGAAATAGAAATCTTTTGTAACATTATAAATGTCTTTATCATCACTTCTGGACAATTTGTGACCCTGGACCACAAAACCAGTCTTAAGTCGCTGGGGTTTATTTGTAGCAATAGTCAAAAATACATTGTATGGGTCAAAATTATTGATTTTTCTTTTATGGCAAAAATCATTAGGATATTAAGTAAAGATCATGCTCCATTAAGATATTTTGTAAAATTCCTATTGTAAATGTATGAAAACTTAATTTTTGATTAGTAATATACATTGTTAAGAACATTATTTTAAGAACTTTAAAGGTGATTTTCTCAATATTTTGATTTTTTTGCACCCTCAGTTTCCTGTTTTTAAATAGTTGTATCCCAAATATTGTCCTATCCTAACAAACTACACATCAATGAAAAGCTTATTTATTCAGCTTTCATATGATGTATAAATCTCAGTTTTGAAAAAAATGACCCTTACGACTGGTTTTGTGATCCAGGGTCACATTTAAAGCATCCTTGCTAAATTAAAGTATTCGTTTCTATAATTTTGAATGTTATAGTGTATAATGTTACAGAAGCTTTTTATTTCAGATAAATGCTGATCTTTGAATCTTTCTATTCATCAAAGAATCCTGAAAAAAAACCTTAGCTGTTTTAACTATTTATAATAAGAAAAAGTGTTTCTTAAACAGCAAATCAGCATATCTTAGAATGATTTCTGAAGGATCATATGACATTAAAGACTTGAGTATTGATGCTAAAAATTTAGCTTTGATCGCAGGAATACATTACATTTTCGAAATATATATTCAAATAGAAAGCAGTTATTTTGAATAGTAAAAATATTTTACAATATTACCGCTTTTGCTGTATTTTGGACTTCTTTAAAAACACTAAAAATCTCACTGTTCAAAAACTTTTGACTGTTAGTGTGCAAATTCATGCATAAATGATATTATCTTATTATCTTTTCCTCTGGCATAATTGATTTAAAAATGCATGTGACAGTTGGAACATTTGTACATATTTACACCTGTTTATCTTTGATGTATTTTGCCAAAGTGTGAAATGTTTTTGCACGCAAAGGAAGTGAGGTACTACCCCTGTTGTGAAGCAGAAAAGTGGCAGCATTTTTCTTGTTGTGGTTACCACTCACATTTCTTCCTAATGTTTGAAGGAACCTGTCACATGATATTTGTGGAAATAAAGAACTGTAAAGTCAATCGACTGTGTTTTGACAAAACCACAGAAAGGAAGGTATTGCTAAGTAGATAAATAAACCACAGAAGTGAAGCTGAGTGACTGTTTGCATAAGTATTTCATTCAAATGATTGTACAGCATTGATAACTCTAATTGCATTTACAAATAAACTCCTAAATAGTTTTTTGTTCTTGTTTTCTTATATAGCTATGATTTGAATTGGGAGTCCAAGATGAGCAGTAAGCAGGGACAGAGCTGCATCGATCCTCTAGTTCAAAGTAATATGGAAGGTGCCATGGGCACCGTAGTCCCTGCGGGGCTTCCTAAAGCCGACAGCCTGCCACACTATTCCCATGACAAGGCTCTGCCAATCAGCAGGGCTTATTTCCCCTACTCTCTTGCTGGACAAGACGCTCTAGACTTTCCTTCTCCATGGGGCCCTTCAAAAACCTGCGTGAGAAATGGGCCGAGCCCAGGGATTCACTCATCGTCCACCGAGGGGTCAATTGCAATTCCAACAGCGTACAGGCCTGATAAAGTGTCTTTCCCTATGGATGTTGGTGGTGGACGCTGTGCTGTACCACGAGAGCTGGCAGCAAAGCAAAGATTGGCCTATTATGCTGGCAGTCCTAGACAGCACAGTCCCAGGGCGGCTGGGGCCATCTCACCCGTGGCAGTTCCCAAAGGTCACATTGGAGGATCAGATGCAGAAAGCTGTGTTGGGTTGGCTATTCCAAAACCGGTGTACGGTCATAGTCCCTGCTGCACTGAGCGTGGATGTACCGCAGGACACAACTATGGTGTAGAACATGGACCACAAAGGATGTCCCCTCGCATATATGATGACGAATGGGCGGCTCATTTCAGCCGGCTGGCTTACCTGCATAAGAAGGGCCAGGAGGCATTGGTGCAACAGAGGGTTTTGCAATTAGAGCATGGCGCAGAGGGTATAAAGAACGGAAAGACTGAGAATTACCATGGTATCAGATCAAATGAGCCCAGGAGGTCACTTTCTTTAATGGAACCTGGCTACGCTTACAACACCGCACATCCATATATTAGTTCCACACCGGAGTACTGCCAACGTGGCTCAGTTCCTGCACAGATATACAAGGGTCTTCCTCATACTTATGACCCAAGGACTTTGGCACACCGTGGAGTTCCTTCAAAGGTATATCAGGACCATCCTCATATATCTAAATACACACCAATGCCTCCATATCCCAGTGTCTATTTCCCTCAGAGTCACCATGAGGCTTACCGAGCCGATCCCAATGTTGTCACAGATGAGCATGGTCAGCATCATCACATGGGTCAGTTCCATTCACCTCGAGCTGACTGCGCACACCGTCCGATGATCCCAAAATATCCTACTTGTCATCCATATGGGATGCATTTTAATAATAACCGATCGCACGATCGGCCACATCCACCTTTCCCAATGCATCAATCAGAGCGACCGCTTGATTTCTCCATACGAAGGGTGCAGACACCTGACTCCCCTCGGGAGCTTTGTAGACAGCCTGGAACTTCTGGGGCTTTCCATCCTACTCCTGCCCACTACAGACGTCTCAGTAACACCACTACTACCCTCGAACACTCAGAGATGTCTGAAACTGGCTTTCTTGTAGGCAGTTCTAAAGAATTTTCCCGTGAAGATGCGCTAAAGATAAGGCACTGTGTTTCAGATCCACCCAACAAGGATGTATTGGCTAAAAGGCCAAGAGAGGAACTCGAAATGGACATGGCCAGTAAAAAGCAAAAGATTGACTCAACCACTGAGTTGTCAGATAATGAGCCTCAGTCTCCATCCTCCCCACCTATGCCAGTTATTAATAAAGTTTTCAGCTTGGCTCCTTATAAAGTCTATTTCGAAGCTACAGGCATGATGTCTTCGCTTGGGAATTCAAAAAGTCCAAAGCCACAGCCTGAGGCGACATGGCTTAAACAAGAGCCGGAAATTCAAAACTGTGATCTAGAACCAAATTCAGACGAAAGTGACCTCAGCTTGAAACAGGACACCCAAATGTCACTAGCTAACAGTGACATTCCAGTTGAAATGCCAGAGACTGTAAAGATCAAAAAAGAAAAACTGGATCCAGATGAAGTGGCTTGTCAGTCGGAAATGAGAGTGAGCATTGCTGAGGAGATGAATCATCAGGCAGACAATTCTGAGGTCAAAGAAGAGGGGGAGCCAGACACAAGTATATCCGACTCTCTTCCTTGTCATGTTGTAGTAAAAAGTGACTTTGAAGAAGAAACTAATCCTTTCTCTGTAGAAAAGTCTAAATCTTCAGCTATATGCAAGATTGAGAATGCTGTGAAAGACAATGTGGACTCTATTCCAATTCCTACATTGCCTTCAACACATCCAGTGCCTCCTCCGTTGACTAAATTCTCCCTCACAAAAATTCCACCTCATTGTCTTAAATTGGCCAATTTCAAAATAGTCATCCCCGAGGTCCTAAAAGCTCCAGCAACCCAACCTGTTGAGGTTCCTCCATCTCCACTGGAGGCCAAGCCAATTATAAGTAGCAGCAAACATGCCCGTCATCAGTTTATGGAGCTCCATCAATCTCTCTGTAGACTCATATACTGCTGCGTTAATCAAACCCCGTGTCAGGAGCTTACGGACTGGTTATGCAGACTGGATCTTCGAGAGTCAGGCAAAGATCAGAAGGTGTCTTGTCTCTTGGGGTCAAAAATGAGGGATGTATGGCTGAAAGGTGAGGAGATGGAGGTGGCTCTTAAAAAGGTGGTCTGCCAGCTTCAAAAGTACGTTGAAAGCCGCGAATGTCCCTTTCCTCATGTCATGAGGGCCGGCGCCGTGTTCGTTCCCATGTTGGTGGTCAAAGAGGTGCTGTTTCCTCAGGTTCAAGGCACATTCATAGACCAGGTCCTTCAGGAGCACCGGGTGGAGCTCAGGCCCACCACCCTCTCAGAGGAAAGGCAGCTGACTCAACTACACAGGAAGGCCTTCTCTTCCAAACTTCGGAGACTTTTGTCACTTAAACATCTGCCAGATATATACCCTGATGTCCTCAACCTTCTCTACCATGCCACTGTCTGCAAGTTCCTTGGTGAGTGCTGGATGACTGACTGTAATTAGCATAAGACCCATTAAGTGTTGAACTGCTGTGTCAAAATTTTTGAAATGTTTTGTCAATATCGATTTATCATATTAGTCTATATTGAATATTTAATTGTAACTAATTCCCATTTTTACATTTAATTTAATACTTTAAGTTAATTTATCAAATTTAACACCATTGTTAAATGTAAACTTTAGCAAATCTCAAAATGAGTTCATATTGCATATATCATATACAGTTGAGGTCAAACATTTGCATACACCTTTCAGAATCTGCACAATTTGAATTCTTTTACCAAAATAAGAGGAATCATACAAAATGCATGTTTTTTTATTTAATACGGACTTAAATAAGATATTTCACATGAAAGATGTTTACATATAGTCCACAAGAGAAAATAATAGTTTATAAAATGACCCTGTTCAAAAGTTTACATATTCTTGATTCTTAATACTGTGTTGTTACCTGAATGATCCACAGCTGTGTTTTTGTTTTGTTTTTTTTTAGTGATAGTTGTTCATGAGTCCCTTGTTTGTCCTGGACAGTTAAACTGCCTGCTGTTCTCCTTCAGTTCCCACAAATTCTTCAGTTTTTCAGCATTTTTGTGTATTTGAACCCCAAAAATGACTGTATGATTTTGAGATCCATCTTTTCACACTGAGGGCAACTGAGGGACTCACTGATGCTCCAGAAGGAAAAATGATGCATTTAGAGTTAGGAGTGTAAACCTTTGAACAAAATGAAGATATGTACATTTTTCTTACTTTAAAGCTACAGAAGATACGCAAATGTTTCCCAAAAGGCAAAATATGTTCAATTTACCCTGCTCTTCAAATTCAAAAAGCTTTCACCACCCAGCTCTTAATGCATCGTGTTTCCTTCTGGAGGATCAGTGAGCGTTTGAAGCGTCTGTAATAGTTGCATATGAGTCCCTCAGTTGCCCTCAGTGTGAAAAGATGGATCTCAAAATCATACAGTTTTTGTTAAAAAGGGTTCAAATACACAAAAATGATGAAAAACCAAAGAATTTGTGGGACCTGAAGGATTTTTCTGAAGAACGACAGGCAGTTTAACTGTTCAGCACAAGCAAGGATTCATGAACAACTATCACTAAACAAAAAAACACAGTTGTGAATCATTCAGGTAACAACACATTAAGAATCAAGTGTATGTAAACTTTTGAACAGGGTTATTTTTTTTATAAATTGAACTATTACTTTCTCTTGTGGACTATATGTAAACATCTTTTATGTGAAATATCTTATTCAGGTCAGTACTAAATAAAAAATAACACGCATTTTGTATTATTCCTCATTCCTTGCAGATTCTTCAAGTTGTATATAAACTTTAGACCTCAACTTTACAATAAATATATAATATATATGTATAATGTGCTAAAAAATTTTTTTTTTTTTATTAAATCATTATTTTTGGGCCTGGCTGGTACTATGATGATAATGGTACTTTTATCTTTGTTGCTTAAAACATGCTGTGGCATATTCAGTTCAAGAAAACACTCCTGTAAGTATCAGACTAGTTGCATTTTCCAAGTTTTATAATAGATTTCTTGTTAATGAAGCAGTCACAAGGAAAGAAGACATTTTACAAACGTTTCATTTTTTCATGTTAAAATCATACATGCCTTATTTGAGGACATTTAGGGCTAAACATCATAATAACTTTCGGACTTGGAAGGATAAACGTGCATACTGAAACTTTGTGTTATAAATTTAGTAATATTAAATTTCAGTTCCACATTTCTAAAATAAGCAGAACTGTTAAACTGTGTTGTCTGTTAGATGTTAGTTTATTGTATAACCTATTCTGGCTGAGATCTTACTTTTTAGATAGGTTTTAGACCTAGATCAAGACGTTAAAATGCTAATATATATGCAAAAATGCTACAAGTTATTATAATTATTTTCATTATTTTGATATTGTATGTTTATTTGTAATTTTTTTTTTTTTTATTAAGGTCAGCCATACATGGTGCATACCTGCGGTCTTAATGTTCATGTTTTATGATTTTTCTTTTTTTTTAATCATACTTTTGTCATACTTTTTTTGATTTGATACACATTTGTTCTTGCAGATTCCACTGCTACAGATGGTGTCCAAAAAATGCCCAGGTACATTCTTATTACTTTGTCCCCAAAACTCCTTCTCAGTCCAATCACAAATAATTTTTGCTGTCCGTTGTAGAAAGAACTGCTCATGCAGTTAAAGTTTCTTACTGGTGCAGTTTTGTCGCAGGTGCATTTCTGATCAGATGTTTTGTGGAACGGAACCATGATATGCTTTAGGATGTCTTTTAGTTTCAGACACTTACATTTCAGGGAAGGAAGTTAGTGTGCTTTTGGAAGTATGCTAAAGCGGATGGAGGATGGAAGGAGTTGCCATTTGCACTGCCGTTACATTTCGCACCTGCAGTGTCATTAAGGACCTCCTGGTGTTGACAGTTGTCTCTCATCAGTCACAGCACTCTAGTTTTTTCTTTTGTACATAGTTGACTTAGTTTATGGTGTAGTAATTATTTTTTCTTGTTTAAGATGTCCTTATTATTTTCTTTTTCTTTCTATATTGTTCTTTGACTTGTAGCCTTTTGAAATAACTCTTGACACCTATTATGCTTCATCAAATGGCTTATTGTTGTTATTGGCATGGTTAGGTAATATTTCTTCTACTATTAGTAACCCTTTCGATTGCATTTTGATGCAGCTGTCATGTTACCACAAGAACGCTTCTAAAAGCATGTGGAGGTTTTACTTCTGACCAAAAGGAGTGTTCACACTGACATATGGGGTTTTAAGAAACTTCTTTGAAAAATTCAACAATATTTTAATGTAGCATTTTAAAAAATCATGCAGCAAAAATCTCAAAGTTCACACTCATTTTCACTAACAATGTCTTAGAATGCAAGAATGTGTCCTGTGTGAATGCTTGAACACTTAAAGGCGCAATATGATTTTTTAAAGATTTTTTGATTAAAATATCCAAAAAACACTAGAACAGTGTTATATATTAGGCTGACTTGTGTGCTTACATTATCCCAAATGTTTCCAAGAATGTATAAATCCAGAGAAATAAGCTATTATAACTAGTGTAATGGAACATGTCCTTGCGTCGTCTGCCAATGACGTCATACGCCCTCAATTTTATTTTGTAGAAAACATAGAAACACCAAAGACGCTTTAATATCTTATGCATTTTATTAGATGGGTGACAAACACACAGAGTAGCATTATGCAGAACTTGCAAGACACTCAAATGCAAAGGCACGGAAAACGAAAACGTGTTTTACGGAGACACTAAACTGACATAGCTGCTTAGCAGTAGCTTGTTACAATAGAGTACATATAATTTCTCTTACCCCATAAACAGAGTAAGGGAGGTGATTGATAGGACGATGGCGAATGATTTGGAGATCCTGAGCACCACTGACAAACATCTAATCTTGTAAAATGTGTAGCAAGTACTGCCGTTCCTAATGTACACACAGAATGTGCGATTGCAAATCTTGAAAGTGAAAGTAAAAAGCGAGCATATAAATAATGGCTCCCTGATGCCCGCAATTAATATACAGGATAATTACCTAAAGACATAACTGTGAGAGACAGCATTGAAAAATATATATTTTTTTCCTCCCATCTTGTATTCATTCTGTTTAGGGGCTCCGTACTACAGGTTATTTCAAGCACGGTGGTATTTGGGCACATCCCTAATGAGAAGTGTAAAATATTTTTGATTTATTAGGAAGAAAATGGTTATTAGGAAACACTGATTTCTTGAGTCAGGACTACCTATACTATATACAGGTGTGGTTTGTATCAAAATACTGGTGCATTTGATGACCATTGTGCACAAAAAATTTGATGGAACAACTGAATTGTGATTAAAAATAGAAAAATCATGAATCGTTTTAATCGTATCGTGACCCCAAGAATCGTTTTGAATCAAATTGTCAGGTACCTAAAGATTACCACCCCTAATAAAGACAACAACTCCCATGATTCCACACACAATCGCAGCATTAAACTACGCCTTTGGTTCTTTGTTTGTTTTGAATATGCGCCCTCTAGTGGCAAAAACTTACATATTGTGCCCTTAATTGTTCTTTAATTGTAATCTAGCTTTAAAGGTCCACTGAAGTGGATTGAAACAGTATTATTCTGTGTTGACGTAATTTCAACTGAAACAGGAAGACAGGGCAGGGCATATCAAGCAGTCTCGCCCCCCTTTTTTAAATGACCAGAAGCGTTTTGTTTATCACAGCTTGGACCAGAGCCACTGGTCTTGGTAAAGCCACATTTGACACTGTATTACAGCCACAATCTCATCCATATTGCTATAAAATATAGCATTCTGTGTAGAATTCAAATGGGTCCGATACGTTTTGTGGTCCATGCCGTTTTGCACATAGGATCCGCTCTGTGCTATCGTGTCTCTGGACCGGAGTAGACTGTGTGTTTGCGAAACCAGACTTCATTCACCACAACGGAAAGCATATTTACACTGACTCGTTCCCTATTCCCTATATAGTGCACTACATGCCATTCACCATATAGAAAATTTAAATTCTGTGAACAAGTGACCGATTTCAGCTGCAGCTTCAGCATGTATTTATGGCGTAGGGGGCGGGACACTTTGGATTCTAGAGAGAATTTGATTGGACAGAAAGTGATGAGAAGCTGAAGTGCAGGGTGATGTCATCAAAATCGTTGGTCCATATTGGTGGAAGTTAGAGACTGTTTTGAGTGCTTATATTTTCTTAATGCAAATGCTTAATGCTTATATCTTCTTAATGCAAATTTTGTCATTGTTTTGGAGGACACTAGCTTATAGATAACCTTAAGGCTAACAAATTCATACTAAAAGCCAAAAACAATTTTGATTTCATGGGGACTTTAATAATTGTCAGTTAAGACATGCTAATATTAAATTCCATTCTCTTCTTTCTGCAGGAGTAGAAACCATCTTAACAGTGAAGAGAGAGAACACGGACAGCTCAGATGAATCATCTGGAGGTGTGAATGGCACTGAAGAATTCTACCTCGAGTCCTCCAGACCTCTTACACCAGAAACCACATGTGTGGACAAGCTGGAAAAACAATTTTGCCTGAAGAGAAAGAAAAAGAAAGGCAGAGTAAAGATTTCCTCCAAGAGGACATTTTTAGAGGAGACCAGTTCATCATCTGAAGAGGATGAGTTCACAGAGGAGCCGGCGAGGTGGAGCGTCGTCAGTTCTTTAGAGAACGATGAATGGGAAGGGTCTCCTGTGCCTTCAAATGACGGGGGACCACATGTGGAGGTAAAGATTGAAGATGAAACCCAGGAAGAGCCTGAGAACTCTTCCTGGGTGCGACCTTTAACCTCTGATGACTTCTCCTCTGGTGAAGAGACCGAAAGCACGTCATTAAGGTCTTTTCATAGCTGCAGATCCAGCTCAGCAGAATCTCAGGGCTTGTCTAAAGGGAACTCCAGCATGGTCCTCAAACTGAGGAAGGTCTTCTACAATAAAGGTCACGGGGGTAGAGTCACCCACTACCAGAAGGTCACAGATTCTTTGGAAGCTCCGGCAAGATTCAGATGCACAGACAGCGACCGTTACAGAAAAAAGAAACGGCGCAAAAGACGCCACACGGACAGGGAGTGTTCTTTCACTTCATACTCTCAAAGCCGATCGTATCTTTCTAAAAGACATGGTTCTACGCACCGACGCAGATGGGTTCTACGCTCCGCTGTGCAGTCTGCACGTCTGGCCATGGAGAACCGATATCCTGACCTGGTGGGAAAAAGGATTCGACATTTGTATGAGGAAAAGGACAAAACAGAAGTGTGGTACAGAGGAGTTGTACTACGCATCCACGAGCCACATACCAACCCACTGAAAACTGTGTTCGAGGTCAAATATGATAGTGAGCCCGAGTGGCAGTACTATCTTGAGCTGCTGTTAGACTATAAGAAAGGATGGTTGAAAGTGGAAGACTAAGTCTTGACGGTATTACTGTTTTTATTTTGCACCTGAGAACAGAATTGTGAATATACTTTGAAGTGATGAGCAGTGAAGCTGTCAAATGTTTATAAGTCTTGAATTATTCTTTGCAACCCAAAAACGTGATGTAACATGACGTTGTTTTTATGTAAGCAGTGTATGTTCAGTTTCAACTCTCTTTTGTGTTTCTGGTGTCAATAATGTTTCAGTTGTTACCGTGAAGTTGTTGCCCTTTTTCTAATGCAGTTGTTTGCAAACATTCCCAGCAGGAGACATGTTGGTAACCTTGTTTTTAAGCTTTCCGTGTAATTGGAGGAAAGGGAATGCTGTATAGCAAGTTGTTTAACTGTTTACAGAATTATTTTTATATTTGCTGCTGTCACATGTTATATCTGACTTTTAACAGCTTTCTTAAAAAAAATTAAATTTGTTTGGGTTGTTCAAATTAATCCTGAATTGCCCTTTTTTATTAAAGCATGCAACACATAATTTTTTTTAAGTAAAAAAGAAATTGCAACTTTATACTGCCATTCAGATGTTTGTTTTTTAAGAAGTCTAAAGATGAAGTCTGGATTTATTTGATCAAAAATACAGTAAACAATGTACAATATTACAATTTAAAATAACTTTTAAAATATTTAATAGAAAAACAGCTTGAGTTCATCACATGATCTGAAATCATGCTGATTTGTTCCTCTAAAGCATTTCTTTGAAAACTGCTTGATGTTGCTTAATATTTTTGAGGGAACCATGACATTTTTTTTCAGGATTTTTGAAGGTTTAGAAGAACAGCAAAATTATTAGAAATAAAAATATTTTGTAACATTATAAATGTCTTTACTGTCATTTTCGATCCATTTAATGTGTCTTTGCTGAAGAGAAGTGTCCTTTCTACCTTATTTTTACTCTAAGAGTGTACATTGTTATTCTTCTCTTCTCTATAGCGGCTAATGAACCGGAAGTCTTGCCCATAGGCTTACTTCCACATTAAAGAAAAAGGTGGATAAAATTATACCTTATTTTCGCTTTTTGTCAGCTGTTTTCAAAATGAACGCCAGCATTTTTTTTCCTGTTTTTGGCATAATTGTAACAAAAACACTAAATGCTCTCGTTGTGTCATAGTAATAGTAGTATTAGCGAGTAGTGAATTGACTGAAGTTAAGACATTCACCGGCATAACTAATGCGCAAAGTTTTCACCTTTCTTGTGTGATTGACTCGCCTAAGTGGTTTAAAACACAAATATTTCCAATATAGCGATGTATCCGCAAACCCCCATGCGTATGTATCTTAAATTGGGGAGATATAGAAGGGGAATCAACTCGGTGTGCCGCGCTGTCTGAAACACGTCTCTATGCTTGTGCGCGCCTTGGGTGTGTGCAAGAACAGAGCGTAAGTAACGAATTGAGTTCTGCTTCGTTTCTTCTTCTTGTGGTTTTAAAAATTGGCAAATTAATCTGCAAATCACATGCCGAACGGTGGGGTCCGGACCTGGAATCAACTGCGGTCCGTTTAAGCCCTAATAGATTACATGACAGATCAGAGCAATCTTTTATTTAATTTAACATGAAATCATCAAATTGTTACTCCATCAATCGCATACAACGAAAGTACAGAATAATTAGAACAATCATTTACGCATAATAAATAACAGCGCATCATATCTATACAATTTTTCCCGGTAGTGGGTCGCGACCCGGTGGTTGAGGACCTCTGCTTTAGACTGCCAAAAGTTATAACAAATGAAGGAGAAGAGTGCAAAAAACTGAGGAACAAAGGGCGTTTGTGGTTGGCTAAAGTGAACCAGGATTTCCAAGGCAAGAATCTTGACAACATTCGTGTTTGTTCTCATTTCCTGTCAGGTAGGTGAATTAGGTGAATTAGGGTAATATCGTAATACTGCTTATATGTAACTTTACCACCTATTAACTTTTCTTAAAATATTGTGCCCATTCGTGCTTACTAAGTCCTTCTTTATATGATGTAACAGCTTCCACACGTTTTTTCTGTGATAAATTAGCAAACAATGTACTCAGTAGTACATTAACCATGCAGTCCATGCTGTTGTTTACATCCGAGTATCGCCAATATCCCCGCCCATCCGGGTAACTGACCAAATCGCAATGGAATGGATTATACGAAGCCTGAAGGAGTGCATTTGTCCAGCTCGTTTCGGCCATGTTTAACATGAGAATCGAACTCTTCAGCAGTGTAAATAAGTCAGCATGCAAGAAATAGCATTAGACCTCCCCTTTAACCTCTCAATTTCCTTTTTTTCTAAAATAAGTGGAAGTGGAATAAGCGGTTTTCTTGTGAACTCAAGTCATATTCCATGTCATACTCTTAAGAGAAATTTAATAGTGAGCTTTCTACATCCAATTTGTCCTGTTATCTTATCTTACATTTATCTTTTAAGTGTTTCTCACAGGGCACAAGGATAAAGAGTTGAATAATTGAATCTCATATAGCAGACCAGTGAGACAATGTCTACCAAATCCAGAGTCCATGTTTTATTGTTGTCACAGTTTAGACCAGGGGTGTCCAATCCTTTTGGAAAGCAACTTACCTGCAGATTTCAGACTTTATTTAATCAAGGAGATCTTAGCTGGTTTGGTTTGTGTTCGTTCAGAGTTGGAGTGGAACTTTGCAGGAAGGTAGATCTCCAGAAACAGAATTTGGACGAATCAGTTAAGGTTGGTCTCCCCCTGCTGGACATTTACATTGTAAACATCAAAATATAACTCTGTCATGATATCTATGTGCTTTATTTGTAGCCTGCATAATCCTTTGCATGAGATCCTGCTTTATATAAAGCATCAACAGCTTCTTGTATTACTGACAAACAATCCAAACCAATAAAAAACCTAGACGTGCCAATCACACAAGCTTGAAATAAACACAGACGCACACAAACTAAAGCAATGTTTGCAACATTTTGCACTTTAATATTTGTTTTCTTCAAAACGGACAACTAATTTCTTACACATTTGTACACTATGTATATAAGAAATCAAAAAAAATTTAATCGCATAAAGAAAGGATACATGTAGAAAAGTATTAAAAGTTTTTGGATGTCTCAACAAAATGAGAGTAGCTGCTTTTTGTTACCGTCAATGTTAAATTTGGATGCTCACGAACCAGCAGACATGATCAAATAGGCATAACTGAGAAGCAAAGTGGCCGGAAGGGGACAGTTAAAACACACTAAGCTGCATAACAGGGGCAGTAGAACCATGTTTTGTAGATCACGCTTCCCAGATTTTCCTATTTCTTGTTCTGCATTTAATAGTCAAAAAGTATGTTATACCTGGAAGACCATCTCAGCACTCATCCATGGCATTTTACAAAGTCTTACATCAAAACAAATTGCAATCATTCCCAGCACACAAAGCAAAAGGATTAACAGGCTATTACTTTGAATGAAGAATCCATTCCAGAAGCGCATTTGAAGTATAAAAGAAGAAAGAAAAGCAATATGTGAGTCACACTTCTAGCAGAAAGTAAGAGGGGAGGGGGAAAAAAAAAACTAAAACTAAAACCACGAGTTTGAGATTGACACTTTGGTGTTGTCTGAATACGCCAACTTGATCTGCAATGACACTGTCCCACCTGTGTCTATCCCAGAACCCCACCCCCTGTACCCCTGAAGACAGGGTCTCAGTGCTTCAATGATGGTCATGGTGCGTCCACACACAATTTGTACAATTTTGCATGAACAAAGTGTACACAAATGCAACATCACAGTACGAAGGTTACATCACATATTCCCTGCAAACTATATCATGACTCGAACGGCCCTTTGGAAACCATCCCGGGTGCAAAAGCGTGATTATTTTACACAAAATGATCAGATAACAGTGGCTTCCGACTACAAGGTCTGCGGTGTGCAAAAGAATCGATCATGTGGAAAATGCCTAACCCTGTTTGTCAATGGCTCAGTCAGAACACTTGACAACAGATGTCAAGAAAGCAGCTCAGTCGGGTACAATTTCATCAGCGTGCGTGTTGGGCGGGCAGAGAGAGAAACCTCGAGCCGGGAGCGAAGAACGAACTTCAGAGAGACAAAAAGAAAAACTATAAAACGTTATATGAGTGAATGTCACTCAGTTTGGCTCTCAGAAATTATTTATATAACTCTTAAAATCATATTAGGAGGAGGGAGGAGAATAACAGCAAAGGAGGCAGAGCAGAGGAAACCACTGTTCTGTGTTTTAAAACTTTTGGAAAAAGCAGCGAA
This sequence comes from Labeo catla, assembly GCA_012976165.1. NCBI lineage: Eukaryota > Metazoa > Chordata > Actinopteri > Cypriniformes > Cyprinidae > Labeo > Labeo catla. The sequence goes on from VONZ01000408.1 coordinate 326,408, forward strand.
CGTTAAACTCCAACCCTAAAGCCAGAAGCTCTCACAAGACTCCTAGTAGGCAGAAAAAAGTGCCACCTTGGCATGATCTGCTCGATTTGGCAGAATGTAGCCCTGCTCAGTCTCTGTGGAGCAAAGGGGAGGAGCGGAGGGAGAGACACGGACTCCCGATTTACGTCAAGCATAAGGTCAAGTCCAAACCTCTTTAGAGGGGCGATCCAAGATAGGGAAAGACACTCAATCTACACAGCAAATATACATTTTTTTTTTTTTTTTAATATTTGTAAAGATAAATATCTTTTAAAAATGATGCAAACACATGCCACTCTTACTCTTTAACTTCCATGCATATGCATTATTTACAAATTGAAAAATACCGATTTTGTCATCTTTCCTTTTTTTTTTTGGTGTTCTATTCCACTAACGTCTGTAAGCCGAAAAGTCGCCTCCTTGCAATCAACCAATCGACTGACATTCAGCAACCCAAAGACGGATCCCGCCAGAAATGGTCAGAATGATTAAAGCCATTTTGAAAACAAAGTCCATTTTCCACACACAAATAGAGTATATAAAATAAAAAGTCAAACAGAACACGTCCACAAACGTAACTGATAAGGAGGGAAAAGATTTCTCAGGGCAAGGTCTTACAATGCAAGCAAAAGGAAGATATTTCGCCTCTTTGTCTTGCGCTTCACGCTGCTAACAATACTGTTGAACATGTAATATTTTATTTGTAATATTCTAACTTTGTCATTTAAATATAATTTACTCTTATGCTTTTTCTTGAAACAAAAATCTGGAAAAGTTATGCGATGCAGGGCGGTTTTTGCCGGGGAGGAGGCAGCAGAGGTCTGTGCTGCTCTTTTGTCATTGCATCAGCGCTCTAATGGGTGGAGTTTGTCTCCGAGAGTCTGTGGTGTGGAGATGTAGCCTCAATCCTCGATGTACTCCCACAGGTCTTTGTCATAGCCTTCATGTACGTGTTGCAGCAGCACTCTCCGTCTGCTCTCACAGTATCTGCACACAGGAGCAATAAAACGTAGACTGTTAGAAACAGAGACACTTTGAATTAAAAAATGTTTTAGGTCAAGGGTTTTCAAACTGGGATCACGTAAAGCATAATAAGCTTCACAATTTCAAGTCTTCAGATGTTAATTTAGGTAGTTTTTCAAACAAAATACCATAAATTTGGCAGTGCATGTGGTATTATGTATTTGTGCTGCAAAAACAGCTTGTATTTTCTTTGTTTTAAACGTAGCATTGGATCTTAAAGGGACAGTTCACCCAAAAATGAAAATTACCTCATGATTTACTCACCCTCAAGCCATCCTAGGTGTGTATGGCTTTCTTCTTTATATAAGTTATATAAAAAAATATATTAAAAAAAACTTCTTGGCTCTTCCAAGATTTGTAATGGCAGTGAATGGCTGTTCACATTCAATAATTCAATAGTCCAATAAAGTGCATCCATCCATCAAAAAAATGCTCCACACAGCTCAGGAGGTTAATAAAGGCCTTCTGAAGTGAACTGATGTAAGAAAAAGATCCATTTTTAAAGCTTTATAAACCATAATCACTAGCTTCTGCTAACGGTCGTACGCACGTTCACGAGAGAGTGGCGTTATAGCGCATGACGTGCGAGTTAATCATGGGGTAATTTTCATTTTTGGGTGAACTATCCCTTTAAATCCAGCTGGTCTAAGGTAAGAGCTCATGTCAATCAACTACCGTGGAAGCGGCCTCTGTTGGTGTGACGCCACACCGACAGGCATCTGAGAAGGGCTCAATTTGAAAAAGGGAATATTATTTTTACAGATTAATTAAAAACCACTGCATGGATTTTTATCATTATAGGGCAGACCAATGTTTCTGTTGCTCTCAAAAGGACAGTTCACCCAAAAATAAAAACTGTCAATTTACTCACCCTCATGTCTTTCTAAAGCTGTATGCATTTCTTTCTTTCGCTACACATTTTAAAGATTGCTAAGAATCAAACAGCTTAGGTTTCGGTTTCATTGTGTTTTTTTTGTTCATACAATTAAAGTCAAAGAAAAGGGAAACTATTTGGTTATCATATATGACATTCTTTAAAATTTTTAACCCCAAAAGTGAGGAATGGGCTAAAAAGTCCTACATAGGGTTCATAGATACTGTAAAATGAAATTCCAGGACTTTCAAGGACTTTCAAGCACTACTTTTTTGATTTTCAAGAACTTCTGAGATCTTACTTATCAAACAATGTCTTGTATTTCAAATTCACATTCAAAAAAAGTAATAGATAAAAATATATTAAAGGGGTCATCGGATGCCCATTTTCCACAAGTTGATATGATTCTTTAGGGTCTTAATGAAAAGTCTCGAATATACTTTGATTAAAAATTCTCAATGGTTTTGTAAAACAACACCCTTTTTACCTTGCCAAAATCAGCTCTGCAAAAATCATCTCATTCTAAGGGGTTGTTCCTTTAAATGCAAATGAACTCTGCTCACCCCGCCCCTCTCTTGGAAAGGCGGTCTTGTTTACATTAGCCGCGTTTAGCCGCTAAACTTCTTAACTACCACGTTGTAAGGAAAGGTGATCGCAAAGATTCATAAAAAAAACGCTTATACACACTTCTGCTGTAAGTGAAGCTGGATCATGAATGATTTGCACAAACATAGACGGATATATGTAGATCGGGAGGCACATTCCATTCACAAACAAACATAAATCTACTGCATCTTCAGCAGCTCAGATGTCGGGAGTAAATGTTCATTATTACATCCAGCAACACAACACCTCAATCGCTCAGTCGGAGATATTCTTGTCTAACTTACATCCCTGCTCTGGCATCTAAAAAAGGAAAGTTACTGGACTGTGACAGCTGGTCTAAGGTAAGAGCTCATGTCAATCAACTATCGTGGGAGCGGCCTCTATTGGTGTGACGTCACACCGACAGGCATCTGAGAAGGGCTCGATTTGAAAAAGGGGATATTATTTTTACAGATTAATTAAAAACTACTGCATGGATTTTTATCATTATAGGGTAGATTTGTACATACACTGCCAACACACATTAATGTTCAAACAACATGAAAAAGTGAACTTAGCATCCGATGACCCCTTTAATAAAAATAAAGTGAAGCACATGCAAAGTATTACTACTCAAATTATATTACACTTTTACTATAGTAAAACCATGGTTAATTTTCTTAAGGGATTTGTATTTGTGTACACTTTTTTTATTTGCTTTGATTTTATAACAGTACTGCCTTAATAGTTTGATATTTTCTACTGTTTGAAAAAAAATCTGGTTGGTGCCAATAGCCTTGTGGTTAGTGCGTCGACATACAGCACAACTGTGCTCACGGCAACCCGAGAACAATTCCCGTCTTGACGTCCTTTGCTGATCCTGCTCCCCTCTCTCTATCTACAAAAATGCATAAAAACTTCACATATCGCAAAACATCTGATTAAGATAGGGACTTCAAATCACGTATCGCAAATCATTTGATATGAATCATTCAATAAATGATTCACAAACCAGTTTCGATCTAAATGATTCGTGATACGCACTTCAAAGTCCCGATCTAAATCAAATGATTAGTGATACGCAATTTGAAGTCCGGATTTGAATCAAATGATTTGCGATACATGATCCGCAAATCAGCAAAAAAAGGTATGATGTTTTTTTTTCTTAATTGTGTGAATTTTGCATGAAAATATGTGCTTATTGACCATACTAAACACTTATTTTTTTAGATACATTGTCTTTCAATAATTCAAGCACTTTTCAAGTACCTCTTCAGGAATATTTCAAGGATTTTCCAGGCCTTAAATTTCAAAAAGTACTTCAAGCACTTTAAGCACCTTGTACGAACCCTTCTGGAACAACACGAGGTAAATCATGACCATTTAAATTATTGGGTGAATTATCCCTTTAAAGACAATTTGTGCACTTGCCTATATTTATCTTGTACTTTCTGCTTAATGTCCTGCAGAGAATCTTGGGAGATGTCTCGTTCCAGGTATCCAGAAAGAACCTCTGTAGCATTCTCCAGATCTGCCTGGTTATTCTGGGTGCAAACACAAACCAAACATTTAAAAATCACAGATTATTCAAGTTTTTACAACACAATCTAATATCTTTTCAAAAATGATCATCTTTGGTTTACCTCGAAGATGATAGATTGGTTGTTCTTCTTGAGGTAGAACGCAAAGACATAGGTGAACATGAGTGTGGAGCGGCACTGGCACAGCACGTCCACGGCCTTCTTCAGGAACTGCACCTCAATCCACGACATGTTGTGCTGCTGCATCTCCTCCATCTTCTGTTTGACCTGGGCGTACAGCTTGTGCTCGAAGCGCAGGCTCTGCATGTGGTTCATGTAGCGGTTGCAGTAGAACAGGTACCTCTGCAGGGCTGCTCTCGAGCGCTGCACAACATATGAAAGGTTTAATAATGGGTAAACAATTTGCATGTTTAGACATTAGCACAAAATTTGACTGACATGACTTGCCTCTTGAGCATCTCGGGCTGCCTTGGCATCATCCTCGTTGTAACGATTACAGTTGTACCTATGAGTCAAAACATTCAAGAAATAGTTCTTTTAGCCAATAATGTTTTAGACACCAATAAACAACTGTAAAATTGGACAAAAACTGTTCATAAACATAATGAATCATTAAGCTGTCTGAATTTCAGCAGTCTCCAGCTGAATGAGTCACTCTACGTTTTCCTAAGTGATGTTTGCAAGTGATCTGTAAACAGATGACTCTATGGAACAAGGAGAAGGAGAAAGCTAGCCTTTGGGCTCTCAAGTTTAAGTGGGTCCTGTTGATCAAAGATGTGCATATGAAAACATTGCCTTGGGAAAAGGTAGAAGAGGAGCATTTAGGTTTATCTGAGAGAGAGTTAAGGGAGTTCATAGTCACATTTAACGGTGGATAGTTCTATTTTGGCGTGTTCGATTCAAAAATCGTATGCAAATACACAGAAATTGAAATTAATTTATGGGAATGCAAATTTGTAAATGTTTTACATATTTGTGAAAGCTTTCTGAACAATCGGTCTATCTTATGAATTGCTGTCAATCCATTCAAATTCAAAAGCAGACAACCTACAATAGATACAAAGATAGATAGATAGATAAATAGATAGATATTTTTGCTTAAATTGTGGGACCAGAAATGTATTACCCATTAATTTCCAACGATAAGTAAAAAAAAAGACAGGTCATTTAATTTTTGGTGAATTATTATAATTCTGTCATTTTACTGTTTTGAGCCAATACCATTTAAAATATTTTATACTGAACCATTTTAGCATTATTATATTTATCGGTTTTATTCTTTTTCCTATCCTTATTAGATATTGGTAATATCAGTTGTCTTATATTTGTTTCCCTTGTACAGTTTTGCCACAGCTGCTTCTTATATTGCATTTTTAAGGGGCTTGTCTCTCCTACTCAAAGCACAATAACTGTGTTCACTGTATAAACTAAACCAGGCTGTTTTTTGGGGGGATATCTGGCAACTTTTTATTTTAAGCTTTAATAAAGAGAACGCATTTGTGTAAAAGGAAACCCCAGGTATTAAAACCTGTATGGCTTAAGATAACGCAAATTATGTCTCTTACTGAAATATGTAGTAGAAAACTCATGAAAGATTCACATTCTTTAAAAACAAAACAAAACAAAACAAAAAAACCACAGTTTATTGCTATTTTTACCGCGACAACTCACGAAAGTAAAATACTGAAACGGCGGCACATTTTGATTGTAATTTTCAGTTGAAGGGCAACAAGAGAAGCGATGCAAGTCTTCACTACTTTCCTAGTGATATAAAGAGGAGAAAAGAATCGGAAGATACCTGTGGACGAATAAAACTTCCTAAAGACTCGCGTCTTTGTTCTCTTCAATTCAGCCCTCATGCCTTTAAGGCTTTTCGTAGACCACAGCTACTGAAAGAGCTTACAAATGGCACAGACAAGAAACGCTAGATGCCATCCTGGCAGTGTCTAAACATCCCAACGCTTATCATGATGCCGCAGCCACTGAAGGAGTTTCTGAGCGTGGATTTCACTCGATATCCGGGGCCAATTAGACTCATTCTGGGGGAAATTAATAGTACATTTGGTTTATGTCCCTGCTTATATCCATTGCCACCTGTAAGCTCTTTCAATAGCTGTGGTCATCGCATCAGTATTTCATAGCAATAGCAACAGGGAGTGCCAGTAGCCCATTGAGTGCAACCATTTTACATCATCGAATTAATGGCGCCCACCACAGTCCAAAATATGTATAAAACGATGTGGATTTTTAAAATAACGTAAATCTTTCATGAGTTTTCCACTAAATATTTCATACTCATTTAATAAAGTGGTTTAAATTAAACACACCTTGTAACCACTGAGGTTTTCATATTTGCAATACCGTCACACATGCTCACATTTTCTGCATCATAAAAATGTGATTAGCAAGTTTAGAGATCACGTACTGAATTAATGAAAGTGATTATCAGCTGGTTACAATCAGTGGCTACAATCAGTGGCTAATCATTAGGACTCACAGAAACTTAAACTGGGTTGGGAATCACTGAATTACATGATCCTTGTCGACAGCTATTTTTGGCTGTTAATATACATTTTTATAACCTCAAACAAGCAATCAAACTATAAAAAAACACTAGAATATAAAGACCTACCAAGCAGAGCCATGTGGCTCCCAGGGCCCCAGGCAAACCCAGCAGAATTCTGCTTTGCAGTTCTGGTTCCGGCACACCATGTGGTTGCAGCCACCATCTTTCTCTATGGTGACGTGGCATTTTGGACATTCCTGCGACACGAGAAGAAAGTTATTCTTCTGGGTCATCAGAACACATAGTGAAAATTTCACCACAACAAAGCACGCCTAACCACTGACCTTTGTATTTGCTGCAATCCAGTTTGATGTCTCACTGTCATCATCACATTTTTTAATCCATTTCCTTAACCACTGGGAACAAGAGGAGGACATACAGGAATCAATTCACTATAACAATTAGGACATACAGGAATCAATTCACTATAACTATTACGACATCTAAAAAGTGAGGTATTCATGACAGAATATTATATAAACACATGTACAAGAGTTGTGTCAGTTGCTTATGAAGGGTTAAATGTTCTCTCTCACTGGAAGATGACTGTAATCCCCATATGAGAAGCACAAGGGACTAGAAGCTTCCTTTGTTTTTGCCAAGACTACCCCCACAATAACAAGACAAGTCTCCGAAGAGCCTCTTAATGCTGAGAGTAGGAGAGGTGGCAGTCTGTTAGCTCTCTTTGTTCAGACAGAAAAACACTTGCCATACCAAATCAACATGTTCCTTTGCTTTCCACTGAAATTACTATACTTAAAATGTGCATCAGGTTTTTTTTTCAGTGCCATTCTTAACATTTCAGAATGATGTCTAATAATGGAATTGGAACTTATTTTCTCTCAGTATTTAGAGAGAATGGGTATTATGGATTTTAGGGTTCATATCGATGAAGAGAAATTAAGAAACAACAGCCAAAACTGTGCTTAAAGGGATAGTTCGCCCAAAAACGAAAATTCTGTTATTAATTACTCATCCTCATGTTGTCCCAAACCCGCAAGGCCTTCATGTACGTAAGACCTTCGTTCATCTTCAAAACACAAATTAAGATATTTTTGATGAAATCCGAGAACTTTTTGTGCACAAAGAAAACAAAAATAAAGACTTTATTCAGAAGAAATTGTTGAGTAAAGTCGTTATTTTTGTTTTCTTTGCTTCACAAAATTAAGGTTGAACCACTGATGTCACATGGACTATTTTATCAATGTACTTACTTCCTTTCTGGGCCTTAAAATGTGGTAGTTCTGTTGCTGTCTCTGCAGGGTCAGAAAGCTCTTGGATTTCATCAGAAATATCTTAATTTGTTTTGAAGATGAACGAAGGTCTTACGGGTTTGGAGCAACAAGAGGCTGAGCAATTAATGACAGAATTTTCATTTTTGGGTGAACTATCGCTTCAACTTAGGCAAAAACACAGACATTGTTGACAATAAAAAGCTTAAAAAAATATGTACAACAACAAAGCCATGACTCAACATATTTATATATAAACACTGATAGCACTGTTGTGCAACTCTAGTTGGACTTCATTTTTAAACATACAATGTTGCCTCAACACACCTTACACTTCACTGGATCGTGCCAATTTTCTCCACAGTTGAAGCTGCAAAATAATAGAAAACGTTACCATTGTCATTGAGCACAAATATTATCAAAACAAAAAACACTTGATCTCTTTTATTTTATTATTATTATTTATTTTATTTTTTTTACAATATTACTATTTTTTCTTTGCTGAAGTTTTGATCAAATAAATGCAGCCTTGGTGAGCATAATTTCAACATACACACTAGACTCTTTGCTCTAATGACTCCTTGCTTCCCAAAATGAACAGGTAGTTGTGAAGGATAGATAAGATTACCAGTGCCATCTAGGGAACATTCCTCCTGAGTTCTAGTGTCACTGGGTTTTCCCTGAGCTGGTGGAAGCCCTAAAACTGATCCGAGGACACGTTTCAAAAGTATTTGATCTCATTAGCAGTTCAGTGTCTTACCAAAACTGCCGACCACACTTGCACCGTACAGGTTTGGCATCTGGGTATTGTACTTTGACAACGTGATGACAGTCAGGTGCTGGACACCATTTTAACAGTCGATTACACTGCAGAGGAAGAGAAGATTATTCACATTATCCAACATTATTTAATAAATGACCTTGTTACAAAGTGTTCACATAGTCAACGTCACAAATGTGACCAAGAAATCTTTAAGGATTCTTAAACATTTACCAACAACTTTATTGTAAATTGGTCAAAAACTTAAAGGAGAAGTCCACTTCCAGAACAACAATTTACAAATAATTTACTCACTCCCCTGTCATCCAAGATGTTCATATCTTTCTTTCTTCAGTTGTAAAGAAATTACATTTTTTTGAGGAAAGCATTTCAGGATTTTTCTCCATATAATGGACTTCATTGGTGCCCTGATTTTGAACTTCCAAAATGTAGTTTAAATGCAGCTTCAAAGGGTTCTAAACGATCCTAGCTGAGGAAGAAGGGTCTTATCTAGCAAAACAATCTGTCATTTTTTCGAAAAAATAAAAACTTGTATACTTTAAGCAAAAAAGCTTGTGTAGCACAGGCTCTGGGATGCGCATCCACAATGCTATGAATTAGTAATGGGTCGTTCTTGAACGATTCTTTCATTTAGAACGAATCTTTAATGTGACTCAGGAAGAACAAGTCGTCTCGGGGAGTGATCTGTTTAGTCATCCTATTAGGTTCTGTACTGGAATTAGTTCACCTGTTTCGAGTCTTCGGGTTTTTCTTGTCTTTTTCTTTTTCGAGTTCATCTTATGGGGCTGTCACGTGATGGATGAACGAACGACTCAAACCCGAAAACTTGTCAGAGCTAATTGAGCTAATCATAGATAGACTAAAGACCCAGGTAAACAATGAATTAATCTTTTCAGTTTCTTATAGAATTATAGCTTTGTCTTGTTTGTAGTGTGATCAACGTTTGTGTAAGCAGTAAATGTGTTAGGGAAGTAACGTAACATTTTAAGTATATTTTGCTAAAATGAACAAAATGACTCGAAAAAAAGATTTGTTCATTTTGCTGAACGAGACTCAGTGGTCTTAGTCTTAGCGCGTTTGCTTTGTAAATACTGGGTCTGTAGTTCTGCGTGACCTTTCGACGTGATTTAATAGTACGTAGCGTCGTGAACGCACATCCCAGAGCCTGTGCTACACAAGCTTTTGTGCTTAAAAAGCATTAAAAATCTTATTTTCCAAAAAAAAAAAAGACAGATCGTTGTGCTAGATAAGACCCTTCTTCCTCGGCTGGGAACGTTTAGAGCCCTTTGAAGCTGCATTTAAACTGCATTTTGGAAGTTCAAAATCGGGGCACCAATGAATTCCATTATATGGAGAAAAATCCTGAAATGTTTTCCTCAAAAATCATAATTTTTTCACGACTGAAGACAGGAAAGACATGAACATCTTGGATGACAAGGGGGGGTGAGTAAATTATTTGGGAACTGTTGTTCTGGAAGTGGAGTTCTCCTTTAAAACATTTATTTATTTGCATGTTTAAATAAAGTACAGATTTTTATTTGGTATCAAGCTTTTGGACCACAATATAACAAAATGGAATGAAATCATACCTCTACAAAACTATTGGTTATTAAATGCTGGTACTTCAACTTCACTTTTGAATCTGTAATCAGTCGCCTGTTGAAAGAATTGAGATATTTAGTTAATGGAAAAAACAGGCATGCCTGCTTAAAAACTATATTTATTTACCACCAAAGAGCATAAAGATAATACAAAAGGATCAGACCCTGTACCTGCATCACAAAAGCAGCAGGGAGATCATATGTAGGTTAAGACAGCTGTGCGAATCCAAAATAATCTAACTGAATCGACAGGAGGTGCCGTGTTGTGACTCACACCTCCAGCAAGACAGGGAAACAGAGTGTCCTACTTCTGACTAGGAATAAACTCTATCAGCTCATCTAGGATAGCCATAATATACTTCAGGACACACCGTTTCATGGCTGAGCTAAGAACAATGAACCAAATAAAACTTTCGATTCTGTGATTAAAATATTGTCCTTTTTTAAACCCAATTGCCTACATAAAACATGGCTGCAGAGAGAACTTACTGTGCTTTATAAAAAAACTAAAACTAAATTTACTTGAGTCGTTCTATAAATACTGAATCATTTCTCAAACACTTACATGACTGTGTTGTCATCCACCAGAATATCACAGCTATGAGCAGGACAAGAAATGGTCTAGAATGGAAACAAACAAGCTTGTGTTACAGTAGGTCAGAGAAACAGACAAATTGTCAGTTGACACAGAAAAAATCTGCTATAGCCAGTTACTTCAACAGCTAAATATGAAATAGCTCCAGTATGTACATCAGCCTAAGAGACTGACAGACTGCTACCTCATGTGTATTTGCATGTGTACTCTCCAAAGAGCATTTGCACCTAGCAGAAATTCGGTAACTGTCAAATGCACTTCTTGGTCGAAATGCCTGACTTTACAAGCAATAAATGTTAACGCAGCCAGTTATGTTCACATGAGACAAAAATAATCAGGAAAGAGGGGGGAAAAAGCATTTGATCTGTACATTAGACTTTACAATGTACATGCAATAGCTATTATTAGTTATGTTTAGAATATTAAGCAAGCAATATTGACACCACTATTCAATTTTTTTCCAAGACAGTTAACTTTGCACTACACTCTAAAAAATGCTAGGTTATTTTTTTTTTTTTAACTGGGTAATTTTATTAGGTTGCATTTAATATTTTTCCTAAGTGCTGGGTAGTTTTTCTGTAACTAAGCTGCTGGGTCATTTTTAATGGCTTATTAAATATTGGGTTATATTTTTTCTACCCAACTGCTGGGTTGAGCCTGTCTCCGACGAACAACCCAGATGCTGATTTACAGTCAGAGCGCAAGCTTTTTGAGGCCTTTACAGGAGAGAGCGGTTCTCGGCGTTGCCGATTTGGTGCACTTCTTCAGCGAAATAAAGGTTTGTACACATTTTATTTCATTTATAAAGTCTTTACTGTGCTCTAAATTATATTATTTACGCAACGCAACATACAAGGACGAGATATCAGTCAGGTAAATGCGTCAGCAGCAATCATTTGTTGCACATGATAGAAACTTTTGCCGCACATAACTTGATTTTATTCTTTATAATACTGTATTTAGTTGATTTTGATGTTAAAATCTGTTCTCTAATGTCAGTACTGTCTGTTAATGGGCAGGTTATGGAGCCAGTAACAGCATCTTTCAGCTATGAGTGAACAGCAGCCCATCACCAGCTTAGATTTTGGTGACACGCACTTAAATTAAAATGCTAATTTTAAATGCTCCATTTTTTATTTCTAAAATGCTTGTTAAACAAGTTTAAATGTATGTAATATTGTAAACTATGCTGTATTCAAAATTCAATTTTCCTTATATTATTGTCTATGAGTGTTCTTGCTGTTGCTTCTATAATTCTTAAGCCAGCAATATTATGATTTTAAAACAACCCAGCATGTTGGGTAAAAACATTTAACCCAACCAGCTGGGTCAAAATAACCCAACATGTGTTCTGTCCAACATTTACCAAATAAGCCAAATTGGGTTGTTTTTAACCCAGCATTTTTTAGAGCAAGCAAATTTTTTAGTACAAGCAAATTTAGCAACTACAGAATTACTTAAAGTACTTAAAAAGAATGTAAATTAATCAAAAATAACAGTAAAGAAATGTATAACGTTACAAAAAAAATCCTTTTAAACTTTCCATTTATCGAAGAATCCTGAAAAAACTATCATGTTTCCACAAAATATGTAAAGATGCATTACATTGTACATTGATAATAATAAGAAATGTCTCTTGAGTACTAAATCAGCAAATAAGAATGATTTCTGAAGGGTCACTTGACACTGAAGACAGTAGTAATGGCTGTTAAAAAAAATTCAGCTTTGCCATCGCATGTTAAATTACTAAAATAAACCCGCAATTAAAATGTATGTATTTTTAATCAAATAAATGTTGTCTCGATGAGCATAAACTTTCAAAACATTTTTTACCAACCTCAGACTTTTTGAAATGTATTGTATGCTATTAATTTTGTTTACTACTTTTTCGCTTTTTAAATAAAGGTGCGCTTGTATTAGCTGTGTCTGTGGCATTTTACTAGTATTAGACTCAACTAGTGAAATTTTGGTATCATGACATTAAAGGTTCTATGTACTAAGAGCTGGAATATGTACCTGTCCCATTCCTTCCTCTATGATTTTGGTGGTTAAGTAATCACCCCAGCACTGCATGCAGAACTTGTGCCCACATTCCAGACCGGTGAAGTACTGCAAAAGAACAACAAACACAAAATCCACATTTAGAAAAGGTTACAATTAATAACACAAGCAACTTCCGAGAACAGTGTAGATGTCTATTTCTAATGGTCAAAAATAAATGTAATATATTTCTTATTTTAGGGTGGCCTCAATAACACAGGATATAAACGGCAAACACTGCAAAACATTAAATCAAAAAAAGCAACGAAACCAATTCTAGCTAACAGCTATCCAGTGCTGTATGCCCATGAAACACAATGAGCCTTGTTCTCTTCAACAGATCGATACAACCAACAAGACTGTTTTTTGACTCAGATAGGGATCTTACAAATCAGTTCTGAGCAGGTGACAGAATAGTCAGCTGTACTGATTATCTACCGCTCCTACAAAGCATCCCTTTGTCATGCGTTTTATAGTCTCAGGCCCCCCGGTAGTAAATGCCTGGTTCTCTCTCTTAGGACAACAGACAACGCAGCAAGAACAAATCAGCTTAATATTTGTGGTAGGACTGACGCAAGCAGAGCACTGCTTACAACAACATCACAAGTAGTTTAACAGCACTGTGCAGACAGCACTAATGGTATTTAGGGAACATCACATGGGAGCCGAGTGGTGGTCAGCTTTATGAAGCAACACATTAACATCCAAATGACAATTTGACATTGGGTCAGACTGAGTGTCCCAATAAACTGCTACTTTAAATGCATCTGCAATCTGATTAAAAATCTTGGTTAAGCAGAACTCTCAACCTCAAACTGTTAAGTTTGCTGTACCGTGTCACCCCAACGGATCCTTTATTTTAAGCAGACAAGCCGTGAGACAGGGACTTCCTGGTTGACGTTACAGTTAAATAGTTCACAGTCACGATTCAAAGCAATAAATAGAACAGTTTCCAAATCCCTGCCGCTTAATCCAGAGTTTTCTTTCAGACAGTTGCTGGCTCTCATGACAAAGCTGATCAAAACAATACATGCATGCAAGCCACACTAAATCTATCCTTTCACTGACACACACATTTCTCAAGGTTCCCTGCAAATCCGAAGACCCGCCTGTTCTTCTCCTCAGTTGCATTGTGTACAATTTGAGTAATCCAGTGAAGAGATTACTGGTGAAAGGAGCTCATTAGAAATCCTTCCTGCCGGCTGAAACACTGTAGTGTGTACCAGAGTGGTAAACGTGAAACACAGATATGTCAAAATAATACTGGATACCAACTTCACATATCCCACAACGCAACAGCGTCCCATCCATGTGGTAAACAATCTGTTTACACCACCAAGCGATTCAACAGATTCAGTGAAAAAACAGGCACAGACGGAATCTGCAGACGTTGCGTTTAAACTGCTGATTTTCTGAGGAAATACACAGAATTCTGTAGAATGGATGTAAATAGAGTGGATGGATGTAAATAAATACACTACAGTAGAATTGTGTCTAAAATTAAAAAAAATAAAATAAAATTTAAGGATGCATTAAATTATTCATCTGTTCTTTTAAACTTTTTACCAGTAAACCAGTAAAACCGTTTTCAGCTGTGAAAATAGAAAGAAATGTTTCTTAAGCATTAACACATTAGAAGGATCATATTACACTGAATATGAACAAAATTCAGCTGTGCCATCAATTGAATAAATTCAATTTTAAAATATTAAATTAGAAAACGGTTATTTTAAATTGCATTTCCTGGTGGCACAGAACGAGCAAATCTAATCTACTAATATTTCACAATATGTTTTTAATATATTTATGATCACATAAATGCAGCCTTGGTGAGCATAAGAGCCTTTTCAAAAACATTAAAGGGATAGCTCACCCAAAAAAATTCTGTCATTAATTACTCACCCTCATTCATCTTTGGAACACAAATTAAGAAATTTTTAAAGAAATCTAAAAGCTTTCTGGGCCTCCATAGACAGCAAGGGTCCTACCACGGTCAAGACACAGAAACGTAGTAGGGACGTCATTAAAACAGTCCATGTGACATCAGTGGTTCAACTGTAATTTCATGAAGCTATGGTAATACTTTTTGTGTGCAAAGAAAAGAAAAATAACAACTTTATTCAATGATTTCTTCTCTCCAAGGACAGTCCAACAACATCCTTGCTATGTTTCTGTGCCTTGACCATGGTAGGACCCTTGCCGTCTATGGAGAGACAGAGAGCTTCCACATTTCTAAAAAATATCCTACCTTGTGCTCCGAAGATGAACGAAGGTCTTACTGGTTTGGAAGACATGAGGGTGAGTAATTACTGACAGAATTTGCATTTTTGGGTGAATGTTTTTGGGTTTAAACGTTAGCATGTGTTAAATGGAGCTGAGAGTACTACATTTTTTATTGGCTTAAGGTACAATCAAATTAGCCAAAATGTCTATTAAAGAACATTCCAAGTGAAGTGAATGTTCAAAACTGCGTGAATGACGAGAATTCCATTTCCGGGCACAGATTCCGTGTGAGTCTGCTAATAAGCTATCAGCACAGCAGCTGTGGAAATGGATTAATCAGAGGCAAATAAAAAAGCGATTCAGCTGGGGGTGGGGGTGGGGGGGGGGGGCTTGGGGGGCACTGACCGAGTTAGGATAGTTGAGATAGCAGATCTGACATGGCATGTCCTGCGCCGACGATCTTGTATTCATGAGGCGTGTCCGAGACTTCTTGCTGGGGTTTATAACATGACACTCTGAAAATAGCTTGTCCAGGTTACCATCAAAGTACCTGCAAAGAGATAAACAGCAGCAGAATTTTCTAATTTACTCTGGAATAAAAACAGGTGTTAAAGGAGTAAAAATCTGGTGGAAAGAAAATGCACAGAACAGTTACCTTTCCATCAGCTTTTCTTTGTCCCAGTTGAAATGACTAAGTAATATTCTAGTGATTGTAGCAGGATTCTGTAAGAAGACAGAGGCATGCATCTTTTAATACACTGAAAAAAATAAAGCAAGTATACACTACCAGTCAAATATTTTTGGACAGTAAGTTTTTAATGTTTTTTTAAAGAAGTCTCTTCTGCTTACCAAGCCTGCATTTATTTCATCCAAAGTACAGCAAAAATACTACAATTTTGAAATATTTTTCATATATTTTGTTTTCTATTGTAATATATTTTAAAATTATTCCTGTGATTTCATAGCTGATTTTTAGCATCATTACTCTAGTTACATGATCCTTCAGAAGTCATTGTAATATTCTGATCTGCAGCTCAAAAAACATTTATTATTATGTTGAAAACAGCCGAGTAGAATTTTTTCAGGTTTCTTTGATCAGTAGAAAGTTCAAAAGAACAGCATTTATCTAAAATTGAAATCTTTTGTAACATTATAACAGCCTTTATCATAATGTTTAATCAATTTAAAGCATATAATTTCTTTTTTAAAAAATAAATAAATAAATAAATAAAAAATACGGACTCTGAGGTTTTGAATGTATGGTGTTACAACAGCTTTTTATTTCAGATAAATGCTGATCTTTGGATCTTTCTATTCATCAAAGAATCCTAAAAAAATGTACTCAGCTGTTCTAAATATTGATAATAATAATAAAAAAAAAAAATTCTGGAACAGCAAATCAGCATATTGGAATGATTTCTGAAGAATCATGTGACAGACTGGAATAATTAAACATTAAAAATCTTTAAAATTGTATTTTTAAAAACA
Source organism: Labeo catla (assembly GCA_012976165.1). Classification (NCBI taxonomy): domain Eukaryota; kingdom Metazoa; phylum Chordata; class Actinopteri; order Cypriniformes; family Cyprinidae; genus Labeo; species Labeo catla. Next base: position 342,975 of record VONZ01000408.1, read on the forward strand.
TTAAAAATAAAAACATTAAAAATCTTACTGTCCAAAACCTTTTGACTGTTAGTGTACTGTCCTTCAAACCACAAGGTTTACCCATTTGTCAGCAAGAAGTTTTTAATAATTTAAAACATAATAAAATTTAGTATGATCATTTATTCTTTTAAATATTTCAATATGAACAGGTCAGAAGCATGTTGTTTTCATCATTTTTATAAAGCTGTTAAAAAGATCTGTTATGCTGAATGAAAGCAGAACATTGTTTCACCTAAATTCTGATTTCACAAGTTTTCTGAAAAATTTAATTAGATACTTTAATTGCATTTAATTTGCTTTCTGTGAATATAAAATCACTTCTTAAACTTTATTTGATGCTGTCACCAAGATAGATAGATAGACAGACTACAAATTAATTTGATGATCATTTAAGGGTTACAAACACCCAATTTTCTGCTTAAATTAATGGCTATATTTATAATTTGTCAGGAAAACACTTAATATTGTATACTGATAATGATTATTATTAAGTGAAAAATTATTCATTAATTAAAGCCTAAATGACTTTTAGCTGGGTTTGTATCATGAACAACACTGTTTAGAAAACAGAGTTCATCATTGCCTGTCATGGAGACGAGGCTTGTACTACAGTACTCCAAAAAGTTTATGTGGGCTAACATGTCAAGATGCATAACAAGGTGCATATTGACAGGCAATCCAAAGGGATGCGGGGAGAGATGACCAGCATAACCTTCAGGATTTGCAACCACCCTAACTTGACGTTCCTGAACTGAACCAAGTTCTTCTTTCAGTTATTTTTAAAATGGTATAAAGCAAACTTGAACTGTACTTGAACAGACACATAAACAGATACTCTAAAATGGGCCACAGCATTAATCACTTAAACTTAACACAGTAACAGCATGTAAACATCATAAAATGCATTTGCTGACGGCACAGAACGAGCAAATCTAATCAATTAGCACAAAATCTGGAAATTAACCAGCATAAACAAAATAAACTGCGGGACGCGGAGTGAAATGTCGAGCTTCAGGAGACAGTTAATACTCCAGACAGCCTGTGGCGTTGACACTGCAGCAGAAAGCAAACATAAATCATTACTCCAATTCACTTTGATGGGCTATTTTTGTGCTGTTTAATCAAACATAACCAGCCATGATGAAGCATCGGTTCCGCCATGTTGTTGTCGAAAGCAACTAGGTAACGTTAACTCTCACATGCTAACGCGACCTGACCCATATCCCAGCTTAAAAGATGATGAAGGAGACACCTTCTTCTTCATCAGACTATCAACAACCTGCTCTGAAGACATATGAAACACATTAACACATCGCCATGAAGTCTCCCGTGTACTTAAATTGTGCTGTATGCTTGTGGTTAGCTTCCTAAGCTAGTGTGACCAGGAACCAGGGGGTTCTATTAAAAATGGAGCGACTTACAATATTACTATTTTACTTTATATGCGACTTGGGTTGTCATGCGTTCACATGTAAACGTTCTGGGAATACAAATGTAGTTTTGTTTAAGCAAAACGCGTATAATGGCACTTATCAGTCTGATTTAATATGCAGGTGAACTAGAAGCTGGTTAAGCATCTTATGTCATTACTGGATGTGTTAAGGACAGGGGAAAGGCTGGGTTGACGCAAACCTTCTCCTTCATATCTGTGGTTACAAACATGTTTATTCTGTTGGCGTAACAAAAATGATTTTAAAATCAGTTTGGTTCAAAGGGGAACAGCTGATGTATTTTCACGTCTCTCCTGTTGGCAACGGGGGGCAAAGTTTCCCAGAGCGATGTAAAAATCTCTTCTTTTGTTATAATGGGTGGTCTGAGCTCAAGGGAATCCCTAAAAACACTTACCTGGATGACCTCATTGACCTCCCTGATACACTCCACCATATGCTGCAGGATCTGTTCGGCGGTTAGAACTTCAAAGCGGTAGTCTTCCTCATCCTGCCCGGGCCCGAGGCCGCTGCCTCCCGTCTCCCCGCAGTCGTCTCGCTCTCCGCCGGCCACCACGGGATCAACCAACTCCACCTCGCCGAGCTCCAGGGTGTCGTCCGCGGTCTCCTCTTCGCCGCTGTCTTCGCTGCATTCCTCTTCCTCGTCGTCGAATTCGTAATTGTAACCCTCGTCCGAGTCCATGACTGGGTTGCGTTTAATGTAGCGACACGCCAAGTGGGATAAGTTTTATGGGTATTATTTGGCAGATAGGGCAGAACAAAACGAGAATACTTCTTTAGCTTGCTAGCATTCCAGTTTTTCTAGCAGCAGAGAAAACAACAACAGAGGAGCGACGCTACTGCTGGGCCAACAAAGAGACGCAGCGTCACGGGCCGACGCTGGGTGACGTCATGTGCGTGACTCAAAACAAGATTTGTTTTAAAATAAAGTTGTTACTACTCAATTAATGTTAAAATGTTATGTGCTGTCATATACTAGGTTTCTTTAAAAGAAAATACATCAAAACACATTTTATATCAACGACGAAGTAAAACAAGTACAATACCGGTCAGAAGTTTTTGAACAGTAAGATTTTTAATGTTTCTTAAAAAAGTCTCTTCTGTTCACCAAGTCTGCCTTTATTTGATCCAAAATACAGCAAAAGCAGTAATACTGGGAAATATTTTTTACTATTTAAAATAGCTTATTTCTATTTTAATATGTAATATTAATATTATTTATTAATATTACATTTTCAAATGTAATTTATTCCTGTGATCAAAGCTACATTTTCAGCATTATTACTCCAGTCTATAGTGTCACATGATCCTTCAGAAAATATTCTAATATGCTGATTTGCTGTTCAAGAAACATTTATCATTATTATCAATATTTAAAACAAGATTTTTTTCAGGTTTCTTTGAACTAGATTTTTTTCAGGTTTCTTTGATGAACAGAAAGATCCAAGGATTAGCATTTATCTGAAATAAAAAAGCAAATTTTGTAACATTATACGCTATACCATTCAAAAGTTTGGAGTCAGTATAATTTTTGGGAAAAAAATTATAGAAACTAATACTTTCACTAAGCAAGGATGCTTTAAATTGATCAAAAGTGATGATAAAATAATATATAATGTTACAAAAGATTTCTTATTCAGATAAATGCTGTTCTTCTGAACTTTCTATTCATCAAAGAAACCTGAAAAAAATCTAGTCAGCTGTTTTCAACATAATAACAATAATAATAATACATGTTTTTAAGCAGCAAATCAGAATAACAGAATGATTTCTGAAGGATCGTGTGATAATAAAATTATATTCACGTAGAAAACAGTTCTTTTAAATAGTAAAAATATTTCAAAATGTTACTTTTTTGCTGTACTTTGGATCAAATAAATGCTTTTTTAAATATGCTGGGATAAACTGGGATGGGTGGGGAAAATTCATATACATAAACAAAAATAGCCATTTTACACATTTTATAAATTAAGATGTATCATACGAAAAGTTAACAATATTTGTTATTAGTTAGTTCTGTAATTGATTGCACTTTTACATCTTCAATAATAAGAGTTATGTGCAAAAATGTGCAATTCAGAATACAGTTTTAACAGTAGAATATATATTATAATATAGATTATATGTTATGGTAGTATAGATAAATAGACAATATTTCCTGTCTCTCGATAATAAAGCAATATTACAATCTTAACAGACCTGACCTGTTTTCTGTGTGGTGGCTCTTGGTATAATCTTGTCAAAGTATGTAATTCTGTCAAATTTAAACACTTACTAGAAGCTCATTAAATAGAAAAGGCAAAATGAACAGCCTGATCTAATGGTCCGGAAATTCCTTCTGCTTAGTTGCTCTGTGTTGTCCAGTAACTCAAGGAGGCGGAACTGAATAAAAGGAAAGTGTTTTCTACCGAACCCATTTTGAACAAGTACGCGTTCTCCCGTTGCCGTGGCAGCAGCGACTTCAGGAAGAAGGTTCGGGCGGTTAATGATGGATGCTCGAGAGACAGGTAATTAATTGTTTGAAAATATTAATAAACGCTTGAATTGAAAATGATCCACTGCATTTCCTACGCCACAAATGAAACCGTTCGATTTGTGCACTGCCGTCCTGCCGTCTTTAAAGCTTCAGAGGGCCAGCCATGCACCTGCACTTCCACCAGCTAGCTTACGGAAATCTGGCAGACTAACGTCAGTTGCATAATTGTGGTCGGATCTGTAACGTGTTCGTAGGAAATTAAAAATTCTAGCTGTGTTTTTGTAATTGTATTCTATCTGAACTTTCTATGAAACCCAAAAGATCTGCTGGGTGGCGGCGAGAACATAGTTGAAATGCAGAATTTGGAAGAAGAGGATTTTGCTGTTTCAAAGTAAGTTATATAGTTTGTTTTCTTGCATGAAAATGCGTGTAGCTTTATCGAATTTACAATTTTTCTTCTTTTATCCATAAAATTTTGTCTCTATAGATCATCAGATGCTGATGCAGAATTTGACATGGTTATTGGGAACATTGAGGATATTATAATGGGTATTTATGCGCCTGTTGTTCTGTTAAAATCATCCACAGTTACTTATGACAACAGCTGTTAATCTTTAATATACACTACCAGTCAAATGTTTTTGAACAGTAAGATTTTTAATGTTTTTTTAAAGAATTCTCTTCTTCTCACCAAGCCTGCATTTATTTAATCCAAAATACTGCAAAAGCAGTGATATTGTGAAATATTTTTTACTATTTAAAGTAACTGCTTTCTATTTTAATATATTTTCAAATTTTCTGCATCATTACTTCAGTCTTCAGTATCACATGATCCTTCAGAAATTATTCTAATATGCTGATTTGCTGTTCAAGAAACATTTATTATTATTATGATTAGTATTATCAATATTTAAAACAGTTTAGTACTTTGTTTTCCAGGATTCTTTAATGAATAGAAAGATCCAAAGATCAGCATCTGAAATAAAAAGCTTTTGTAACATTATACTATACCATACAAAAGCTTGGAGTCAGTATAGTTTTTTTTAATAATAATAAATGTTTTTTGAGCAGCAAATCAGAATATTAAAATGATTTCTGCAGGATCATGTGACTGGAGTAATGATAATAAAAAGTTAGCTTTGAAAATCAAAGGAATAAATTACATTTTAAAATATATTCAAATAGAAAACAGTTATTTTAAATAGTAAAAATATTTCAGAATTTTTGCTGTACTTTGTATAATTTAAATGCAGGCTTGGTTAAAAAAAAAACAAACATTAAAAATCAAAAATGTTTGACTGGTAGTGTAACCTTTTTGTATTAAATGTAGTAAGTGTGAATGTCACATGTTCTAGATAATTTTGTTGGAAATTGTACTTAATATTAATTGTTTTAATTTGTTTATGCGATATTGATTTTTCTTCCTTTTTTTTTCTTCTTGCTTGGGATAAAATGAGACCCGGACATGTATTCATGAGATTCACCCAGCTGATTTAACTGAAACATGCCATTTTCTCCACAGAGGATGAATTCCAAAATCTTCAGCAGTCTTTCATGGAGAAATATTACCATGAGTTTGATGACTCAGAGGAGAACAAGCTCAGCTATACACCTATTTTTAATGAATATGTATGTGGTACTTTCAGTTTTGTTTTATCACACATTTATGACCTTTGAAGAGATGGCAGTGCTGTATTTAACTGTCATTCATTAAATTTTGCTCAGATTGAAATCCTAGAAAAACATCTGGAACAGCAGTTGGTAGAGCGAATTCCTGGATTCAGCATGGATGCCTTCACCCATTCACTTAAGTACGCCATATGAATTTATCTCTTTTTCTGGGGACGGATATAGTGGTCCGGTTTGAAAGTCACTGACAGTATTTGAACAAACAATGAACCACTGTAATTTTTTTTATTAACTAACATTAACAAAGATTAACAAACAGTGTAATAAATGCATTGTTCACTGTTCGTTCATGTTAGTTAAAACATTAACTAATGTTAAACAAATGACACCTTATTGTAAAGTATTGATCTTTTATTTTATAACCCCTGGTCTAAAATGTCTTATTGTAATACACATAATTTACCGCTAGATGGAGGCATTTACATAAATGGTATTTTCATAAAACATTATTCCATAATTGGGACCTAAATTACTACTTTTTGTTTATTTGTAATCCTTCTTTTCTTAATTAGACAGCACAAAGATGAAGTCTCAGGTGACATACTTGACATGCTGCTCACTTTCACTGACTTTATGGCCTTTAAAGAGATGTTCCTTGATTACAGAGCAGTAAGTAATAATCAGTTCTTTTCTTTATACTACAAATTCATAATGTAAAAATGTGCATTTGGAATGCGTTATGGTTCAGACCCAACCCAAAACGTAATCAAAAAAACGTAATTACGATAAAACTTTGGCCTACCTTTCTACTACCTTAAGCTATAAACCTGCCATAGTCTGTGACAGTAAAACTCATTTACCGCCTTTATTTTATAGGAAAAGGAGGGTAGAGGATTGGACCTTAGTACCGGACTGGTGGTGAAGTCTTTAAATTCTGCTTCCTCTTCTCCTATGACTTCCAGCATGGCCTCACAATCCAGCTGAACCAATGGGCATTTCATGTAAATGAACTTGATCAGTCAACACATGATTATTTCCATTTAAAATTATGAATATTTATTAAAAATCCCTTTCCGACACATCCCAAAACAAACAGCCGCTGCTATACTAACGTGACAGAAGGGAGTCAGTGTTTAATTTAGGTTAATGTTTAAACGTAACATTTAGGTTAACTGTCAGCTTATCCACTGTGACTCTTCTGACACAGTATTCATATGTGATCTATCATACAATCCAAACTCAGTCTGGATCAGTCTTTCATATCTTGTTGGCCTAAAGCGCAGCTGTTTTTGACTAAACTGATGTAGAAAGCTGTAATGAGCATGTGAGGATCTCAAAGCTGCCACTTTAATCCATTTTCATATAGAACCCCTTCATATTAGTGGGTGAATCCTTATATATCGTTACATACCAAAATAATTCCTTTCACTTGACAATCATAAAGGGCTTTTCACTACAAAAGTATTATACAATGTGCCTAATATGACAAAAAAAATTCATCTAAAAGACTTAAAGTTTCCCCAAATGAAATGTTACAGAATTTAAAAAATATGGTGTTTATACATTGACCAGAAACAATGCAAATAATCTCATACAGTTTTTCATGCTTTTTAATGTGATATTGAGTCCATGTTTTTGATGGCTCTCGTATCTTCTGAGTGACAACGAAAAGGAAAGAGATTTTCAAAATAGTACTTTTCAAATTTCAGCCTTTTCACTCCCTTCTTTACTTAGAAGAATGTGTTGTTCTTACTAGATGAATGTTGCGTAATTGTGTACATTTGTTTATTATTTGTATATATAAACATATTTGAGCCTGTGTATGAAAGAAATAAATACAGTGGTTCTCTAATTATGTTTTATCAAAACATTTTTATGCTCAAAACAATTAAACACTTTTAAGCATAACTTTACAATAATGCAAGATCCTCACCACTTAAATACATATTTGCTCAAGTCATTTAGTGTATCTTAGAAAAACACACTAAATACACTATTGCTTAAAAGTTGGGGCTGGTAAGATTTATGTGTTTATTTCATATCTTAATCCTCAGTAAGGCTGCATTTATTAATAATACATTTTAAAATTGTATTTATTCCTTTTAAGATAAAGCTGATTTTTTTCCCTTTTTTCGGGAATTTTACATTCAGCACCCTTTGATGAAAAGGAAATTCAAAAGACAAGTTTAAAAAAAAAATAGAAATCTTTTGTAAGATTATAAATGCCTTTACTGTCACTTTTGATCAATTCAATGTGTCCTTGCTGAGTAAAAGTATTAATTATTTATTTTAAAAAGCCTTAATGAGCCCACGCCTGCAGCACACAAGCATACAAACATGTCCAAATGTCCATGTTATAAACCATACAGCAATTACGCTGGCCACCGTTATACAAAAGTGTTGTCAGACGTTCCCGAAGAGGATTTTCAGCAGTGCCAAAAAATCTGAGCATTAACCCCTTCAAAGTGTCCTCACATAGTGAATGAGAGTGTTCATCAGAAGAGGGTCTACACGGGCACTGTACTCGCCGCCGCGTTTTGCCCTTGACCCCTCCAGTCCAAATAGGCAAAGTAGCTGCTAGCTCCATATAACAGGGTCACCACTATGGCAAAGAACTGCAAGAAAAGATGTATGAAAAAATTGAGATCTTATATACTGCACTCAAGCATAAGAAGTAAGATTTTCTTTTACATTTCTGTGTGTGTGTGTTCATACAGTAAAAGTTACTGGGGCTCAGTGTTGTTTTGGACTCCAGTGACATTCATTATATGTGCAAAAAAACAGTTAAAACATCTTCAGAATTGGGAATAATGTGAATGTGAATAAATAAATTTTTATTTTTGTGTGAACTGTCCCTTTAAGAACTTAATAAGCGCATAATCCTTAATACAAGCTAAACAACAGATAAATGATTTCAGGTCATACAACTCTTTTACAGGAAAGTATGTAAACAGCCATTGAGCTGATATGTACGTTGTAATAACTTAGAAACTTAAGATGTTGACCTTTACACATGGGGGAGGTATAAACTGTGATTACACTCCTCCACTGAAAGCATTACAGGTTTGTCATGTGCTTGCTGCACAATTTAACCTGGACTCTGGCCGATTAGTTTTTTAAAGCGCTATAAAACACACACAGTACTTTACAACTTTGCTTTTGAACTCACCTGACATTGTAACCTTCTATTAAAAGCCTTTTATTTGATCTACAATACTATATTGAGTACTTCTGTGAGTGATGAACAATGCCTTAACCAGATAAGTGAAGGCCCTGCTTCAGATTAGATGTTCTAGCTTGAAACATATTGATTAATATTACTAATTATTACATCTTGAGAAAGCCCTATCTACTGTACACTCCCATTTCAATGTGTGGGCTCAGTATTATTTCTTGATGTTTTTGAAAACGTCTCTCACACTCACCAAGGTTCATTTATTTGATCAAAAATACTGTAAAATCTGTAACTTTATCAAATATTATCACAGTTTTAAAATAAATATTTTCTATTGTAATATTTTTTTAAATGTGATTTATTTTATATTAATTTTCCACATCATTACTCCAGTCTTCAGTGTCACATGATTCTTCAGAAATCATTCTAATATGCTGATATGGTGCTTAAGAAACATTTCTTATTATTATCAGTGTTGAAAAGTTTGCTGCTTAAAGAGACAGTTCACCCAAAAATTAAGATTTTTGTTTCTATGTCTACGTCCTATTTCATGTGCTGGAATGCCACTCTCTCATTAACGCATGTATGACAGTTTTAAATATGGATAATCGGTTCGCTTCAGAAAGCCTTTATTATCCCCCTGTTGCTGTGCAGAGTACTTTTTATGATGGATGGATGCATTTTATTTTGCTTTAAAATCTCAACGCCCATTCACTGCCATTATAAACCTGGGGAGAGCCAAGACGTTTTTTAATATAACTTCAATTGTATGCGTCTGACAGAAGAAAGTCACATACATCTAGGATGGTTTGAGGGTGAGTAAATCATGGGGTAATTTTAATTTTTGGGTAATTTTCATTTTTGGAAACCATGATACACATTTTTCATAACTCTTTGAGTATTGATTTCTTGAGAAAATCATACTACTCCCAAGCTTAGATAGTTCTTGAGAGCATTGCTGACATTTGAATGGCCTGATCTGGGTGAGCAGTGTGACACCATGCTGTTATCAGCGATGTTTTACAGATAAGCCTGACTTTACTTTAGAGATGAGGTAGGATGGAATCTCTCAGCTTATAGCATTTATTTATGGGTGTAGTGTGTGTTCAAGAGATGTTTTCACTCACTGCAGAAGCTCCCAGATGACCATGCCAAAAACTCCATTGTCCTGGGACAGTTACTGCATTAGTCAAAAAGGCAGTTACATATAGAACAGCTGCAACTACATAGAACACCATGAGCTACAAGGAAGAAAAGAAGACAGGATTACAAACTTGATTTAACTAGGGCTGCCCTTGACTAAATGTTTTTCTGGTCAACTAGTAGTCGTTTATTTTAAGAATTAGTCAACTATTAGTCGCATGTTTATTAATAAACCATATAAATCATAATAATGAGCCTTTAAATTGCCTAATAAGCGATCAGGCGCACGCAAAAAAAGTTTGCCACAACGCAAATATAATTATGAACGTGTCAGGAAAAAACAGCAAGGAGACTGGGTTAACATTTTAATAACTTATTAATAAACTAGTCCTTTTTTTGTTTTCGACTTAAGAGATCAGTGACACTGATTTGTCATCTCTGCAGTAGTGGATGCGCCTTGTATGCATGTTTCATATGGATTACATATATGAGAATATCTGTTTTCTATTAGAATTGGTTAATTTAAAAGACGTATAATTTCACTCTCTCTAGATATATTTTTCATGTCTGTAAGGCAAGTATAAGTGGAGTTTCAAAGTTTACACTTAAGTTCGCGCTCAAGTTCACAGAGGCCGAGACGGCAGAAAGCGCATCCTGTTTGCTTTCATTATTTTACAAAAGTGCAATGTTTTGTTGTTATTCTGAGTGCACACAAACGTAGAGTAGATACAGATACAGATTTGAAAGATGTATTACTTTTATCTGTATGACCAAAAATGACAGCGTATTTAAAAAGCAAGTGACCACATCTATGCCTCCATCTGTCATGCAGTGAGCACGCTACTATTCAGCTTTCACACTCCGCACGGACACTTCAATAGCGCACATTTTTCTCGGTTACCTTTAGATTGAATGGCCATGTAAAGCTGCTACTACTTGCATATTTCAGATGAAAAGCCATATTTGAGGTCGATGAATGGTAGGTGAGCATTTGGATGTCCTGCCCGTTCTACGATATTACCACATAGACCAGCCGTTAACGATCTGTCCGTCACAGACTCTGTGACTTCGCCACTTCCTGTGGAATTTATTTTTCTGTGACTAAGCCTCTTCTCATCTATTAATGGTTAGTCGATTATCAAGGGGCAGCCCTAGATTTAACTGACAAAGTCATAAATAATATAAGCGATCTCCTCCATTAGAGGAGTAAATCTCACCACCAATGGCCAGGGCACTGAGGGTAGTCTCTGATAAAACCTAAGCAAGAGCACAACAAACAGGGCAATGCTCAGGAGCCACAGCGTTACGCTGACAAACAACACCCAACCATAAGCAGGACTCGAGCTGTAGCTGGTACTGGCGATCAACGCCCACACCAGTAATCCAACAACCTAAACAGAAAATAGAAATGTTGTTAAACATCAATGACAAAATTAAGACTTTTAAAGGGTTAGTTCACCCAAAAATGAAAATTCTGTCATCATTTGCTCAACCTTGTGTTGTTCCAAATCTGTATGACTTTCTTCCTTTCGGGTAACTTAAAAGAGATATTTTGAAAGTATCCAGTGAAAGTGGCTCCAAAACGGTATTGGACCCCATTGATTTTCATTGACATTTCTCAAAATATCCTTTTTTGTGCCACATAAAAAATAAAGTTAAACAGATTTGGGTGGGTAAATAATGACAGAATTTTTAGTTTTGGAGAAATTAATCCTTTAAGTCAGGAAAACCCTGTTATATTTTTTGCACATTATTACTAACTTACTTAACTTAAGAGTGTTGTATTTAATTTAAATGACATCAGAGCTTGCACAATGACACACATGCTCTGAAACACATGAGCGTTAAAATTAAAATAAGTGTGAATTATCCTGGTAGTTCTAACCGGAGACGTAACCTCCCGAAAACATTTAACGGGCAACACTGTCAACAATTAATGATATTTTTATCACCATATATTTACTGTTGGAAATATCCTGAGGAGTCTTTTCACGTACTTATTAATTAAAAAAGGTAGCAAATAAAATATCTTTTTTACATACACAAACAGATGGTGCTAATGGCATTCATTCTTACAAAGAATATCAAAAGTTCATGATGTATTATTCATCTGATAAAGCTCTCAGATTTCAGGCTGTGTGTCTGACACAAGATACCTACAAACAACAAATGTGACTTGCTCCACAGAATAAAGATTAAAACAGACACATCTAAGGTCAAATATTCACTAAAGTTCAGTAATGTTACATTTATATTTACTGATGTAACAGTGATGAATAATGTATTTGTATTGAGGGGAGTGTTTTAGAATGGTTATTGACCCAATAACCAGTGAGATAATAATACAATAAATGTCATAAATACTGATGTTTACTGTAGAGTTGAATTAGTCATTTATATTACGGTCGAGTATATTTCAGTACACTTTGTTCTGATTATTGCATGTTCATACCTGAATATGTTGATAAATTTAATGAAACTGAATGTGGTTTTAATGTTCTTAAAGCCTAGGAGCACACTTAATGCACAATATGAATGCTACATCTACCTCTACACAAACCCTATACAAGCAAGCAACCATCTGCATAATATCCTAAAAAAATCTTTGTAAAATTATGGGAAAAATTATGACCATAATGACCATAATTACATGTTGAGCCTGGTTAGTTTCATTTTATAAACTAATACCTACACAGTCACTTTTCAAGAATCTATAAAGTATAAAACACTTGAACATTTGACAAAGGTTGTAAAGTGCAATAGTTTTTCCAACTTACAATCTCAGCTATAAGTAGGATACCAGGAATGCTCTTAATGAAGTCCATGTCAACCATTCCCATGATTCCAAAACTTCTCTGAGGTTCACTGGAGGTGGTCTGAGTGTTGACCTTCCCAGGAAAATCTGCCATTTCTTCTCAATATAAAGTGTTGACTGTATAAAAATGTCACTTTGAAAAAGAAAAAGGAAATAATGCACCTCAGTAGAGACACACCAGAACAGGTAATGCAGGTGTTGTCACTGCCTAGCAACTCAGCCTGAACAGATAAAAGTTTTCTGTGTTTTCCACACTCTCCCTTCCTCCCTCTCTCTCTCTACACCTTTGCACACCTCAACGTATTTACAGTGAGATCATGTTAGGCGGATACATCTGTTTATCTAAGTAATAAATAACTTCAGTAAGAATAATAAAGTGAGAACACTCTACCTTCCTCTTGTAAAAAAAAAAAAAAGGAAACAGCAAGGCATAAAAACAATAGAAATTAAAAAGCGTTTAAAAGTTTAAAATGTCAGAATCGTTGACAGAAGAGGATATTTTATATGTACACAGACATTACAAGTATAGTCAATTTACACATGCACCACCAGTCAAAAGATTTTTTAAATGTTTTGTAAAGAATTCTCTTCTGCTCACCAAGCCTGCATTTGTTTGATCCAAAGTACAGCAAAAACTATTTTGAAATATTTTTGCTATTTAAAATAACTGTTTTCTATTTGAATATATTTTAAAATGTAATTTATTCCTGTGATTTCAAAACTGAATTTTTAGCATCATTACTCCAGTCACATGATCCTTTAGAAATCATTCTAATATTTTGATTTGGTGCTCAAAAACATTTATTATTAATATTATTATTATTATGTTGAAAACAGCTGAGTAGAATTTTTTCCGGTTTCTTTGATGACTGGAAAGTTCAGAGGAACAGCATTTATCTGAAATAGAATATCTTTTTTAACGTCTTTATCATCTCTTTTAATCAAATTAAAGCATACTTGCTAAATAAAAGTATTAATTTCTATAATTTATTTCCCCAAAAAATAAAAAATAAAATAAAAAATACTGACTCCAAGCTTTTGAATGATACAGTGTATAATGTTACAAAAGCTTTTTTTTTTTTCAGATAAATGCTGATCTTTTGATCTTTCTATTCATCAAAGAGTCCTGAAAAAATGTACTCAACTGTTTTAAATATTGATAATAATAATACATGTTTCTTGAACAGCAAATCAGCATATTAAAATGATTTCTGAACGATCATGTGACACTGAAGTCCGGGGTAATAATGCTGAACATTTTGCTTTGATCACAAGAATAAATTACATTTTTAAATGTATTACAATTGAAAGCAGTTATTTTAAATAGTAAAAATATTAATGTTTTTGTTGTATTTTAGATCAAATAAATGCAGGCTCAAATGCAGAGGAGAATTCTTTAAAAAAAAATGTATGCATATATATATATATATGTAAAGTAATGGCTAATTTTAGCGTTCATAACATTTTTAATTACATTATGAGACTATTTATTATATGCAGAATACTCTTCCTGTAACCTTTTAACCACTCACGTTATAAAAATATGATTACGATTCATCCTTCACTAACCTGCACAACAGTCATTTTTGCACTGCAGTCGTTGACTCAGTTCATCTTTGGCCACTTGTCTGCAGCAACCAGATTAAAACTTTGATGTAGTGTATTTTCACTAGTTTTGTTGTTTTGGTACTCTACTCTCCATGAGGTATAAAACAACCTTTGGTCTCTTTGCTGAGCATGCGTCAGCTGGGAACCATCCTGTTCACCTTCTAGGAAAAAAATGTTGCTGTCAGAAGTGGGATTCGAACCCACGCCTCCAGGGGAGACTGCGACCTGAACGCAGCGCCTTAGACCGCTCGGCCATCCTGACATGTTGAACTGCCTGTGATTTTTTGCCCTCTAGTGGTGTGAATGCACTGGTGTTGAAAACTACTTTCATTTTCCTCATGTATATTTACTGTTTTCTTAATGAAACAACTAAAAAAAGCAAACCATACAATTCACATATGATATAAAGTCAATATTAATTTAATATAATTTGTAATAGAATTTTACCCCGTGACATTGTGGCCATTTCTGTAACACCAAAATTGAGGACACTTTGTAAGATTCAGTGAAGCTAGGGTAAAAACTTAAAAATTATCCTCCTAAACCTATGAACAGTGACAGCTATCAACAAATTCAGTTGTTGCAGAATTTGCACAGAAAAAAGTGGCACCTACAGTGGCATTTAGATTTATTTACACAGACTGATGCTGTTCAGAGCCATGAATAAATTTACACTGCAGTTACAACAGCATGAATTGTGTTTAATATTATTTTATGCATAGAATGTGTTGAAAATTGATTTCTAACATAATACTTAGATATAAAACTAAAACCGCCAATAGGTGGCGGCAAGTCACTGTTTTACAAGATTAGTTCCCCCAAACTGAAAACTTGCTGTTAATTTACTCACCTCAGGCCATCCAAGATTGTTGACGTTTTTTTAGTTGAACAGTTAAGATGATTTTTAGCTGAAACATGATCCTTGAAGATTCATAAAGGCCTTGCCATCAGCTGCCACCACTTGAAAGTTTAAAAAGTAAACACAAGCAAGACAAAATATAACCGTGACTTGATCAGGACGATATATTGAGTCTTATAAAGCGAAAACAATCTATGCAAGAAACTGAACATTATTTACAATATTACCTGTAATTCATAGCCTCAGGCAAAACCGGAAAATGACCCTGGATGATGTAACATAAATTCTGTCATCGTTTGCTCACCCTTATGTTGTTCCAAACCTGTATCAGTTCCTTTCTTCTGTTGAGCACAAAAGAAGATGTTCTGAAGAATGTTGGTAACAAAACAGCTTACTGTAACCATTGACTTGCAATGTATTATTGAAGAAAAAATAATTTGAATTATTCACTGGCTAAAATGCACTAATGGGCTTAAAAAGGTAAAATATTATTTCTAAGTAATTACAGTCTTCTGTCCGTCTGAGCACGACGATGCATCAAGGCCATAACTATGTCTTGTACCCTTGGCCATTTGTAAATCTTCCGGTCTCATCCGCGTCCAGCTATTTTTAGCTATATTTATATATTTATTTATTTTTATTATTATTATTATTTTTTTTTTTTGCTTCTTGATATTGCAAATTGGTGTGTCTTACCGTATTATTTTCATGTATTATCTTACTTATGAGCACAGTGGTTTGCATTGCAAACAGTTTCACCGTTTACTGCACCTTGTTTAGTCTCACCCATAGGCTTACTTCCGCGTCAAAGAAAAGGTGGATAAAGGAATAGGAAATGCTAGGTTTAATTCTCGTATGGACTTGACGATTTAAACTATTAGCAAATAATAAATTCACACGTTAAGTCTTATGTGTAACATACGTTATGCCTATTTACGTCGAAAACACAAAACGTTTCTTCTGTCGTCACATTCAGTAAGGATGAATAACGTAAAATATACCATAATTTCATTTTAAAACGGCCATATTTAAGAAAAAAATAGTTTCCATTGCTGGATATTACTGTCAGTCGATTAATATTTCTATTGTAAAACAGTTGTCAAAGAATAAATGTTTCGCTACTTCCAGCTTACCTCGCTAATGGCGTTGGAACTAACGAGTTGTGCGATTCCCGCGCTCTTCTTCTGTTCCGTCAACAGTAAACCCCGCCCACTTTGATTTGATTGGCCATCTCTGTCATTTTGACATTGACAAGCGGGAATGGCATGTTGACGTGCGGCGCACCCTCTACGTGAGTAACGTTAGTTGCGCCTGTTAGTTGTTTTAGGTGGTGCAAATTGTGTTGCCGACTTAGTAATTATGTTGCTAAATTTATTAAGTTTTCAGATAACCCAAACAACTTTTCCTTCCATGAGCACCTAGCAACAAATTTAGCTATTTTTGAAGTTTATTTGACAACTAGTAGCAACTTTTGGCTGCCTACTGCTCCGGGTATGTGCTCACAGTGTGTGTGTTTGTTCACTATTCACTGCTGTGTGTGTGCATTTGGATGGGTTAAATGCAGAGCACAAATTCCGAGTATGGAACACTATACATGGTCACGTCACATCCTTTCCTTTATCCATTTTTGACCCTAGGCCACAAAACCAGTCATAAGTAGGGTGGGTATATTTGTAGCAATAGCTAAAAATACATTGTATGGGTCAAAATTATTTTTTTATGTCAAAAATCATTAGGATATTAAGCAAAGATTATGTTCCAAAAAAGATATTTTGTAAATTTCCTACCATAAATATATTAAAACTTATTTTTGGATGAGTAATTTGCATTGCACTTTATTTGGACAACTTTAAAGGCGATATTCTCAAGATTTTCAAATAGTTGTATCTCAGCCAAATATTGTCCTATCCTAACAAACCGTATAATAATGGAAAGCTATTTATTCAGCTTCTAGATGATGTATATATATAAAACAATTACCCTTATGACTGGTTTTGTGGTCCTGGGTAATTATTAAGTGTTGTTTTCAAAAATACAGTCATTTATATTTTAATATTATATTATGCATTTATATTATTTTACGAACAAATCAAAATTAACTTATATAAAATATATTTTTTGCTGCGATTCGATGCAGTGACACAACCACTTTACATTTCTAACCAAAGAGCCACTGGTATGTTCCTCACTTGTATGACAAAATCTCTTCTATGACAAATCAGTGAGAAAGTAATGTGAATTTTAACGGAAATCTGTGCTTGTTTCTGTGCATGTGTCTTTCTACCATGGATCAAAATATATTACACCTTTCCATTAAATCATAATTATAAACTAGGCTAAAGGTCCTAGTGAAATATTGCTGGTGGCAATACTTTTGATGATTTTGTTTCATTCTGAGCAGGTGGGTTCGAAACGCTGTGGGTTGTTAAAATAAATATGGAAGTGGACCGCTGACTTGTTGTTGGACTGTGTTATTTTATTTGGTCCCCTGTCAGATCTCTTTGTGAGGTCTAAACTTTATAGCCTCAGCTTGGAAAGTAATGAAGAAAGTGGCATGACGGTAACATTAAATGCAAGCAGAAATGAGCAAAATCCAAACAAAGGAAATGTGTTACCATATACTTCAGACGTGTTATTGTCATCAATTATTATTCTTATGCTTTGTGCAAAGAACAACGTTTTAATACTTATATACATATTCAGCTAATTCAGTTTGCTTTGCAAGTTACACTCTTGCAACCACAAACTATGAAACACATCATCAGCAGTTTATTATGTTCTCCTCCTTCTCAATAACTTTTAACCAAAGACACACTGGTATGTTTCTCACTTGTATGACAAAATCTTTTTGATGAGAAAGTAATGAGAAATTCAACAAAAATCTGTGCTTGTTTCTGTGATTGAGTCTTTTTCCTGTAAACTACCTGTTCCAGCATTTCACAGCTTAGTGTCAAACACGTAAGCAAATAATATTTTTCTCCATATGTAGGTGTGGTGGTGTTGCTTCTTACCATATAAGCAAGACAGAGACCCTTTTGTGTGCCTGCGTGGTCAAAAAAACACTGTAGTAATGTCACAGAATGGTGAGAATCCATTGCCAGCGAGATCATTGTTCCTCCAGACACAATACGGCAGACACATGACTTTATTTTAGGAAAGAGAATTCTAATAATCTATGTGACTCCCAGCTGTTAAAAGTTTAATGCTGCCATATCATCAGTGAGGGAGCTTAATGGAATTTAATTAACTCCACAAACAGCAGGGAAATTTCTCACAAAATTATGTTAGACGTTTTAGTTATTTCTGCAGTTTGACCCCTTGACCTCCAGCTGACACGTCAGGCATTTCATACCAGTGCATTACACTTGACACTTTATAGACAATATATGTTAAACTGCTATATTGTGCGTGTTACTCAATGCATGCTCGACATTCAGTTGTACAGAGAAACACGTAGTCTCTGAAAACATTTTATGATCCATCTGACTTCTATTTTTGCATTGCAGGAAAAAGTGCATACTCATTTGAGTCCTACCTAGAACATGTATTTCTTTTGGTTTGTTTTCCTCCGTTTGCTTAAATGGGAGGCTCACAGAAAGATTAAAAATAGAAGTTAACTACTGTGAGTCAGGGAAATTGAGGTGGAGTAGATATATGGAATACTATGGAAGTGTTACCCAACATCAGAACTTTTCTTTTTAACAAAGGGCCCCTGTGTCTGACCCTGTCCCTTACGGAAAAAGACAGTGTTTCCAGCAATGACGTGCTCGTGGAGACTACGCTGGTTGTAGTAAAATACCCAAGCCTTGATCCTTTTTCCACAGAGGAGGAGCTGCATACACACAGATCACTGTCTGTACACACTTAGCACTTAGACTGCTTGAGGATCTTGTATGTGTGTGTGATGTCAGAGGTCATAAAGGAAACGGTGAGGATGTGTGAGCCAGGGTGTGTCTTATGGACAGTCAGCAATAGAGATGCTGGGGCGCCGATGGGCGTGGATGCCCTTTCGTTATAAAACAGAGCCTAAAATGCAAAGGTATTAGAGGGAAGACAGCTGTCTTGGACTGGACTACGGAAATTTACTGCAAGCATCAAGAACAGGATTTTACAACGACTCACTGATCACTCACAACAAGTCTCAAGCTAAATCCATCAATGGCCAGCCATATTGGTAAGAAAGTCACTTTAATATATTTGTTTTTCATTAATATTTCTCAAAGTAAGAACTGAGTATATCAACATAACTGATAGCAATAATACATACTGTAGTATTGCTATCATTAATGTTGATATACTTTATACTCAGTTCTTTAACTGATATACTCAGCTATTTAACTGATAGCAATAACACAGTATGCAGTTTAGCATATACACACTCTCATATTAAATATAAGATGTTTTTTACTACTAAATTGCTGTAAAGATTGTTTTGAAAGGCATTGTGAAGTTGTTGAAAACAGTTTGTGTAAGTGAACTCAGATATATTACATAAAGCAGTCTGGTGATCAAGAGTTTTGCCAAGAGGGCTGGCAAGGCTTTTCTTCTACTCACCAAACCACTTATATATGACTAATGTGGTCTTTCTACCATAGAACTAAATATATTTTGCCTTTCCATTAAATCATAATCTTACTCAAACAGTAGTAGTATAAGATGATAAATGTCTGGGTGCCATTAATTCTGACAGTTTTGTTTCATGCTGGCCAGGTGTAAAAATAAATATGGAATCACCACTGACTTGTTGGTAGATTGTGTTATTTTATTTGGTCCCGTATCGGATCTCTTTGTGAGGTCTGAGCTTTATAGCCTCAGCTTTGAAAGCGATTAAGAAACTGGTGTTACAGTAACATTAAAATCAAATGTAGCATCAAGCAGCAATGAACAGAATCCAAGCTGAGAAGATGTGAGATGTGGAAATGTGTTACTATGCACTTTAGACATTTGTTATTTTTGACAGTTATTGTTTTTATGCTGTGCAAACAACAGGGTTTTAAAACTTTGACAACTTATTCTTTGCAAGTTACACCCTTGCAACCACAACCTATGAAATTTTACACATCATCAGCAGTCTACTGTATTCTCTTCCTTCTTAAAAACTGTTGTCTGGCATTGTGTCCTCACTCTAAAAAAAAAAGGTACAAAAAGTTGTCACTGAGGCAGTATTTTTTAAAAGATACACATTTGTACATTATATACCCTTAAAAATGCATATTAGTACCTCAGAGGTAGATATTAGTAGGTACTGCTTTAGAGACAGATGTACCTTTGTTTCTGAGAGTGACAGGCTAAACATTAATAACACAGTTTGAGAGTGTCGCAAAGGAACATCATGTTTTTTAAGTGAAAGCAGGAACAGCTGACCTTTTGCTTTTTGCTGACATTTAAATGTTGACTAGAAGATCCTGGAAAACACTACACAACTTTAAAATCCAAAAACAGATTGTACATGGTTCCAGAAGAAAAAAAAGGATATCATACACTAATCTAAACTGAGGGTCACACATGACCAGACTTTCAAATCGTTCCTAACGCACACAAAAACATGCATCTCATTGCTAGGAGACACATTTTTTATATTCTCCGACCAGATCATAGTTCATAAAACAAAATCAGTCACTATGCGATTTTCTGTAAAATCCCTTAACTGCAACTGGCCAGAATCTGCAGACTGGCTCTAAATTTTGGCTGCTAACATTGAGTCTTCCAGAATGCAAATCACAGCAAATGTTGTGTAGTGTATTCCAGCTTTTAGGGTGGTCACAGACTTTTGGACCCCACTGTATGTTTGAAGATAATATAAGCAAATATAATACAAATCAGTTAAGCTGAATAAGATGACTTTTTCAATATATTTTAATATATTATAATTGCTTATGTTGCTTTAACCGTTTATTAATTTCTTTTGTGCCCAGCCATACTGAGTAGTATAGATCTGCAGTGCTATGAGAATAACCATGCTCACCGCACTGAGGAGATGGACGTGGAGCGTCTGCTGGTGCGCCGAGGTCAGCCCTTCTCTGTAATACTGCAGTGTACTGACATCCCACAGCTCCCTGACCACCAGCTCAACGTCATACTACATCTGGGTGAGTAAACTTGATGGAGAAAGTAACAGAAGAAGATAAACACGTGGCCTACAGGTTTTGGATAGGGTAGTAATCTAAAGTTGTTTTAACAACAAAAATACTAAAATGCACAAAACATCAGCATACTATTATGAAACGTGTTTGTATTATGTAAAGTCACATTTATCCTCTATTATGCATATGTGTGTTACAGGTAAGAAAAATGAGGTGGTCTTGAAGGTGCCTGACTCAGAGCAAGATCATGGAAAATGGTGGTTCAGTCAGCGTAATGCTCAGGGTGAGGTGATGCTGACTCTCCACAGTCCTGCTGACGCTCTTGTGGGTCTATACAGCATGTCTGTAGTTCTGCTCTCAGCTGATGGGCAGATCCTGGAGAAAACCCAGTCTAAGACCTTCTACCTGCTTTTCAATCCCTGGTGCAAGGGTGAGTATTCAAAGGCATTGTTCACCTGAAAAATGTAAATCCATAATTCCTCATGTTTCTTCTGTTCAAAACGTTTTGGTTTATTTCTCACACAAAGATATTGTATAACCAGAGAAAACTGAAAGTTGAGCTGAAGACGTTTACCATAGTTTTATGGTGTTTATTTGTTATTTTAGAGCTTGACAGCCTATGCTTTCGAGTTCCATGGAAGATAAATGTCATTGTTGGAACAACGTGAGGGCCATTCACACTGAAAATGAAAACATGAATGATAACTATAAATATACACTTGTAATAATTGTTTTAATTCTAATAATAGGGAATGTTAATAGGGAAGTCCACACCACAACAAAAACAGTTGATGAACGATAAAACATTGACAGACAATCATAATCCACCCAACATTTAAAGCAGAAGATCACTTCAGCACACACTTATAATACTTATAATAACAACAGAACATTATTGTCCATTGGTGTGGATGCTAATAAAATAATTGTTATTGTTAAGGGTCTTTAACTCTTTTTCCCAAAAAGCTTTATTAAAAAAATGCTGCCAGTCACTGCTTGCATTTTTGATAAGTTTCACTAAAATTTCATGGCCCCAAGAATTTTTTTTAGTATGAATATCTGAAAATGCAATACTAAAGCAATAAGCCCCAAGAAGCCATGGTTTACAGTGAATTTATAACAGCTGATGGGCGTTGTTAGACACAACACAAAGCTGTTATAAATACACTGTAAACTATGGCTTCACAGGGCTTATTGCTTTTATAAAACGTTTATTTCATATACGTAGTAAGGTTTCACAAAAAAAAAAACAGAGCAAATAAAGTGTAATTATATTAATGAAAACAGTATTCTTCCACCAAACACTGTAGTTCCTCAGAAACCGCTGTGGTTGCAACAAAGTGGTTGCCGGGCAACACACATAAATAAACAAAAGTGTATGTTTGAAAAGTAATTAACAACAGCTTCAAACACGGCTCAACCAATCAGAATCAAGGACCGGAAAATAAAGAACACAGCCTCTACTTTCAAACAACAAAAAGTCTGTTTTATTCTAGTGTTTTTTTGAATGTACACTTGAATGTAGGTAAGTTCAATAAAGATGCAATATTTGAATGAAAATCTGAGAAAATCATGTTTTTCTGGATCATATTAATTGGCAAAAAAGCAAAGATGCAGTAGATCTTTCATTAGCACCCCCAAAGATTCACAGTCTTTTACCACCTCCTGAAACAACATTTTATTTGGAAAAATTAGACACCCTGGTCTTAGCTGGTCAGCAGGCTGGTTTTAGAGGAGTTTTGTTCACTTCCTTAGCTGGTGACCAGGCTAGCCAGGCTGGGAGACCAGCTAAAACCAGCTACTTCCAGCTTAAATCTGCTCAGACCAGTCAACCAGTTTAGGCTGATTTTAGCAGTTTTTTTCAGCAGGGCAGTTTTATTTATATGCTGTTTATTGTTGATGATCGCATTATTTTTCATATGCATATGCTTACATATGAGATCACTCGTTTCTGCATCTTCCTCGCCAGTGCTTTCATCATTATATTCTGGACTCATTTAGGAGTCAGGAGGAAACACAAAAAATTCTGTGTTTGGCGGGAAGCGTTGTCTCATAAATAACGGAAAATTCCATGTTTGTTGGGGAAAGCGTTAATGTCAGTTCACACCAAGAACAGTAACTAGCCTTTTTCTTCAATGTGGAAGAAAGCTTATGGGTGAGACTTCCAGTTCATTCGCTGCTATAGGAAAATAACGTGAAGGATAACAACATGCAGTTGTTATAACAACAAGAATAGTTTGCACTACAAACCAGTGTGTTCAAATTAATTAAGAAAATTAAATTTGTCAAATTAATTAATAAAATACATTTATATAATATGGTAAAACACACCAATTTGCAATATCAAGCAGCAAAGCAAGCTGTTTTGTACAGCCAAAAGTACAAAACCCAAAAGCCCGCTCTTACGGGAAGGAAAAGGTGGACTACAGTAACTATATTAACCTCCATAACAGCAGACACTTACACCGTGTCTACACTGGACGCGACAAAACGACCATTGCAAATCATTTGAACTTGTGAGTACGTCATAAATAGAACGCGGCTGTCGCGTTTAAGTTTACTGTCGGGAATTTGTCGTGTCGCGCCGCGCCAAATCCAGTGTAGACAGCATCATTGATTACAATGGGTTCTACTGTATTTTGTCGCGTCGCGCCGCACCACTCGCGTCCGGTGTAGACACGGTGTAACCTTCTGTTTTTGTACGCTCTGCAGTTGAGGCCGTGTACACTAAGGAGAACTATGAAGATAACTATAAAGATAATTATGTTAGCATCTACACCAACACACTTGTTTATTATATGCACTTGCTGCAGAGTATACTATACTAGTATGTTGTCTGGCGCTTCAAATATTCAAGCTATTTAAAGTTGGGTGAATTATAATGGGCTGTTACTGATTTTATCACTCATCAAGTTGTATTTCTTTCCTGTAGATGATTCTGTGTACCTTCCCAATGAGGAACTGCTGCAGGAGTACATTTTAAATGAAAATGGGATCTTGTACCAGGGCTCGTGGGATGATGTCACCACCGTGCCTTGGAACTTTGGACAGGTAACCTACAAATACATTCCCATGTTCTTAAGCTCCAAATGTATACAGCCTCCATCTGTTTAGACAGTCTTGTGGTCAGTGCCCTCTCTGAGAAAGTATCATGGCCTGAGATGACTGACACACAGTCAGGATTTATGGCTGGTGTTGCATGGTGGTGGAATTCAGATGAGGCAGAGTGTGAATTGTGACAGATCAGTGGCAGGAGAACCGCAGAGGGCTTGTCTGCTGGTTAATCACTCTCGGTAGATGTTAGACATTTCAGCAACAATGTCTGTCTTATAAACAAGTGACTGTACCATTTCAGTCAGAGGGAAATTGGAGGACTGGGGAAGAAACCTAACCCTAACCTCTGCACCCCTTAGTAGGCCTACATTTTGTACTAATGCAAGCAAACCAAGATATTCATATCCTTTGGATTGTATTTTTCAAACAGTTCGAAAAAGATGTGGTGGATATTTGCTTTGAAGTGCTGGACAATTCACCTGCGGCCATGAAAAATTCAGAGATGGACATCGGTAACAGAGGAAGTCCTGTTTATGTCAGCAGGACTATTGCTGCCATGGTAAGGCATCTGTGAGCATGGTCATTCATTGTCTGGGCCATATTTGCTGAAGCACAAATGACTTTTACACTAAAGTAACCTCTAAAAAGTATTATATACATATATCTGTTTTATAATCTTCATTAACAGGTGAATGCTAATGATGATCGTGGGGTGGTATCTGGGCGCTGGGATGGAGAGTACAATGATGGGATGGCGCCCACACGGTGGACTGGCAGTGTGCCCATCTTGAAGCGCTGGAGTGAGGGTGGAGGAGAAAAAGTGCGCTATGGGCAGTGCTGGGTGTTTACAGGAGTGGCCTGCACAAGTAAGCAAAGGATTTAGAAAATACTCTAAATCTACAACCTTTCATTGTTTTCTTACATTGCTTTCTCCAATTCAGCATTCTTATTTTACCTGAATAAAAACACCACAAACTAGTGTCAAGAAATGTATCTCTGTTACAAACCGTTCTTTACAGTGACTCAATGTGACCAGTCCAATTCGTAAACAAATAATTGTTTTGAGATGGTTCTTTTTAATCAATCAAAACAAACAACACAACCAGCAGTCTGATTCATGGACAAATGACTCCTATGATAATGAATAGTTATAAGCGTTATTTTGACCTTTTCCTAACTGAACTGATCTGAATAAACTGAATAAACATCTGACTCACTAGCTAAATTCAGACTACTGTTATTATTTCTGTCTATTACTTCTGTCAGTTTCACATGATCTGTAATGTGCCCTTTCCACAGTCCTCCGCTGTCTTGGCATTCCAGCCAGATGTATCACGAATTACTCATCTGCTCATGACACTGATGCAAACATTTCTGTGGATTACCTTTTCAACGATCAACTTGAAAGTATGTCTGAAGGCAAGAAGGACTCCATATGGTGAGTTATGATAACCACGTTCAAGCTCTAAACCCCTTCTGTATGACAACAGTTGTCTCATTTTTGCCTATTTTTATTTCTCCTAAGCAATCTTTAGAAAAACATCTGAGAACAAAGTTAAACTCCATGAAATTTCCTGAGTTACTAAGGAGCAACTCTGAGCAATAATGATTTTCTATGTAGTCCCTGACCTGTGAGTTTCATCCTTGTTTATCAGGAATTACCACTGTTGGGTTGAGTCCTGGATGAAACGCAATGACCTCCCAGAAGGTTACGATGGATGGCAGGTGCTAGATCCAACTCCTCAAGAAAGAAGTGATGGTAAAGCTTTACTCTTTTAAAGTATAAAAAGCAAGAACATCCAGAGAACTACTACTTTCTCATACTTCCCACTTATTATATATATTAGCTTGTGGATATACCTCTACCATGTTCTTACAGGAATCTTCTGCTGTGGGCCTTGTCCAGTCCATGCAGTCAAGGAGGGAGAGCTGGGGATGAAGTACGACACCCCATTTGTGTTTTCTGAGGTGAATGCTGATCTGATTATCTGGATTGTTCATCCAGATGGAGAACGAATTCAAGTGTCCCAAAACAGTAAAGTTATAGGACGGAACATTAGCACTAAGAGTGTTTATGGAGACTTCAGAGAGGACATTACTGCTAACTACAAATATCCTGAAGGTAAAAAAGCATTCTGTTCTAAATTCTGTTCTAATATTAAAGTTAATTTTCTCCTTGTCACGCTAGGTTGCAAATAAAGTTCAGAGATTAGATCTCTCAACTTTATTTGTGCATCAGTATACAGTAGTCAGCATTTGAAGTGGATCAAAACCTTTCATCAAATTTGTCTTAAAACCAGAACAATATCCATTCTTGTCTTAGGACAACTTTGATTAACTTTTTTGATCCATTTCAACTGAAAATATAAACAAAGGAAACTAGGTCAAACACAGAGAACTAGAATAAAACTTAAACAGAACCGAACATACACATGACATTATCCCCCCTTCCAAAAGGCGCCACCTTGCGCTGTACAAGAACTAAACTCCAACAGGGAAGGTAGAGGCTTAGGAGGTGAACATGGAGCTGGAGAGAGACATGACCAAGGGGAGGCTGACTAAGGGAACCACCACAGAAGAGATGAAAGGAGACAAGAAGCCAGGGCAGAGATGAAGGAAAGTCAGGATGCAGACCCACGGTGGAGTCGAGGGAGGGCAGAGCCATGATAGCGTCTTGAGAGGCAAACTTCTACCGCTTTTCCACTGGGGCTGGTGCTAGAGCTTGGCCATGGGTGGCACTCGTTCAGAACCATCTTATGTTTCCACTGGCAGGAAGCAGAATCCTCTACGTCACCAACATGAAACCAGAATAGCTTGTTATCCCTTGCAGAAGGAGAGCGTTGATCTTTTCTGCTGACCACTACTGAACTGTCTGTAGTGGAAGCTCTGGCTACTGATGTCATAAGTTCCTGTGTTTGAGACCAGCATAGTTTCAGGGCCAGTTCGATCTGGGCACCGGGCCAGGATTTTTGGGAGTGGTAAAGCACAGCGCATTTCCCAATTGGGCTACAGCACCAGCCCAGGTGAAAAAGGAATAGGAACAACTAAGATGAAGCCAAAGGAAGTGGAGAGCCAGGCAAAGCCAAGGTGAAGCCGGAGGGAAGGAAGAGCCCAATTGAGCCAGAGGGATGGAAGGATGATGGGTAGCCAGAGGAGTGAAAGATTATGGTGGAAGCAGGTCAACAACTGACCAAGGCGGAGACAGAGGGACGAGGGAGCCTGGTGGAGTCCAAGAATGGATGGAACCTACCGGAGCCGAGGGAGAGGTGAAGGGTTGGAGGGCCGAGATGGAGTCCAGGGCTCTGAGGCCTGAAATGGAGCCAGGGGATCCTCATTCCAGGGCAAAGCTAGAGACGGGAAGATCTGAGACGACTCCACACGGGAGAGTTGTGACAGAGGAGGAGCAGAAGAACTGAAAAATGGATGAGAAGGCAGGGGAGGGAGGCTGGGTGGGAGCATCAACAATGACACTGACTTGGTACAGGGTGGAACCAGACGAGACACAGGAGATTCATGGCTTGGCGGAACCAGCAGAGACGTGGTAGATTCAGGGCTGGGTGGAACCAGGTGAGACACAAGAGATTCAGGACTTGGCGGAACCAACGAAGAGATTCAGGGGTGGGTGGAAGCAGTGGAGGCACAGGAGATTCAGAGCTGGGCGGAATTAGTATAGACACAACAGATTCAGGGCTGGGTGGAACCACAGACACTAAAAGTGCATGTGCAAGACTCGGTGCAGGGTGAAAAAAGGTGAAAAAAAACCTCACTCTCCCAGTTAATTAGGGGCTCAAAGTCCAGCACATCTAATTTCACCTTAGCAGAAGGGACATGTCTCCATTCTATCCCCTCATACTCCACCAGTATTCCCTCAGAAATTAACACTGTTGCTGGTTCACACACCTGGTTATGCCTCTCGTTAGGCTTGGACTCCATGGCGATGGTTGGCTCAGTCTTAATTACTGGCTTGTTTATCGAGGTAGGCTCAGGCTAGTCAATTGCCAGGGTGCTGGTGGTGGCAGATAGTGCACTGATCTCCTCCTTGCTCTTGCAGAAGGTAAATGGGATTTTGTTGCAAACACAGGGCTTAAATACACTGAAACAAACCAATCAAACAGGTGCAGACACTAATCAAATCTGTGAGTAACTAAGATAACAAACTAGTGGCGGGAAAATAGGAACAAAGGAAACTAGGTCAAACAAAGAGAACGACAACAAACCAAAAAAGAATATTCTACTTGTTACTTTTGTCTGACTAAATTGTGACATTCTGATATTAATCACATTCAAATCTTTGTCCCACCACAGGATCGGGGAAGGAGCGAGAGGTTTATAAAAAGGCAGGAAGACAAATTACCCAAAAGAATGAAGGCCCAGGACAGCTTGAGCTTTTCATTAAGCATGCCCCAGCTATTCATGGGACAGACTTCGACGTGTTCATAGAGGTGTATAATGCTGGTCTGGAGGACACAGATGCACAGCTCACAGTCACATTGAACGCAATAACCTACAATAGTATCCACCGTGGAGAGTGCCAGAGAAAGACATCCTCTCTCACAGTGCCAGCTCACAAAGGTACAACTAGAGAACTTGGAGAGTATCCTGTTTTTTTATCTATAGCAATTTTACTTCTTTTTGTGCCCTTTTATAATAAATTAAACACTATCTTTACATCACTTCACAGCTCATAAAGAAGTACTGCGACTTCAGTATGACCATTATGGGGCGTGTGTGTCAGAACATCACATGATAAGGGTCACAGCCCTCCTCCAATCCAGTGATCAAAACAACATCATCCTACAAGAAATCAACATCCCCTTGAAAATGCCAGTGCTTAATATCAAGGTGATTAACTGTTCTTTTAATAATAGCACTGTGTAATTGGCTTTACCAATTTTAACCATTGTCAAATGTTATTTGTTCTACATTTCAGATTGTTGGAAAAGCGATCATATCACGTAAATTGACAGCACACATCTCCTTCACCAATCCCTTGCCTGTTAATCTTCAAGGAGGCGTGTTTACCATGGAGGGAGCAGGACTAACAGAAGCGAAAGAAATAAAAACACAGTATGTACTCATTCTGAAAATAATACAGAGCATGTACTAGACATTAAATGAATTTTTAACCCCAAAATAAATATTCCTGAAAATGTACACACCATCAGGCCATCCAAAATGTAGATTAATTAGTTTTTTCATCTGAACCGATTTGAGAAATTTGGAACTACATCACTTGTTCATCCATTGGATCGTCTAGAGTGAATGGGTGCCGTCAGAATGAGAGTCCAAACAACTGATAAAAACATTACAATAATACACACATTATCCACATGACTGGATATTATGTTTTTATCGGCTGTTTGAACTCTCATTTTGGCGGCACCCATTCGCTACAGAGGATCCAGTAGTGAGCAAATGAAGCAAATTTCTCTAAATCTGTTCCAATAAAGAAACAAAATCATGTTGGATGGCCTAAGGGTAGTACATTTTCAGCAAATTGTAATTTTTGATTGAGCTATCTCTGTATCCATTAGCCGCATCAGATATGATCTAAGACATCCAAGTTTTGGTTGACTGTTAATGTCTATATGTCTCTCTTTCCCTAGTGGTAAGATTGAACCTGGTCAGGCTGTGACGGTTAAATTCTCCTTCAAACCCACCCGTGCTGGCCTGAGGAAACTGCTTGTCGACTTTGATTCGGATAGACTGAAAGATGTAAAAGGCGAAGCAACTATCATCGTTCGGGAAAAAAAGAAGCAAAATAGGAACATTCTCCCAGAATTCTAGACAAGGATGTACAATCCAAAGAACCATAAATAACTTAGTGTGTAGTAAATGTTACATTTATTGCATTATATGCGACTTGCGGACAGTTGTTTTGCTTGTTACATATTTTGTTTGTTATTTGTTTATACAAAGAGTCTGTAACATTTCCTTTATAATTGTTTTATGACTTGATATCTTTGCATGCTTTCATACAGACTTTGAATATAAGATCTACAAAAGCTATTTTTCTACATGTAAAATGCCCAGTCATATACACGCTAGCTTTTATTTTAAAAGGTTTGATCTAATAACAATTTTGAAATCAGTGTTTGTTGATATTTTCAGTATTATGCTGTTGTTGTGTGTGATGTAAATGTTTCATAGTAATAATTAAAAATATGCATGTAAATATGACTGTGGAATATATCTTGTTGACTTCATTTCCTATAAACAACTGCACTACCAGTCAAAAGTTTCTGAACAGTAGGATTAGTAATGTTTTTTAAAGAAGTCTCTTCTGCTTCTGCTCTGCTTATTTGATCCAAGTGCAGCAAAAACAGTAAAATTTTGAAATATTTTTACTATTTTAAATAAAACTAATTTTTTGTAAATATATTTTAAAATGCAATTTAAAATGCAAAGCTAAATTTTCAGCACCATTACTCCAGTCTTTAGTGTCACATGATCCTTCAGAAATCATTCTAATATGCTGATTTGCTGTTCA
Organism: Labeo catla; assembly: GCA_012976165.1. Classification (NCBI taxonomy): domain Eukaryota; kingdom Metazoa; phylum Chordata; class Actinopteri; order Cypriniformes; family Cyprinidae; genus Labeo; species Labeo catla. The sequence continues at coordinate 373,776 of VONZ01000408.1, forward strand.
AGAAACATTTATTATTATTATTATTATTATTATCAGTATTTAAAACAGTTGAGTAATTTTTTTTAAGATGCTTTGATAAATAGAAAAATCCAAAGACCAGCATTTATCTGAAATAAAAAACTTTTCTAACATTATACACTATACCATTCAAAAGCTTGAAGTCAACGATAATGATAATAAATGTTTTTTGAGCAGTAAATTAGAATATTAGAATGATTCCTGAAGGATCATGTGACTGGAGTGATGATGCTAAAAATTCAGCTTTGAAATCACTGGAATAAATTACATTTTAAAATATATTCAAATATAAAATAATGAAAATATTTCAAAACTTAGCTGTTTTTGCTGTACTTTGAATCAAATAAATGCAGGCTTGGTGAGCAGAAGAGACTTCTTTAAAAACATTAAAAATCGTACTGTTCAAAAACTTTTGACTGGTAGTGTACATCACCACAGTGGAAATAAAATATCAGTGAAAAGTTATTTTACGTTTAACTAGATATTATAATGTATGCTTGCACACTTGACCTTGCATTTGTACCTTTTGACAAATGGAACTGGGAACTTAAGAAAAAAGGTAACTTATTAGATAACTAGAATAGCTAAAGAGTAACTTTAACTAGCAACCAGGTGACATTTATTACAGGTAGTCTACTTTTCTGAGTAAATAAGTTTAAGTGCCATTATTGTCATGTGAATGATCAACTTTTCATATGGCTTAAAACTAATATCTATTTTCTACTAATGTTGATCCCTTATGAAAATGGCAATGCGGAGTTTATGCATAAACAAGATCGCCATCTGCTGTGAGGAAATGCTTACTGATAACCTGATTACCCTGCTAACCAAATATACAAAATCAAAAGTACACTGTTTCATTGTTTAATGTTAAATGTTTGTCTTGCTTTGTATTGTGCAAAATCATCTACCCTTCTGTCACAGTGCATCATGATATTTTACCGCTTAATCCATTTGGGCGCTACTATTAATAATAATAATAATAATAATAAAATATAATATAATAATAATAATAATAATAGGAATGTTTATAAACCAGGAGAGAGAAAACAATAAAAAAGACTGAAAATCACGTTTGTAAGATGAAAGTAATAAAAATATTAAAACATAAAAATATCACTGCACTGTTACTTCATTGCATCTTTCAGTAATGTCTTTTACGCGATTGACATATCCAGGCTCGTCTGTTTTGTTCGACAGCATCCTAAACCGGTAGAAACTACGTACACTGAAACATTAATATTTACAATTTTAGGCTAACATAATTATTTTCTTAAACATTGGCTATATATATATTTATAGCAATGGTGTCGCTTTGATTGATTCTGGAAGAAGAAATGTTTATAAACCAGGAGAGAGAAAACAATAAAAAAGATTGCAAATCACGTTTGTAAGACAAGATGAAAAATAATAAAAATATTAAAAAATAAAAATATCACTGCACTGTTACTTTATCATTGCATCATCCAGTTCTGTCCTTTCCGCGGTTGACATATCCAGGCTCGTCTTTATTTTGTTCGACAGCATCCTAAACCAATAGAAACGACGTACACTGAAACATCAATATTCCTGAACCAATCATCTACGTTGTGGGCGGTGCTTCTACGCTCTTTTACTTTCAACCGGCGTGGAAAGTAGTGTGACTGGCTGCTGATCCCGGTTACAAGATTGTTATTCGTAAGTTTAATTAGATTTCCATATATTTTATTACGTTATTTATCGTTGTTTTTTATTACATGTCTTTCTGACCTGTATCGCGGGACCATATGAATCTAAATAAATGCTGTTTCAGTGCATGACTGGCTTGTCAGCTTAGCCTTGTCTCGTGCTTAGGGAAACATGCGGTTGTAAAATAAATCTGAAACACTGAATCATCCAACACTCTTTGTAAATAACTATAATGACTATGTTACTTATATTATATTCAATACAATGCAAATCCGGATGGAGATGTTGATGTGCTAGTCAGCACTAGCTTGCATCATGCTTGTGGTCTATAGGGGTTCGGCCTATGTCAGTGCACTAGTTAATGCAGTGCAGTAAAAAAATCAGATTCCAGTTTTCATATATATGTGGAAGTTGTAATGTCATTTACGTGCATACGGCTCTGTATACTTTAGAAAGAGATCTTGCAGATATTATATTCTCATTATATTAATATATAATATATATTACCTCCTCTAGGATCATAGAGCATCATCTATGGCTCTTCATCTCACTTTTTTATGTGCCAAAGCTTTCTTCTGTTGTAAGGTGAAGCTTAGTGTGTGCAGGCCTTGGTTTGTTGATTTGCTTTGCTCACTAATTTTGGTGCATCATGTCAAGTGCCTGGTTCTTATGATCCTTCATGAAGCATTGCCAGATGCACTGCATCATGCAGTATTGTTTTACATTTATAATCAGGGCTTAAGAATAAGGATGAGTCCTGTCAGCATTTCCTTTTGGTTTATTTCTTTGAAAAATCCTTTGAGATGGTCTATTGATTCGCCAGGTGTGTGTTGCTTGTTTTTGAGTTATTTGCAGCAGTCTTTGCCAGGTTTCTCCTTTAAGAGTTTTAATCTTAGGGTTGGAAGGGATATTAATATGTTAATGAAACACTACTAAATAAGAGCAACTGCGGTGAGTACTGCACGTTCAGCAGATTTACATTTATCACAAGCTCTCGTGTAAACCGGCTTAGAAATTAGGCAATATAACAAAGGTGATTCATCGTAAGGAATTTTTTTCATGATGCATGTGTGTGACTTTGAATGTCAAATTTTAATTATTTAATTATGAATTGTATTAACCTTAGAGGCATAATTCAGAGTTGGCTGAAAATTATAGTAATTTATATTAGTAAAATAAATAAATAAATATCAGCATTTCATCCAGGAAAGATGGTTTATTTGAATCTATAAATGTCACTGAGTGTGGGTTTTTTGATTTAAAGTTTGATGATTTAATTATGCCTTTAAAAAAAGGTTATGACTTGTGTCATGGAAGCATAATTTAGCGTAGGTTGAAAATTCTAATGTCAGTAGTTTTATTCAAGAAAGATGTGTTATGAATCTCTGTCAGAGAGTTTAATTGGTGTTGTTTTGTAAAGAAATACGTAATTTCTAATTAATCGCATCTAAAATAAAACGTTTTGTTTACATAATATGTGTACTGTGTATATTTATTATGTAAATATATATAAATACAAACACATACAGTATATATATATTGAAAATGTATTTACATACATATTTATATTCATATAATTTATATTATATATAAATGTATTTAATATATAAACAACATATTTTTCCTGTGTATATATATATATATATATATATATATATATATAAATACAGTTCACACATACATATTATGTAAATAAATCATTTTTGATGCGATTATTCACAACTAGTAATTTCATTAATAAATTATATGCATTTTTTTATTATTATTTTTTACAGTAAAAATTGACAGGACAAGTAAAAAGTTGGTACTTATTGCTGAGATGCTTGACTGTAGATCAAGTTTAGCTCTATTTTTATGTCCACGTCATTATAGCAAGGAAATTCTGGTTCTCTGTGTGTAGATGTTGAAGCAGTGTACTACTTTTTTGTCAACAGATGCGGTTTCTGGCATGCATGGCTTGAGTGTTTATGAGTTGACTTTGGGAAAAGATGTCTTGATGTTTTGGATTAGTTGTTATGGGAGTGGTGCTGTAATTACTCCAGGGAATGTCTTTTGTTTGCTGCATACTAGCTCCACCTGCTGAGGAACTTGCTGTTATCATTTTCGACAAGGAATATGGTTTCTAAATTCCAGGCTAAGTGTTTGATTTAATCAAGGTTTTTAATCAACATTTTTATATTTATTGCTAATGCTCAAACAATCATGGTTCAGTTTACCCATATAAAGAAAACATTTAGTTATGTGTTTTGCCCTTAGCTTAATTTCTCTGCATGTCAGAGTGGATTTGCAAGCTTTGCTTCCTCACTAACTAGATTCTTCCCTCACATGCCTCAGTATTAATATGGTGATCGTGAGGTGTGCGTGATGTTCTTATAGGCCGCAGGTGTCCATAACAGATTCTTTAATTGTTAGCGGTTAACAGCACCGCAAAGCAGCTGCATGTTTTCTCCACCCGCTGTTTTGGTATAACCGGTTTCTGACTCGCTGTGTGTTTGTATGTATCTCTAGTCCCCTGAGAAAAACACAACCAGCATGGACTCTTCACTGACTGCTGCACAGATCCGTGAGAAGTTCATAGACTTCTTTCGCCGCTATGAGCACCAGTACGTGCACTCGTCATCCACCATTCCACTTGATGACCCCACTCTGCTCTTCGCCAATGCTGGTATGAACCAGGTATGAAGATTTGAACCTAGTTACAAAAATGGACATAACATAAGTGCCTAGTTGGTTAAAGAAAAAAAATTGTTTTTATAGTTCAAGCCCATATTCCTGAACACCATCGACCCGTCCCACCCTATGGCCAGACTCCATCGTGCTGCAAACACACAGAAGTGCATTCGTGCCGGCGGCAAACACAATGACCTTGATGATGTGGGCAAAGACGTGTACCATCATACTTTCTTCGAGATGTTGGGCTCTTGGTCCTTTGGAGATTATTTCAAAGTAAGAGATGAATAGAAATGCGTTACATACTGTAAAATCATGGTGTATTGCCTCATAGTATTGATGCTTCTATATTTGAAATAGTTACAGTTGAAGTCAAACGTTTACATACACCTTGCAGAATCTGCAAAATGTTAATTATTTTACCAAAGTAAGAGGGATCATATAAAATGCATGTTATTTTTTTATTTAGTACTGACCTGAATAAGATATTTCACATAAGATATTTACTGAGTCCCTCAGTTGTCCTTAGTGTGAAAAGATGGATCTCAAAATCATACAGTCATTGTTAGAAAAGGTTCAAATACACAAAAATGCTGACAAAGATTTTGTGGGACCTAATGTTTTTTTCTGAAGAACAGTGGGCAGTTTAACTGTTCAGGACAAACAAGGGACTCGTGAACAACTTTTACTAAACAAAAAAAATACACAGCTTTGAATCATTCAGGTATTAACACAGTATTAAGAATCAAGTGTATGTAAACTTTTGAACAGGGTCTTTTTTTTTTTTTTATATAAATTCAACTATTATTTTCTCTTGTGGACTATATGTAAACATCTTTTATGTGAAATATCTTATTCAGATCAGTGCTAATTAAAAAATAACATGCATTTTGTATGATCCCTTTTGTACAATAATTAACATTTTGCAGATTCTGCAAGGTTTATATAAACTTTTGACCTCAACTTTATGTGCTGATAAAATTATAAATGGAAAACATTGCATTCCTTTATTTCTTTCTTGCTCACTCTGTCTCTAGCACCTGGCCTGCGAGATGGCACTGGAGCTGCTGACGAAAGAGTTTGGCATACCGATTGAACGACTCTATGTGACTTATTTTGGTGGTCATGCTGACGCAGGCCTAGAGCCTGACTTGGAGTGCAAGCAGATCTGGCTGGACTTGGGGTGAGTACAGAATTTGTACAAGGTTTGTTTAATTATTGATGTGATGATGTTTAAATATTTCTTGTTTATCTTCACTCTGTCTCAGAATGGAGGAGAGCCGTATTCTGCCAGGTAGTATGAAAGATAATTTCTGGGAGATGGGGGACACCGGTCCATGTGGACCCTGCAGCGAGATCCACTATGATCGCATTGGAGGCAGAGATGCCGCCCACCTGGTCAATATGGATGACCCTAATGTGCTTGAAATCTGGAACCTGGTGTTCATCCAGTTTAACAGGTAAACTACTGCACCGTGCTAACTACAGGTAACAATGGTAAATAGTTTTAATAAAAGGCAGCAATATGCATTGAACATGCATATGGTTTCTCTTTGCAGAGAATCGGAAACTGTGCTAAAGCCTCTGCCCAAGAAGAGCATTGACACAGGGATGGGACTGGAGCGCTTGGTCTCTGTACTGCAAAACAAGATGTCCAACTACGACACTGACCTGTTCATCCCTTATTTTGAAGCCATTCAGAAGGTAAACTCATAGAAATGCATAGAGAACATGACTAAATTTTCTTTTGCACGTAACTAAAAAGAATTTTCCTGGTTCTCAGGGCACAGGTGCCAGGCCATACACAGGAAAGGTGGCCGCAGAAGACACAGATGGTATTGACATGGCATACCGTGTCCTGGCTGATCACGCTCGCACCATTACCATTGCACTGTCTGACGGTGGCAGACCTGATAACACGGGCAGGGGGTGAGATGATTGTGTTATTATGTGCAGAGTAATTGACATATATAACCCTGGACCACAAAACCAGTCACAAGTAGCACTGGTATATTTGTAGCAGTGGCCAATAATACATTGTATGGGTCACAGTTATCAATTTTTCTTTTATTTTTGTGTTTGCAGCTATGTGCTGAGGAGGATTTTGCGTCGTGCTGTGCGATACTCTCACGAGAAGCTGGGTGCACAGAAGGGCTTCTTTGCTTCTTTAGTAGATGTGGTGGTCGAGTCACTGGTAAGGCCTTTACCTCTCAGACAGTATATTACTTCCTTCTGATTTTATGTGCACTAGTATTCCCTGTTCGCAGCTTTGACAGTGATACAAAGTGGCAGCTGCTGAAACATTGAAATGCTCTTTAATTAGAAACATCTCTCTGATGGCCATTTAATGGTTCATTGCTCTTTACAGGGTGATGCTTTCCCAGAGCTGCGCAAGGATCCTGATATGGTAAAAGACATCATCAATGAGGAGGAGACACAGTTTCTCAAGACTCTTAGCAGGGGACGCCGTATCCTGGACCGCAAGATCCAGAGTCTTGGAGACAGCAAGACTATACCAGGTAAAGCACAGAATAACACAAAAAAAACCATAACTAGTTTTGTGACATGCTTTTAAAAATAAAACGCTCGTCATCTATTTTCCTAAATTTATATTCAGAATTGTTTACAAGTCTTAGAGAAGCTTTAAAACTTTATTCTTTTAAACGAATACAATCTGAGTTATATTAAAAAATGTCCTGGCTCTTCCAAGCTTATTATGGCAGTGGGTTTCAAGATTTTTAATAGATTTGTTCACTTCACTTCCAAAACAAAAATTTACAGATGATTTACTCACCCCCTTGTTATCCAATATCTTGATGTCTTTAGTAAAGAAATTGTTTTTTTAAATTGTTTTATTTGTGGGCACCATAGAAGTCCACTATATGGAGAAAAATCCTGAAATGTTTTCCTCAAAAAACAAGAAAGACATGAACATCTTGGGTGACAAGGGGGTGAGTAAATTATCTGTAAGTTTTTGTTCTGGAAGTGAACTAATCCTTTAAGTACAATAAAGTGCATCCATCCATCATAAAAAATACTTCACATGGCTCCAGTGGGATAAAGGCCTTCTGGAGCAAATCAATGTTTGTTTAAGAAAAATATGCATATTTAAAACTTTATAACCATATTTTTAAGCTTCCGCTAAATGTCGTATGCACATTCACAAGATTGAATTAGGGAGTTTATTCCTCATTTTTTCCCCCTTATTGCTAAAATCCACTGCAAATCCACATTCTAAAGCTGGTATTTAATTTTTTTTCCTTGTTTTTGTGCAGGTGACACAGCCTGGCTGCTGTATGACACTTATGGTTTTCCTCTGGACCTCACTGCCCTGATCGCTGAGGAAAGAGGAATGGGAGTGGACATGCAGGCCTTTGAGGATGAGAAGAAAGCTGCTCAGGTTTGAATGAGTTCATTCTTTCATGCAGTGCAATTTCCATTTAGCACAGAATAATTTCACAGTTATAAAAAGACACTACCAGAACTTGGTGGCACTGATTTCAGTGTTTAAAAGCACTAATTTAAGAGCACTGTTAAATGTAATCTCTCAGAATGAAAATCCATCTTTCGTACTTTCAATTATAATGTTGTGGTACAAATATTCACTTGTAGCTTTTTATTTTATTTTGACAGTTTTATTTATTAATATATGTATTTTTTTACATTTACAAAATAGAATAGATTAAAGGGATAGGTCAACCGAAAATAAAAATGGTTTCATTAATTACTCACCCTCATGTTGTTCCAAACCCATAAGACCTTCGTTCATCTTCAGAACACAAATTAAGATATTTTTGATGAAATCCAAGAGCTCTCTGACCCTCCATAGACAGCAAGGGTACTAATCTGGTCAAGGCACAGAAACGTAGTAAGGACGTTGTTAAAATTGTTATTTTTGTTTTCTTTGTGCATTCTCGTGGCTTCATAAAATTATGGTTCAAACACCGATTACTACCTTTCAGGGCCTTAAACGTGTCAGTTGCATTGCTGTCTATGCAGGGTCAGAAAGCTCTTGGATTTCATCAAAAATATCTTAATTTGTGTTCTGAAAATTAAGGTCTTACAGATTTGAAATGACATGAAAGTGAGTAATTAATGACAGAATCTTCATTTTTAGATGAACGGTCCCTTTACGGCAAAGCCAATCTAGTTGTCAAAATAGGTTAAATAGTTAAAATCCTGTATCAGCTGAGATATATCCAATATTAACTGGTAATAAGTCTAATTAAAAATGTCTGTGCACACAGTTGAAATCTCAGGGCAAAGGCTCTGGGGATGAAGATCACATCATGCTGGACATCTACGCCATTGAAGAGCTCAGAAACAAAGGTGTCACTGCCACTGATGACAGCCCCAAATACAAGTACACTTCAGATGATAACGGCAACTATGGTACAAATTACACCTTTGCTATTCCTCTTGATTTTTACGGTTTGATTATGCGTAGGTTTTCATGCTTGTGACATTGTGTGTCCCTCTCAGAGTTTGAACAGGCAGTAGGCACCGTGCTGGCTCTCAGGCGAGAGCGTGCATTCGTTGATGAGGTGACCACAGGTCAAGAGTGTGGAGTGCTGCTCGACAAAACCTCTTTCTACGCCGAGCAGGGTGGCCAGAGCTTTGACGAAGGCTACATGCTCCGAGAAAACGACTCTGCTGAGGATGTAAGAAACTGAGAGTGCTTGTACTAAGAAGCTGAACTGCATGATTTAGTTATGCTTCATGATGCTGTCATGTTTTATTGTGCTGTTTCAGAGGATGGAGTTCACTGTGAAGAATACTCAGGTGCGTGGAGGGTACGTGCTGCATATTGGTACGGTATACGGCACACTGAAGGTTGGAGACCGCCTAACTCTACATGTGGACGAGGTATGTTACAGTTCTGTCATTGATTTTGGGAATGTTTTACAGTACTTCTGCTTTTACAAGGAAAATAGAAACAGGGTGAATTGCATAGGGCCCTATGAAATTTTTTTTGAAATTTTTTTTTCAAAAATTGTTTTGTATTTATGTAAGTATTTTTGCACTTAAATATTCACATACACTAGTCCATATTGCGTTTTGATTAAAGCGCAGTGACCTACTTTTGATTTATATGAAATTCCGTGACATTCCGCATTATGCAGTAAATCCCACTTTTATGATTGGATTCCGCTATTCTGTTCACGTTTTCCACATCGTGCAAATCATAGGGCCCTACCTTCAAAAACTTTTATAGCATCTGGTTTAGACAAAAAAGAGATGACTTGACACATAAGATGTTATATAGAATGCAACACCATTCCCCTCTTTCTCTCTGTGTCTCAGGCTCGTCGTAGGCCCATCATGAGTAACCACACTGCCACACACATCCTTAACTTTGCCTTGCGTTCAGTGCTGGGAGAGGCAGATCAGAGGGGCTCTTTGGTTGCTCCAGACAGATTGCGCTTTGACTTCACAGCTAAAGGAGCAATGACTACGGATGAAGTGCGGCGCACAGAAGAGACTGCCTCAACCATGATTCGTGACACCAAGGTCAGACCCATTTATCAGACTTGCACTTTTTAATCAAACACTTTGTATTCATACTGCATGTATTCACAGTGCAGATATTCTGAAAACAGAACAGCAAAGCTCTTTTTCAATAAGTTAGTTGAATACAGATATAGAGCTTACGTGTCCTTGAAAACACTAAGATGCTCTGTATGTTTTTCTTCAGTCGGTCTATGCCCTGGATGCCCCCCTTGCAGCAGCTAAAGCCATCCAGGGTCTGCGGGCAGTGTTTGATGAGACGTACCCTGATCCTGTTAGAGTGGTGTCTATTGGCGTCCCAGTGGAGGAGCTGCTGGCCGATCCAAACAGCCCTGCAGGCTCACTCACCTCCATCGAGTTCTGTGGTGGAACGTAAGAACATCAAAGTTTAATATTATAAACTTTTAATATTGCATAAATAGGCCAGCATCTAGTTTTCCAGGAATATGAATATAAATATAAATATGAACTTTCTATGTAGTATTCTATATACTCATATTCATGAAATTTTGATTACTAATGTTTTTTTTTGTTTGTTTGTTAATGGAATTAATGTTTAAGAAAGCAATGTATTTCCTTCAGCCCTAATGTGTTTTACGTTTGATCATTTTTACCCATAGGCACTTGCAGAACTCTGGTCACGCTGCACCATTTGTGATCGTATCAGAGGAGGCCATCGCTAAAGGAATCAGGAGGATTGTGGCAGTGACTGGAGCAGAGGCTCAGAAGGTTAGAGGAGACGGGACCAACATAAATATGCACTTTTGTTTTTAACTGATACTTTTTAGTATCCGATGTAGGGTTGGGAATCTAGAACTGGTTTTCGCTGTCTGATTTGAGTATGGTATGAAAGAAAGATGTGACATAATACAAGGATTAAATATGTCTATTGTGGTGTCCTTGCTGTTTGCACACAGAGTCTGGCTAGTGTAGTGTGATTGACAAACAAAAGATTGTTTTAAGCCAGTTCTATTTAATGAATCAGCCATGAAGACTCACAAAGAATGTGCTTTATAATTGTGAGAGTTAATTCAATGTAATTATTGACTGATCATTCATGTAAATACACATTCAGAACAATAGTTTTGTTTTTTTTTTTAGTAGGACTAAATTATTGGAAGCAGAATTTTTAAAGGGATAGTTCACCCAAAAATGTAAATTATCTTCAAGCCATACTAGATGTATATGACTTTCTTCTTTTTAGAGGAATACAATTGGATTTTTATCCATGGACGGATTGCACTTTATTAAACATTAAAATCTTAAAAGCCATTTGCTGACATGATAAAGCCTGGAACAATTTTTTTTTTTCAACTCTGATTGTATTTCTCTGAAAGAAGAAAGTCATATACACCTAGGATGGCTTGTGGGTGAGTTGTTTTAGGTGAACTATCTCTTTAAGTTCCTAGATTCTCATTTCTAATAGTTCTTGACAGACGGATGTTTGTGTTGTCAGGCCCAGAGGAAAGCTGATGCACTTAAGTTGGAACAAGATGCCATGGCAGAGAAAGTAAAAGCTCAGACCAATCCCAATAAAGATATTCAGAAAGAGATTGCTGATATGACAGAGGTGAGCTCAACTCTTGCCTGTCTAGAATCAGTGGTGTCTGATTATGCCCTTTAAGTGAAACTGAATCTGTGTATGCATATATTCAGTCCCTGGGCACTGCAGTCATCTCTCAGTGGCGCAAGGATGAGATGAGGGATTCCCTGAAAGGTCTTAAGAAGATCATGGATGACCTGGACCGTGCCAGCAAGGCTGATGTACAGAAGAGGGTAAGAGAAGATGATTCAGATGTCTGATAGTTAGTCACTGAGATTATTGGAAAATCTCCATTGCGAACACATTATGGTTTTAATTTTAGGTCCTGGAAAAGACAAAGGAGATCATCGAAAGTAACCCCAACCAACCTCTGATCGTGATGGAGATGGAGAATGGAGCATCTGCAAAGGTAACACTTTTATTGTCTTTTTCGAATTACAAGTCTATACTTGAACTGAATTAAATTTCGTAATTGTCTGCAGTGAAAGTCTTAATGATTTGTATGCGTCCAAAGGCTTTGAATGAGTCTCTGAAGCTGCTGAAGACAAATTCACCACAGACTGCTGCTATGCTTTTTGCTGTGGACAACGATGCTGGGAAAATTATCTGCTTGTGCCAAGTGCCTCAGGTAAACATGTTAGAGAGAATTGCTTATTCTGTAAGATGGCTGAGGGCTCTTTTGAAATATTTAATGATATCTACTTTGAAACATAAGATTTTCTTTTTGAAAGAAATAAATACTTTTAATCTGCAAGGACACATAAAAGGGACAGTGAAGACTTTTATATACAAATGATTTCTATGTCAAATAATTGCTTTTAACTATAAATTCATTAAAGACATAAAAGTAATAACTTGCCTTTTCTGTTTTCACATTTTTTTGTTTAATATTACTTTGACTTGCATGGTACTAGACGCAATAATGTATATGTATAGTGTCAATTAAAAATCAACAATTTCCTCTGGTTGTATTTTCAGGATGTTGCAAACCGAGGCCTGAAGGCCAATGAGTGGGTTCAGGAAGTGTGCCCTCTGCTGGATGGAAAAGGAGGTGGTAAAGACATGTCCGCCCAGGCCACGGGTAGAAACACAAACTCCATACAGGAAGCTCTGCAGCTGGCAAATGAATTTGCCCGCCTCAAACTGGGTGAAAATTAAGGAGAGGGCAAAAGAGAGATAGCCGTGTAGGTGTGGTTTAATCTTTAAAGAGGTCTTTAGTTAGGTCTTAACCTTCCTCCTGTCCTGTTCCAGCTCTGCTTACTGAATTTTCAAAACTGGACATTCCAGGCTGGAAAATGTAAAAACTGTACAGAAATGTGTCATTTGTCAATTATGGATGGGAAGGGAAAAAAATAGCGCCCGCTCACAGTAAATTGGAGCATTGCTGATGTCAACTGATCCATCAAGCCGTCCAAGCACATGGGCTGTGCATGCTTTGTGATTGGAATATTACATTTAGATTTACAGTTTAATGTTATTCTGCTAGCTAAAATCACCCTCATGGCCATTGTTATCATCCTGAGCATATGATGAGGAGAAAAATGATTGCCATTATCACTATTAGAAGGTGTCTTTTTATCATAAGGTTTTCCATTACATTTGTTGGATTGTTGGTCTGTCTCTGTAATGGGAGGGATGTGGTAATGATTCAGGAAAATTCATCAACTGTTAACCTTTAACTAGCTCTTCTAGCATCTGTTTTGGGAAAATGAGCCATTAATCACCTGTCACTTGTTAAAGGTAATAAAGTTTCAAATGCATAAATGACTTTTCATTGTTCTGTGGAGTGGTGTTCATTTAAACATGATTGTGATTAAAGCGCCATCAGTCGGCCATATTGGCGGCATTAAACATAATGCCACTGTGAACCGAACGAAACTTGCATATTTAGCTGATTTTTGCTGCTGAAAAAGATCAGTTATTGTCGTGTTTTGGGCTGTCCTAATCGGTCGGACTAGGAAAAACATTTGGAGTACTATGAACTGCAAAAAGTTTATAACAAATCAAGTAGAGGAGTGCAAAAAACTGTCTGATGAACAACATGTTTGTGGTTGGCCAAACTGAACCAGGATTTCCAGAGCAAGAATCTCGACAACATTCATGTTTGTTCTTATTTCCGATCAGGTAGGTGAAATATTGGGCTAGTATACTGCTAGTATGTATCTTTACCACCTGTTAACTTCAGTTTGTCAAAATATTGCACCCTTTCCCACTTACTAAGTCCTTCTCTATATGATTTAGCAGCTTCCACACATTTTTTCTGTGGTTCAGACAGCATAAATTAGCAGAACAACATAACCAGTAGTACATTCACATCCGAGTATCGCCAGTATGGCTGCACATCCAGGTAACTGACCAAATTGTGACACAAGTGCAAACCCTCTATAATAAATCAAATTTAGGTTAATTAGAGATTCATAATTATCATACTACTATTATTACATTATTGGTTACAGGTGCTCAACCATGTTAACTTATTTTGAACCAATATGACTATAATATTATTATGTATGATACATTCTTAACTCTTTAAACCTTTTCATTTTAAATAATATGTTTGTTGTAATGTGTTGTGTTTCATTAATTACATACCCTCGTGTCGCTCCAAACCCGTAAGACCTTCGTTCATCTTCGGAACACAAATTAAAATATTTTCGATGATAGTCTGTGTGACCTCAGTAGTTCAGCCTTAATTTTATAAAGCTACGAAAATACTTTTTGTGAGCAAGGAAAACAAAACAAAACAAAAATAACCACAATTTCTTTGCTTCCCTGTCAATCATCGACGCGCCTTTACAACAGTACCACACAAACCCGCGTTCTGACGTAGAACCCGGATGCACTGTGAATGCGCCTTAATAAATTATTGTAAAAAAAGTTGTTTACAAGAGTAAAATGACGCGTGCTTGTGCTCATGTATTGATAAAACATATACATGTACTTTATTTCCATTAAATCATTATTTAAATACTTAAGTTGCAATGAACATGTAGGCTACTGCATCAAATAAAGCAGATCTGAGGAGGAGCAAAATTGTTTACTAGTATACAAACGTCCTTGGACACAATGAGATTTTTAAACATGTTTATTTCTTACAGTAGCATAAAGATAAAAACGGTCCATAATTACACAAAGACTGAGGTTGTGAAAGGAAAGAAAGAGCACTGACCAATAGTCACTATATCAACACTAATGAGAAGTTAATGAGAGCAAACACAGTGGCACAGTGAGGATATGTACAGTCTGTGCTGAAGAGGGTTCCTTCATGAAGAACAGGATTCAACATTAAGTCTAAACACTGTAGCCTCATTTTATAACTTCATCTCAGGTTTTTTGCTGTCATTTTATTATTTCTTCAAATGGTATAGGGGAATCTACCGTAAAGCCTTTCAAAAAGTCAAAAAAACAAAATTGCATCATTCACTCAGTCTATCCTGGAGGCACAATCATGAGTATGATTGTGGAAAAAGCAGCAAAGAAAAAAAAAAAACAGGCTCTGTAATATTCATCTTACTCAGTACTTTAGAGCCTTCAACTTTGCATCCTATAATCCTACAAACAATTGAGCAAAAGATGATACAAAGCCCTAGAAAAAGCTCTCTCAGTGTGACAATAAGGATCCACAAAGACCGATAATTTAGTGCTGAGAACGTTGGCAAGAAGAGCATAAAGAAACAAGCCAATTTGGAATTGGTCTCGTCATGCAATTTGGCCACAGAACATTTCAAATGGAGAGAACAGAGAAGGTGGACATAATGTAGTCTTTCATGAATTGTTTGAGTAGGTTTGCCTGAATATCTCTCAGCAGGCTACGATCCTCCTGTGGCATGAAAACAAGAAGAGAAGCATCCCTCCTCGCCAACTAGTACCATCTAGGATTAATGAATACTGTTAAGAGAAATACAAGAACATCACGAGCGAACTTATTTTCCTTAATCCGTATTTTCTGAACAATACATAAACATCTAACAAACAAGTGGATTAGTAATGGAATAAAACTCTTTGGTGACCAACTGCGCATCTCAATATTTCAACCTATGAGAGGGCAGCCATCCTACGTATCTGTGATATTAGAATTTCACTGTGAAACGCCCAATAATAATCCCTCAGAATAGGCTTAAATATAATAAAGCCACTGCAGCACTGTTACATTTAATAATCACTCGGTATGTAACGGTCAAAAGACATTTACGCTTTATTGACAATGTGTAAAAGCACTTGGTGTGCCACAGGACTGGATTTTCTAAGGGAAGGAGACTTTTCCGAAGTGACAGTGAATGCAGGTAGGTAGCTCTTAAATTAAGAGGGGAGAAGGTTTTCAGGTGAGAGAGCTTTTCCCACCCTGATCCCGAAGGCACGGCGCTCAGCTTAGCTCAAAGTAGAACAGACAAGAGGATGAGGTGGTGGAGCACAGGAGAAGCCGTGAATCGTGTGTGGGTGGAGGACAGCTGGTGGGTAGACGATCCGTGCCCTATTTTAGAGCCCAGATTTGTGTGAGCGCGAATGTGTGTCAATAAATGCTCTGTAAGAAGACTAAAGGAACAATAGCTCGTGTGTATACGTCTTATAATGAGGTTAGCTGTGCTCTGGAGAGAGGACGTGTCCAGAAGCGAGGACAAGGCACGCAAGCATGTAACGTGTGTGCGTTTACACACTGAAATAGCTGATATGTCTACATTTTGAAAAAGAACTACTGCACCTGAAACTTAGACTAGGCTGAAGCAGAAAGCTACAGACCTGTGAAGGGACATGGTGATGGAAAAAAATATGAGATTAGAAGTAAAAATATATTTCAGTGCTTTTGTGTTTGCAGAACTTTTGTGTTTGAATGCAATGTTTTTCGAGGAAACGCATTTAGTGTGAGAACCCAAAAACACTGAAATATAATTTCTGTTCCCAGAGAAACTTTGTGTTAGTTTGCAAAATATTTGCGTTCCTCCAAGAAACGTCCAAGACACTTTTGAGTTGTTTGCAAAACCTTCGCATTACTTTGAGAAGCTTTATTTTCAGATGCAAACTCTTCAAAATTTGTACGAGCAAATATAAAGCTTCTTGGGAGAACGCAAACTTTTTTGGGAGGAAACACAAATATTTTGTAAGCTAACACACAGTTTCTTTGGGGAATGCTAACATTTTGCAAGAGAATGCGAAAGCATTGAAACACAATCCATTCCAAGAGAAACTTTGCATTAGCTGGCAAAATGTTTGCTTTTCCCAGAGAAACTTTGCGTTCCTTCACAAAACAGGTTCACTCCCCAAAACCTTCACGTTTTCCGGACATCGAGTTTGCACACAAACAAACAACTCAAAAGTTTTGCAAACTAACATAAAGTTTCTCAAGGGAATGCAAGCATTTTGCAAGCTAACGGAAATGTTCTTGGAGGAATGCAAACAATTTGCAAGCTATCGCAAAGTAAAACATTTACAAAAGAATGCAAAGGCATTGAAATATAATTTGCATTTCCCCAAGAGAAACTTTGCGTTAGCTTGGAAAATGTTTAAAATGTTCATTTTTCCCTAACAAAACATGTTTTCTTGCAACCCCGTTCTTTTTAGAAAGTTTACACACAAAAAACTCAGTTTTACAAGCCATCACAAAGTTTCTTGGAGGAACGCAAATATTTTGCAAAGTAAGATGAAGATTCTCTCAGTAATAAACATTTTGCAAGTTAATGCAAGGTTTCTCTGGGTACAACAAACATTTTGCAAGTTAACACAGAGCTTCTCTGGGTAACGCAAACATTTTGCAAAGCAATGCAAATTTTTTTAGAGGAACTTTGTGTTAGCTAGCAAAATGTTAACTTTTCCCAAAGAAACTTTGTGTTCCCTAAGAAAACTTTAGTTTGCTTGTGAAACCTTCCGGTTCTTCTTAGAAAGTTCAGACACAAATAAGCTCGCGCAAAGTTCCTTGGGGGAACGCATATATTTTGCAAAATAATGCAAGGTTTCTCTTGGGGAAAGCAATTATTTTGCAAAATAAAGCTATTCCTGCAGATTTGACAAGGTAGGTGCGGGTTTACTCTCTTTGCATTATTTTAATCTAATGCTTAAAGTTTCTCTGGGTAACAAACATAAATTAACTTAAAGTTTCTATTGAAAACACAAATATTTTGCAAGGTAACACAAAGTTTCTTAGAGGAACTTTAAGTTAGCTTGTAAATAGTTTACTTTTTTCAAAAAAGCTTTGCAGCTCACAAGTTTTGCAGGCTGATGCAAAGTTTCTCGGTGGAACGCAAATATTTTGCAAGGTAACACAAAGTTTTTCTGGGTAACAAACATTTTATGAATTAACTGAAAGTTTCTACTGAAAACAAATATTTTGCAAGGTAACGCAAAGTTTCTTAGAGGAATTTTAAATTAGCTTGCAAATTGTTTACTTTTTTCAAAAAAACTTTGAGTTCCCTAACAAAACTTTGTTTGCTCATAAAACCTTTCCATTTTTAGAGAATTCAAATCACAACCAAGTCAGAAGTTTTGCAGGCTGATGCAAAGTTTCTTGGTGTAATGCAAATATTTTGCAAAAGAACACAAAGTAGGTAGCGCAGGAACAAGGAACTTTGCTTTAGCTTGCAAAATGTTCACTTTTCCCAAATAAACTTTGTATTCCTTAACACAACTTTTGTTTGCTCACAAAACCTTCAAACACTAACTACTCAGAAGTTTTCAAAGCTAATGCAAAGTTTATTATACTATTATATAATATTTTATATGATATTTATCTATAATATTTTGAGAACTACTGTAAAGTTTCTCAGGGAAATGCAAGCAATTTGCTAGCTAGAACAATGTTTCTCAAGGGAATGCAAAAATTTGCAAGAAAATATACAAGCATTGAAATATAATTTTACTCCCATATTGCATTTTTTCCTCATCACTATGTACCTTTAGGGGCTCCGTAGAAAGCACTTGTCAGTCAAGCGGATCTTTCTGCTTATCGTTCGTATGGTCTTAAACATTTATAATGTAATAAGTTATACAAGGCAAAACTATACAAAATTTTACAATAAATATAAAAAAAAAATTACCTACTGTTGATGGTAAATGACTGAACAGCAGCAAAGGAGTGTCTACATGCCTTCAAGAAAAGGCTTATCAGTGAATTCCACCAGAACTTCAAGATCTGTCTGACAGCAGTCATAAATTGTATCGCAATACATCAGGCTTCATAAATAAAAGCTTATATTCGGTTTCTCACAATTGAATGCTTCTTTCTGTTGTTTTCCATTATATAACACTATTATGCTAAATTTAAGAGAGTAGTGTGCTGAGTCAACAATGAAGCTCTACCACTGTTCACAGTGCATCTCTAGAACAATCACCACACCTTTATTAGCATTGGTTTCTAAACATACTTCACATGTACTTAATATATTGCTCATATGTGTTCATATTGGACTGCGTCAGTGGTTTCAGCTCCTGTTGTCGAGTATCGGTTCATCCTCCTCAGACCAGAGGAACGATCAGTATCCAAACGTAATTAGCAAAAACTAACTAAACAAAGAGTTGTCCATACTGCTGTGAGCACACAGTGATCGCAAACTGTTAGCATGATCATTTCAAACACGAAAAACAAAACATAAAATATCTCCTAGGACAAAATAAAGCTCAGTTTAACAGCAAGAACTAAACTTCCACTTGGCCACATGCGCCTGGTGACGTGAGGAGTCTAACTGCAACGCTATAACACTAGTGAAACAACCCACCACTATATCCAAGCTTTTATTTAAAGGGAAAGTTCACACAAAAATGAAAATTGTCATCATTTACTCGACTCCATTTCATTCTAAACCTGTGAGACGTTTTCTTCTGTGATGATAATGGTGCAAAAACAACTTTGGACCCCAGTGACATAAACAGTTCAAACATTCAAAATATCTAGTGTGTTTTGCAGAAGAAAGTAAATCATACAGGTTTGAAATGACATGAGGTTGAGTAAAGGATGGTAATTTTCATTTTTTGGGTGAACTATCTCTAATGAATCACAGAGAACTACTAGAGTACTATGATACACTATGGTGATTGTTGGTCTCACTCATCTAGCTGGCTTCGGCGTGAGATAAGAGTTCCTGCATCATTACTACTCAACAAAAGTCATAAATATAAGCCAAATCCATTCCCAGCACATATACCTAACATGCTGTTTAGTGGTGAGATATTAGTATTCCTTGCCAAGTCGAGTTCCTTGTCCTAGTTGAGGTAGGCTTGCAAGGAAAAGCACATTAGTACATTTAGTACTAGCGTCTCCTCTCTAAACCACCGCATCATGGGGGATGCTGCCCAAAATCCTGTCCATTTGGGACAGCATTGAATGGTAATAAGATCATGAAAAATTACTTCTTGATCACGTATAACAGGCACACTAAGTGTGTCAAGTGGATAATGGGTGGTTTTGTTCATGGTAGTCCATCAGTTGGTCCATTTCTTTGCACCTGGTGCCCAGATTCACTTTCCAGGAAAGACTGAGATCTTGCCAGCCTTGGCCAGCTTGTCAATGATCTGGGCCTCATAGTCTGCATCATGGACACCTGTTTTACGAAACTCTCCAGAATAGCGGTTCTGCTCCCAGTAGTGGTGCCAGTTTCCCCTGTTGTCCGCCCCAAAACCAAATACATTCACCTATGGAGACACAGAAACAAATTCACAATCAATATCACAGCTTTGAAATGTAAATAAAATTTAAACTTATTAAAGGTTCAAGCGCGTAGCGCTGAAACCCTATAGAGTGGCCAAGGATAAGCATTCTCCATCGAAAACTGATGACAAACCGTAAGTTGTAGAGACTTGAAACTTGGCGGGATGGTAGTACTCACACCATCTACAATATCACCAAGGCTCACCCCAATCGGCCTGATGGTGGCACTACAGCGATCAAAAGTACGAAATCGCTGACAACTCCTAAACTGTTAGTCGCAGACTCAAGTGCCTGATGTCGTTGGAATCCTTGGCTCATGACGGACACATCGGATACAACAGATGCATCGGATTCATTAGCAAAATTTGCAGGCATTTTGGATTTTTTGAAAAAACTACTTTTGCAAACTAGTCTTAGGTTTTTCGCCCGATCGGAACCAAACCAGTGCAGAAAGATTCTCTGGAGAGTGAATATTAACAATTATTAAAAAAAAAACGTTGTCGCCAAAACGTTTGTAAGGGGTGGAGCTTCTTTTACTAAAATGACTATAACTCCTGAATGCAAAGAGATATTTTCACCAAACTAGGAACACATATGTAAGATTTTGGCCAATTGGTGGCGCTATACCAGGTAAAAACATAAAAACGGCTATAACTGCAAACCTTTAAAATTGACTTGAAAACTGGTATGCCATGTCATTGTCCAAGTGCCACAAATGTCTATGTGGACTATTAAGAAACCTCAAAAAACATGGGCACCATCGGCCAATGAATTCTGATCCCCGTTACACAAGGTTAACGGAGGCCGATCGGAAAAAAAACTCGGTGGGCCTGTTCGACTCATGTGCCTAGAAGTCTGTAAGAACTTGGAAAGAATTCAGCCACAAGGTGGCGAAAATAAGTTTAGAAAAAAGGCAAGCCCATAAATCTTACATAAAAACGCAAACTTCATGAAACTTAGTGAGCACATGCGACAGATGATTCTAAACAAGCATGCATTATCTACCTTATTTTTCCCATAAGAGTGGCTGCAGCCATTTGTTCGTTTTTTGTGTCTGGCTTCCGTTCTCATCCACTTCCAGCTATTCTTAGCTGCACAAAAAGCTCGTTTTGCTGCTTGATATTGCAAACTGGTGTGTCTTACCATAATATTTTAATGTATTATCTTAATTATGAAAACACTGGTTTGTAGAGCTAACAGTTTTACCGTTTACTGCACTTGCACTCGTTATATCCCTATGGTGGATTATGAACTGGATGTCTAACAGATTACCAGAAAACAGCTTACTTCCGCATTGAAAAATAAGGTGGATAACAGCCATAAACATTAAAAATCATCTTATTTTTATGGTAAATTACCTGGATTTGCCAAAAATGTTTTTATAAATAACTGATTTAGAAGGTTACAGGCTTGCTAAATATTATGTAATGTCTTTTTTATATGTGATTAAATTTTATTTACTTATTTATTTAACATATAAAATAATCTTAAAACATAAACAAAAGCTAAATACACACATATGTGACCCTGGACCACAAAACCAGTCAATTTTTTGAAATAGAGATTTATACATCATCTGAAAGTTGATAAATTAATAATTAATAAAAGCTGATATAATTGATATATGGTTTGTTATGATAGGACAATATTTGGCCAAGATACAACTATTTGAATATCTGGAATCTGAGGGTGCAAAAAAAGGAAAATATTGAGAAAAATCACCTTTATAGTTGTCCAAATTAATTTATGGTAGGGGAATTTACAATATAAATTGATGGAACATGATCTTTACTTAATATCCTAATGGATTTTTGACCAATACAATGTATTGTTGGCTATTGCTACAAATATACCTGTGCTACTTAAGACTGGTTTTGTGGTCCAGCAAGGACACATTAAATTAATCAAAAGTGACAGTAAAGACTTTTACATTGTTATGAAAGATTTCCATTTCATATAAAAGCTGTTCTTTTTAAACTGTCTATTCATCCAAGAATCCTGAAAAAATATTATCCCTGTTTCCACAAAAAAATATATTAAGCAGGAGAACTGTTTTGAACTTTGATAATAAGCAATATTTCCAGAGCACCAAATCAGGATGACACTGAAGACCGCTGAAAATTCAGCTGTGCCATCACAGGAACAAATTACTTTTTTGAAATAAAAAATTGCTATATAACATAATATTTTAAAATTTAAATTTACAAATGTTGTGTATGAATTCCATGCACTATTATATTATACTACCCTATTATATTATATACCCTAACGTCTTACCTCATCACACACGTGTAAAGCGAAGAACAGCACAAGCATGCCAGTGGAGGGATAGCGGCCATGATGACATGTCCAGCGGTCATGGATGTATTTAAAGAAAGCTGGGTTGAATATCTGAACCTACAGGACATTATTTGTTACATATGCAGATTTATAGCAGCACAGAGAAAACAAAGCAAGCCTGAATGTGAGATTGATAGTGTTCTATCGTTTAGTGTCTAAAGATTGTCTTAATTCAGAGAATATAAATCTGTGAGAGACAGGATGGAAATATATTACCTTGTCTTTATCCACACGCAGAAACTGCTTCACTGGAGCGTAAGTGCTGAGAGAGAGAGAGAGAGAGACGATTTGGAAAGATAAAGTTATAAGTCCTCCCACTTCTGGCATCTATTCATCTTGTCATAAAAAAGTGAGTTGAACCACTGCTAACTTTTTTCAGCGAAGTACAGAATGTTGTTGACGAAGCGCTGTGATGTGTGGTGGTGTGTGTGATTTGAATGATGCATTTCTGGGTACAGAACACTGCAGTGTGCTCACAGACAGAATATATGAATGTCTCATTGGCCACACTGCAGCTACCATAGCTATGATTCAAAATTCAGGTACTGGCAACCAAATTTTCATTAAATCCACATTGTGAATGAAAAATGAAATAATTTATTGATGGGATGTCACATAAATTTTTTATCATGTTTATCAGGAGGTACTATATTGCTGTATATCTTTTAAACATATAGTTACTAACACACCCAAATCTGAAGCATGTGCATCAATAAATGTTGAAAATAAACAAAAAAAATGAGAAATTTCATGCACCACTCAAACTTGCTTAGTAAACTAAACAACTGTAATAAGAAACATTTCAGTCTACAGACCTTCCTGTTGCCTATTGAATTTATTTACTAAGCAAGTTCAAGTGGTGTGTGGATTTCTCATTTTTTGGTTTGTCAGAGTGATTATTTAAAAGAAGAAAGGGTTTTATAAAAGAAAATATTTTAAAATAAAGATTTAAATAAATTAGTAATACAAATCAAAATCCAAGATTTTGACAATCAATTTTAACTCACTTATATTTTCCAAAAACTGAACTAAACAACCAATTTACTGATGGAATGTCTCAATCAATTTTGTTAGAGGATAAATGATACACTGTGGTTTAGAAAAAAAAAGAAAAAAGAAAAGAAAAAAAAAAACTATTTTAAAAAACTTTTTTAAAATTTAAATCATTTTAATTCAGGATTTTGACATCCAAACTTTCATTAAATCTACAGTGTCTAAAAACTGAACTAAACAGCTAATTTACTGATGGGATGTCACATTTATTAAGAGACATAAAATGACAGACTGTGGAGAAAAAAAAAAAAGGAAAAACATTAAAAATAATTTTAAATAAAAATAATTAAAGTAAAAATATATATAAAAAAAAAATGTAATTCAGGATTTTGACAACCAAACTTTCATTAAATCTAGTGTCTGAAAACTGAAATAAACAACTAAAATGGACTGTGATTTAAAAAAAAAAGAAAAAGAAAAGAAAAAAATAATAATAAAAATATAAAACAAAAACGCCAAAAAGTTTGACAACCAAACTTCCATTAAATCTACAGTGTCTAAAAACTTAACTAAACAACTAATTTACTGTCGGTGCCAACAGCCTTGTGGGCAACATGCTGACATATAGCGCAGTTGTGTTTCGTGTGCCCCAAGATTGAATCCTGCCTCAAGGACCTTTCCTGATCCCACCCTCCCCCTCTCTCTCCCACTCTCTTCCTTTCCTATCTCCACTGTCATATCAAGGAAAATTACAAAATGCCAAAAAACAAATAAATAAATAAAATATTTTACTAAAAGATGTCACAATCTATTTTTTTTAAGAGAGACATAAAATGACAGACAGTGGTTAAAAAAAGAATATATTTTATATATATATATATATATATATATATATATATATCTATAAAATAAGAAAAAAAATAAAACTATAAAAAAATAATTTGAAATAAAAATATGAAACAAAAAAAATTAAATTCAGGATTTTGGCAACCAAGCTTTCATTAAATCTACAGTGTCTGAAAACTGAACTGAATAGGGATATCACACTCCTATGACTTTATTTTACCATATTATAATAAATACAATAAGAAAAGAAAAAATATTTAAATAAATAAATATGATTTAAATAAAAACTGGTTCTCACAAGCGGATCTGGCCGGTGGAGAGGGCACTGGTGATCCACAACAAGTCGAGAGTCTTGAAGGGCACCAGCACAAAGCTAACATTGGCCGCCAGGTTTTTGGCACTCTCTGGGTACATGAAGTGGTGTGTGGTACGGCTGCCGGCATCCTCTTCGTACCCTACAGTGGGAGCCAGGTTCATCCTGGAACACACAGATCCAACTGAATTAGACCGTGAAAACACTCCCTCACTTTCACTCAAACAAGCCCTCTTACTTTGGCATTTCATTTATTTCCCCATGATGGAATAAAGTGAACAAACAGAAAGTGCATTCAGGTTGACAGCAAGCGGCTAAAAAAGCACACAGCGAGAAACATTGCCATTCATTTTAATTATACAGAAAATAATAACCAGGGAATTATTCAAAACACTCCTTTGTGTTTCACAAAAAACATCATAAGGTTTTAGAATGACATGCGGATGAATAATTGACATTCAATTTTTTCATTTTTGGTGAGATATTCGTTTAAGAGAGAAACAAGAGAGAGACAAACAAGATGATGGAAGAGGGTGTGGATCAGACGGAACGCAGACAGGCTCGGTGTCTATTCAGGAGACACGTCTGTTTCCCCGATGGATGTTAGTGCT
This sequence comes from Labeo catla, assembly GCA_012976165.1. NCBI lineage: Eukaryota > Metazoa > Chordata > Actinopteri > Cypriniformes > Cyprinidae > Labeo > Labeo catla. The sequence continues at coordinate 398,918 of VONZ01000408.1, forward strand.
TCCATTTCACAGCTCATGTCCTCTCAACAAAATGCCCTGATTAGAAAAAACCTTCCTTTCTCATTCAATCTGTATTCTACATTCACTCAGATTCAGAAAACTACCTAACATCACCAAGGTTTTGCAACACTAGAATCTCAAGCTTGTATTCAGACAGCAGGATTTAAAAAGCTTTAGATTAGGGATGCTCATTTTAACCGGTTAACCGTTAACCGACGGAAAGAATTTTGACCGATTTATACAATCAGTTAAACGATTTAAAAGGTCTTTTTTTCCCCCAGTAACTGATCAAAATACTTTAAAACGTTTGCTGGATGATTAAAATAAAATAAACTTGCATTTTTGAGAGAAAAAAAAAGATAGATCGTCTAGGCCTATAAGTCGCATTTTTTATTATTACATTCTGAAGCCGACGCGAAATGTTTACAAACACTATAAACATATTTTAGTTTCCCCTCACTCTATAAAAAAATTCTCCAATTTAACAATATTCAGGAAAGAACAAGGATGTAAAATATAAGAAGCTAGGCTATATAAACGACAAGCCAAAATAAATTAATTAAGGCTAAAGTGAAACTTAAACTAATGTCGGGTCTCTCATTCGAAACAAATCCAAATGTTTACGTATTTGAGATGTATTTGAATGCCAAAATATTATTTATTACATAAACCTGGTTTTGTACTTCACTTGCATTCCAGTATCCACATAAAACAAATGGTTTGGCATAATATTACTTCATTGTGTTGATAACGATTAAGCAGTGTGATTTTTTCCATATGTTTGGCTGACTGTATTATATTATGATAATAGAAAGGCTTTTTCCTTCTAACAGTGGAAACGACTCCTTCTAGTCATACAGATAATCGAAACTGTAAACGGTTTGCGTTTGTTTGTGTACATTCACAATAAAAACAAAACTTTATGCTTTTGCAAAATAAAGAAAAAATAGGATGACGCTTTTTACCCGTCTTCCTTTCGCGCAGCACAAAAATGAACCAAAAACTCCGCATACTATAGCTATTTGTTGCACAGTTTTTTCTTTCGTTTGTTTAGTAAAAATATTTATTGCATAGGCCTATTCATTCATAATATATATAGCCTAGTTTTATGATGTTTTTCTCCCCTGGCATAAGCGCTGCAAGCGCGTGATGTGATGCGTCCATGCGATTCCTCATGTTTTGTTGTTTGCTGCTTTTTGCACATGTAAAATTAATCACTGGAAAACAAATTTTGGTATTTTTAACGAGTCACAGACACTTATCCTTTCTAAAATGATTAAATTCTATTTTAAAATAATCTTGTCGGTTAACGGTTAATAATAGGTTAACGAGCGTCGGCTGTCGGTTAGGAAAAATAACCGAAATGAACATCCCTACTTTAGATGCAACAGTCCTCGAGATTTCAATGCAAAACAACAAATGTGCATATCCATATCCATCTCTCTCTCTCTCTCTCTCTCTCTCTCTCTCTCTCTCTCTCTCTCACTTTATCTTCTTAAGGCTCAAAGCTTTTCTCAAAAGCAAGATACTTTACCAATCAAATCTCAAGCATTTTTCCTTTTATAGAGGGTTTGCACGGACGTCACATTCTGGCCAGTTACCCGGATGCGCTGCCATTGCGGCGATACTCATATGTAAACGAAAGCATTGATTGCACGGTCAGTGCACCACTGAAGACGTTGCTCTACTAATTTTGCTGTCTAAACCACGGAAACTGTGTGGGAGCTGCCAAATCATATAGAGAAGGACTTAGTAAGCAGGAAAGGTCGTTTTATTTTGACAAACTTAAGTTAATACAGTGCTCAACGCTAAGCAGCCATAGTGTTTCCTTGGTTACTGCTGTACACAAAGATGAGCTACGCTTTATAATGCGTTATACAGATGCTAGATGAAAAGAAAACGCCATGTAAACTTTTCTGAAAACTGACAGTTCCCCTCAGAGACACATTCATATAAACTCTTACCCCCAATTCATTGTTTAGGAGTTTCTCCCAATATTTCTTACATCGTGAACAGTGAGATTGATCTGCCCAGTAATTTCTCCTCTCTTTATGTCCGTCTTCAGCTGTTAACGTAATATTTCCACCAAAATCACACTTTGGAACATGAATGCAGTGTAGTGAATGTACGACGTGTGCGGGCCGCAGGGCAATTGATATTGTCGAGCCCTATAATAGGTGGTAAACATCCGTACGATCTGCCTCCTTTGTCGCAGACTGATGACTCGACAGTTGTTCCTTCCATTTCTTATCCTGACATAGTGAATTACTTTCGTTTCTCCGTTTTTTCGCCAAGCCATTTCACGAGTTCCGTTCGGTTCAATTGCTTTGTTTACTCTCAATGCCGCCGCAATGGCCGACTTCCGGATTGATGACGTAACCTGAAAACACTCTATATCATCAATCTCTAACAAACAAAAGAGCAAGGCTTAAACTGGAAACCACAATACTCATTTACAATAACGATTTTTTTTATTTGAAGTGCAATAAGTGTTATTCTGGTTGAAATAAAATATTTTTTAGTGAGAACATTCACACCAGTATGTAATACAGAAGGATTTATGCTAACTGATTTCGAGCAAAGCACTATTTAGTTAATATAATAAAAATCGCTTCAGCCAGTGGAAAGTTATATGAACCAATAAATAGCAACAGCAGACTCATTTGACTGAGGCAGAAAGCTCAGACCATCTCTTAAATGGCATCAAAATGAAAGCAGACAGCAGTTAAACAAATAAAGAAATGAGGAGACAGCTGCTGTGGGGCAGAAGAAAGAGATGGATACGGAGGAGGACGGGATTAATTTAAGATCTCAGAGCTGAATCAATAAAGACTTGACTGAAATAGCACCTCAATTTATACCTCCGTCTCTTTCAGCCGCTCCGTCTCTCTGATCTCTACTAAACATACACTGTTCTTCAACGTCTCCCCCAGGCCATTATTTTACTCTTTTCTTTAAGCAGCAATACGCACATTCTGCCCTTTTCCATGTTCGTTCAACTGAAACCTGCAATTGCAAATGTCAATCCAGCATATCTGACTGTGATCAGTGTCCCAGAAAACAGAACTATTATTGCGTACTAAAAGACAAATACTGCTGATTTAAAAACAGTTTCATAAGCTAAATAAAACTATAAATATATTGATATAGATAAATATGGACTTTATAAAAGGTCTACTCTTTTTTTTTTTTTAGAGCTCTAGCTGTTCTGTTGTTTACTTGACTGATTCCTTGAAGCTGCATTACGTAACTTCTTTTAGTTAAAATTATCCTAAATAAATTAGAGCAAATACATAAATACATCTCCTTACTTTAGCTCAATTCACAACAGTAAGCTTATAATGTTTTATAGAGGGTTAGCACTTCCTCACTGTTTGGCCAGTTACCCAGATATAATACTCGGATGTAAACAATAACATAGATCGCACGGTTAATGTAGTACTGAATATGTTGTTCTGCTAATTTATGCTGCCTAAACCATGGCAAAAAAACGTGTGAAAGCTGCTAAATCATATAGAGAAGGACTTAGTAAGCAAGAAAGGGCGCAATATTTTGACAAACTAAAGTTAATATATGTTAAATACACGTATAAGCAGCATTAAGTAAGATATTAGCCTAATATTTCACCTACCTGACCGGAAATTATGCAAATCATACAAATGTTGTCAAGATTCTTGACCTGGAAATCCTGGTTCAGTTTAAATTCAGTTTTGTTCCTCAGTTTTTTTGTACGCTTCTTCTTGATTCGTTATAACATTTGGCAGTCTATATTACTTCAAATTAGTACAGCCCAAAACATGACAATAATTAACCATTTTCAGCAGTTTTCCAAGTTTCGTTTGGTTCAGTGGCATTATTTACATTTAGTGCCGCCAACATGGCCGATTGATGAGGCGTCGAACAGTCTATACAACTCAAAACATTAGATTTATCCATGCTGAGGACCTGTGCTGATGCACAAAGCACATAGCCTAAAGAAAATAATTCTCCAAATAACTGCAATTGCAGGTTTTCAAACAGAGATGGCGCCAAAGAGGCAAAACTTACGTAATGCAGCTTTAAAAGGTTAAAGGAGAAGTCCACTTCCAAAACAACAATTCACATATAATTTACTCACCCCCTTGTCATCCAAGATGTTCATGTCTTTCTTTCTTCAGTCGTAAAGAAATTAGGTTTTTTGAGGAAAACATTTCAGCATTTTTCTCCATATAATGGACTGCTATGGTGCCCCATTTTTGAACTTCAAAAATGCAGTTTAACTGCGGGGGTTGTAAACGATCAGAGCCGAGGAAGAAGGGTCTTATCTAGCGAAACAATCAGTAATTTTCATAAAAATAATACAATTTATATACTTTTTATTCTCAAATGCTCGTCTTGCCTGGCTCTCCTTGAACTCTGTATACTCTGGCTCAAGACAGTTAGGGTATGTTGAAAAACTCTGATCGTATTTTCTCCCTCAACTTCAAAAATCATTTTAAAATCATCCTACATCGCTGCAGAAGTACCGACCAAGTCCAGGCAGAGTAAGACAAGATAAGCGTTTGACATTAAAAAGTATAGAAATTGTATTATTTTTATTAAAATAACCGATCGTTTCTCTAGATAAGACCCTCCTTCCTTGGCTGGGATCATTTACAAACGCATTTGGGATCGTTTAAGCTGCATTTAAACTGCATTTTGGAAGTTCCATTGCAGGGCACCATTGCAGTCCATTATATGGAGAAAAATGCTGAAACGTTTTCCTCAAAAAAAACAATTTCTTTACGACTGAAGAAAGAAAGACATGAACATCTTGGATGTCAAGGGAGGGAGTACATTATCTGTAAATTATTGTTCTGGAAGTGGACTTCTCCTTTAAGTATGTAATTTTGTGAAATTACTACTTATAACAAATTTTCTATAGCAGCTAGTATCTATTTCTAGGTTTATGTTCCCTAAAAAATTCCCTGGACCACAAAACCAGTCTTAAGAGTACATTTTTTGAAATTGGAGATTTATACATCTATCAGTTATCATCAGAAAGCTGAATTAATAAGCTTTTCATTGATGTATGGTTTGTTATGAGAGAACAGTATTTTGCTGAGACATAACTATTTGAAAATCTGGAATCTCAGGGTGCAAAAAAAAATCTAAATACTGAGAAAATCGCATTTAAAGTTGTCCAAATGAAGTTTTTAGCAATGCATATTACTAACAAAAAACTAGGTTGAGATACATTTATGGTAGGGAATTTACAAAATATCTTCATGGAACATGATCTTTACTTGATATCCTAATGATTTTTGTTATAAAAGAAAAATCGATAATTTTGACCCATACAATGTATTTTTGGCTATTGCAACAAATATACCCAACACTGGTTTTGTGGTCCAGGGTCACAAACTTGCAACTTTGGAGCAGGTCTGTCTAATTGTTGGAAGATGATTATGGGAGTAAATAAAACTATACATAAAAAATTCAAGGGCACCAGTTTGTTTCAAAACAAGACCGAATCATTTTCATAATCTTAGATATGTAGTTAAAATCATTTGAAAGACTATTTTATTTTCCCTTCTTCTTTTCCCAGTGGCATTTCAAGACTCACCTCATAATGAAGTCGTGCCCATCAATCACTGGACCGTAACCTACCCCACGGAGGTTGCCCGAATTCCCCACCACGGCACAGCGCAGACAGCGGGCAGGGTCCCACGAACCGTACGGGGAACGGCCTGGAATGACCTGGAACAGCCTCTGTAGAACTTGCTTGATGTTGTGGGGTTTGAATTGAGGCTGCAACATCTGTACAAGGCCCAGAGGGAAGAGAAGAGAGAGAAAGAAAGAAACTAACATAAGGTGGGCAGTTATCTTTTCACTTCAAACCATCTGCACACCTGCCTGTGCACACATGCATACTAAAATAAACATCCAAGAAGCCAATTAGCCGCTGAAGCCCTCTGCTGTGATGAATAGAAAAAAAAAAAAAGATCCAACAAAAACATGTTTTGAAAACCAAGATCAGACCTAGAATCTTTCTTTTGCATTTTACGGACATCCCTCTATGACGTGGCTTCCTTCCAACCAACCCTCTTTTCTATCTTTCCCTGTTTTCACTCCCTCCTTTCCTCTACTCATGGTCCCTGCTGCCAATAATTGGCAGAGTTTACCAGGGTCTCCATTGTACCTATATAATTCTTGGCCGATGTTTTCTGGGTACGGATTCCAGCCACTGAATTTTCTCTGTGCCTGTTCAAATAACAACAGCCATTGTGTTTAATACAAGACTGTCATCAACAGAAAGTTATGCACTACCATTTAGAGGTTTTGGATTAAAGAGAAAAACAGCAGTATTCTCATATAAGTTATATGTGCATCTTTATCTGTATAGAAGTTTTGTGCAAAAATCAGAAATAAAACTCCTGATTTAATTACATTTAAATTTAATTTGAACTGGTTACAGCCTACAGGATGCTGTATTGAAATTTGAATGAAAGGAAGAGGAACTTAATTAATTGCAACTCAAAAACTCCACACAGTAGAATTTCATCAATCCAATGTAAGTTTCATAACAAAACAAATCATATAATTAGTTCATTAGTTTTGAGTACTTATACCCAAAACAATTAATTACTTTCTTTTTTTTTTAATGAGTAATCAACCACCTTAGCAATCACCTAGAACACCCCTGCTTTCTAACAGCACTAACATTTTCCTCAGAAAATGTAAAATTCAGTAGTTACCGTAAGTGCATGCATGTTCCCACCCTTCAACCCAAAATCTTTCTGCTTCTTCTGCTTAATCCAGTCTGGCACCCTCCTGCTTTTAATTCACTCTGAGCAAGTATTACGGACTTACACTTTTCAGCTGACACGCTTTTTTTTTTTTTCCAGACATTACTGATGTTCTTTTTAATAAAAACGCCCTCTGTGCTTCTTGTCGCTTAAACATGATGCATAAGCACAACTGCAGAGCGCCAACCTCTCTCATTTAAAGGAGAGAAGCACAACAAAATTGGGTCTTTTTTAATTAATGACAGCGTGAGTTCACATGTGACAGTTTTGCAGCCATTTCATTTAGTTTTTCCATTTAGTTAATGCATGAAGTCAAAAGCATCTCACGAAATTGAACCACGACAAAAACTGGAAGAGTTCCTAAAGCTAAAAGCATCAATGAGTAACCATAAGATCACTTACCACCCACCAGTAGTACACGTCTGAAGGCAGCTGGATGTTGTCCCGAATCCAGACAGGCGAGATGTCTGGGTCATAGTTCTCATCGAACCAGTCAGAAACACCAGGGTCACCCACACACCGAGAGCAGGCACATGTCTTCTGCTGGGAGCTCTCAGCTGGGACGACACGGTGGGAACCAGCGTAGCTGGGCACTAGCTTAACCCTGTGTGACTCTTCCCATCCCGGAGGTTCCAAGTAAGGCAAGCCGACTCCTCCTCTCAGGGAGAATGAGAAGAAGAGCGAGGTGAGGAACAGGAGGGCCAGGGATCCCAAGACCACGCAGAAGCGAAGGGAGCATCGCATGCCCCCGCGCTCTCCTGCCACCGCCGCAGCGGGTCCACCTCCGACAGGCACCCAGGGTCTCAGCTCGCCCGTCCTCTGAGCCCGTGCCCATGCGGCCCAACCCCAACCCCATCCCAAGCCTAAGCGTCCCTCTCGCTGCGGAGGCACAGACGGCATGCGCCCGCCCCACTGCCATGAACCGGCCCCTGCCACTGTGCCCAACCTGGACTCAGTACTACTCGGCGTACTGAGCAACACAGGCTTTAAACCCAAAAGTGTGCGAGTCTCACAAAACCGTGTGCTTGTGAACTGCCACCGCTGATCTCCAGTCTGTCAGTCTTCCCTTTCAATGTGTCACCTCTGCCGTGCAGCCTTTTACCGCTCTTTATTTTCGCTCTCTTCCCCCTACACTATGGGATCTCCTCCAGCTCTCTCTTTCACGCTTTTGAACTGTCTGTACTGCCACGGTTCAAACACACACCAGTCTTTCGCCTCTAAAAATCAGTCTGCTTGTAGGCGTGTGTGTGATCGGCTCTATTCTCCCTGCAGTGACAGTTGGAGGAATAGCCCCCTCTGTGGTTTTGACATCTCAGTGCCAGACAAGCTAGGCTGTCATCCGTGTCTGTTCCATTACAGTCCTCTATGAGTCCAAGTTTGTCACTGTAATCCGGTTTGTCCGTACGCTCCGTCTAACGAGCCACCATGCCGAACTTCACAGCCAGAGGTGAAAAAGGGTGGAGCTTTCTCACAGACTTGTAATGAAACTCTTTTGCAGACATCTTGAATAGCTCTACAACACTTTCCGAAATCTTTCCATCTCATTCATTCTGCAGTAGTTGCATATCCTGTGAGTTACTTTAAGTGTGGAGACATGCTATGCGCTTGTCCCTTGGTCTTCATGGTGTCTTCAATGAAATGAGCTTGCAGATTTAACTATGAGGAACCTCTGGTTCCAACAGTTTGACTTTCCAAATGTGGGGTCTGAACATTCCAGTCTAGATCAGCACTTTAGGACATTCTGTTATTATAATAAAAATGAACCAAATTAAAATGGGAAGAAAAGACAACAAAGATGATTAAAAGAATCACGGCTCAAGAAGAAGGGATATGAGAGGCAAGGAGCTGGGTTAAAGAAAAAATGGCATCAATCTATCTTGCTATACTTCTAACACTGCATCTGTCTAGCAGCTAGTGGAGTATGTGATCAGCCGAGTGTGTGTGAATGTGTTGCGGCGCAGGACTCGCTTGCCAATTTCACAATGACAGCTCTTAACGAAATTGGTGAGGTGGAGAACTCGGATTTCGACAAGGCAATGTGCCCTGACCTGCTGTTGTCCTGTAATCTCCAAATCTATAATCTCTGGGATGCTGCTGCTGTGGCTGGCCCACCTGTGTGAGCCCTCTTTCTCTCTGCCAGTTTGCTGCCAGAGAAAACCCGTCAGTCCGAGAGGGTGCAGTGCATCAGGATGGTGGTGAAATCCAGCTGCTGGTGTCTACAGCTGCTCTTCTTGATTTAGGTTGACCTTCCAAACTACAGGGAAACAGACAAGTGTAGAATTAGGTACTGCATGTCAAGACAGGGGTGCAATTTATAGTCCATTTATTATGAGCTACTTTTTTAGGATTTATTTTTGGGCTTTTGCCTTTATTATGATAAGACAGTACTCAGACAGAGGGTGATGGGATTGGAAAAAGGTCTGCGAGCTGTGGACTCTTAACTCGTTATGGCTGAAGCGCAATGGCGCTATATGTCATTGCACTGCCCACAAGGCTATCCACCTTTTTCTTTAATGCGGAAGTAAGCCTATGAGTGAGACTTCCGGTTCATTAGCCGCTATAGGGAAATACATTAGAAATACATTACATGTATTATATTAAGATAATACATTAAAATAATATGGTAAGACACACCAATTTGCAATATCAAGCACCAAAATGAGCCGTTTTGTACAGCTAAAAATAGCAGGTCCCAGATGAGACCGAAAGCCAGACCAATAAAAGTGCCCATGCCCGCTCTGATGGGAAGAAAATTGTGGATTTTTTTCCCACTTTTTTTTTAGTATGCACAAATTCTAAGACAGATCTTCATAATCAAAAAAGCACAGAATATTGGCATGCATAATTAAAAAACAAATATTTCACACCGCTACATGCCAAAATGCCAGACTTTTTTTTCCATATTTAATACAAATTACACCAATATGACTATACACAATATACAAAAAATGTTTAAAAAAAATTTTTTTCGCAACTACAAATGTACAAAGGACTCCTAAAATCTGAGGCACGCTGAAATGATTTAAAAAAAAAACCATTAAACCAAGGAAAAAGTTGACAAATTATATCAAATTCAAATTATTTGAGGTTGTGCATGATTTTAGATCTCCAATCAAACAAGCAAATTTCTGACACTGACCATGTAAACTTCTTTGCACAAAAGAGCAAATTTCAATGCTTCCATTAAAGAACAAGTTTAGATCAAGAGCTGCTGTGATTAAGGCAAAAGGGAGACAAACAAAATAAATCTCAATCCAACTTGAATCACAGTTCATCCCTGATAATATGATTTGTAAATAACAATATCAAACCAAACTAGAAAAGAAAAATAGATGCATTTTCACTATAAGTCACTATATTTTCACTTTTGGATACCAAAATTGAGTGTTTTCACAACGCGTCATCAGTCAGCCATATTGACGGCAATAAATGTAAACAATGCCACTGAAACAAACAAAACTTGCATATTTAGCTGATTATTGCTGCAGAAAATGATCAGTTATTGTCATGTTTTGGGCTGTATTAATCAGTTGGACCAGGAAAAACATTTGGAGTACTACAGACTGCCAACAGCTATAACAAATCAAGGAGAAGAGTGCAAAAAACTGTCTGAGGAACAAGAATCTTGACAACATTTGTGTTTGTTCTTATTTCCGGTCATTTCTAGTCAGGTAGGTGAAACATTAGGCTTAATATTGTTCGTACCCATCTTTATCACATTAATTTTAGTTTGTCAAAATACTGCGCCCTTTCCTGTGTACTAAGTACTTCTCTATATGATTAAGCAGCTTCCACACATTATTTCTGTGGTTTAGACAGCATAAATTAGCAGAACAACATATTCAATGCAATCTATGCTTCTGTTTACATCAGAGTACTACCAGTATATCGAAAAGACATCAGCGAAGGCTATGAAAATGAAAAGTCGTTCACTGACTTTTCATCTGTCCCTCACACACATTTTTTGAAGGCACCACAGTTGAAGTGTTTCTATCTTTGGGTCTCTCTTGTGACCCCCGATTTCTGTTGAACGTTCTCTGTAGAGCATCTGCTGAGTTCAATTACCAGAGCTGAATATGTGGAGCAGAGACGCCAGTTCAGGCACCTTTGAAAGAACATTAACTTCACAGCTTTCACAAAATAACACCAGCCAATTTGTTCATGCTTGCATATTTTAATTAACACATCAATCTGGATGCACGTTTGAAAGAAATGCTTAAAAGATATACCTCTGACAGCGATGCACTTATGTTTTAAACATAGCTGTTCGTTGCTAACAGTTCAATCACGGGTTTAGAAGAGGATATCGACATATCAAACAGACAGGTGGCTCTTGTTGCTTTCAGTGTGGCCGCAGATTAAATCACGCGATTGTGATTGCATGCGTGGGTGAGCCGCTCGAGATCACATAATGCTCTCTCCTTCCATTCCAATTAGAAAAATGAATTTCAGAATTCATTTTCTCTGCTAGCAGTAAATGCCTGCTTCTTTGATTGAGACGTTTTCATCCTTAACACGCTACTTCTTTTTAGACGCCCACAGTTTGAAGAGAGAAACAGCGAAAGAGGCTGCAGTAGCAGTCTAGTAGTGTTGATTTCTGCTACTTCGTTTATCCAGCTGATTGTTTTTCTTACCTGCAGTGACGTTATGTGACGGGAGCGGGATCAGATTTGACGTTCTGAAAGACGTGAACGCGCCCTTGTTTCGACTTTTATGCGCTCTCGTCATCTTTTCGATTCCGATCTTTACGTTTCTACACAAATAAGCTAAAATGTTGTCGTTTGGATTAAGTGGCTGACATAGCCTAACGTGCGAATTATTCAGCGACATCCGACTTATTAAGTTAAAGTTTGGGATTTGTAAATGTGACACAACATGAAAAAAATTACAGTACTTATGGTTTGTGGACACAGTGTTGATACTATTACTTCATTATTTTATTAGTCTAACTTATAAACATTTGTGATTAATTAAAAGTTATTCAATTAACTAACAGTTCTGGATTTTTATTGATAATTTCACATTTTCCATTATTTGTTCTTTATCCACCTTTTTTTCCGTAAGAACGGGCACGGGCATTTGTACATTTTCTGGGTCTGGCTTCCGGTCTCATCCGGGTTTCTCATAGCGGAAGTCGTCATAGTTGGGTAAAATCCGAGAGCAGTGAATGGGAGAGTACCACAGATATATTTTTGCATTCCCATTTGCTCAAATAACAAAAGAAAAACTACACAATAGTGTTTTCACGTCTTTCATTCAAAGGAAAAAAATTGAGAGAGATTGATATCGGCAGTCAGAAGAGAAAACAATTTAAAATTTACGGTCCCTCCCATAGGCGCAGCATTAGAAACACCCTCGCATAGCCTTAACTAGTTTTTTTGTAACTTGATGAAAATGTGACATAATACAAAGTATAGTGATATAAATGTATTTTTAAAAATCAAAATATAAAAAACTTTAAAGGATTTATGATGATGATGACCACTGAAACGCATCATCACAGGCTTTTGAAAAGGGTCCATTTTTAGCTGTACAAAACAGCTGGTTTTGCTGCTTGATATTGCAAATTAGTGTGTCTTACCATGTTATTTTAATGTATTATCTAAATTATGAACACATTGGTTTGTAGTGCAAACAGTTTAAATGCTTACTGCACATTATTCTTCTTGTTATTTTCCAATAAAGTGTTTTCACAACGCGTCATCAATCTGCCATATTGGCGGCACTGAATGTAAACAATGCCACTAACCCAAACAAAACTCACATATTTTGCTGATTACTGCCGCTGAAAATGGTCAATTATTGTCATGTTTTGGGCTGTATTAATCGGTCAGACTCTGAAAAACATTTGGAGTACTATAGACTGCCAAAAGTTATAACAAATCAAGAAGAAGAGTGCAAAAAAAAACTGAATGTACTGAACTAGGATTTCTAGGGCAAGAATCTTGACAACATTTGCATTTGTTCTTATAATTTCCAGTCAGGTACATAAAATATTAGGCTAATATCAATGTCAATATTAATATCAATATTCATACTGCTCGTACGTATGTTTACCACCTTTTAACTTTAGTTTATCAAAATATTGCGCCATTTTCTGCTTACTAAATCCTTCTCTATATGATTTAGCAGCTTCCTCACATTTTTTCTGTGGTTTAGACAGCATAAATTAGCACAACAATGTATTCAGTAGTACATTAACCATGCAATCAATGCTATTGTTTACATCCGAGTAGCACCAGTATGGCCGTGTATCCGGGTAACTAACCAATTTGTGATTTAAGTGCAAACCCTCTACAGCTGATAATGAACCAGAAGTCTCACTCATAGGCTTGCTTCCGACGCCACATTGAAAAAAAGGTGGATACAAGCTTCAAAATGAATGTAACTAAACTGATTGTAATGTGTTATTTTTGTTTACACAAGTTTATGAATATATATGCCACTTCAGAGCAACTTCTGTAATGTAAAAATGTCAAGAAAGCATTGTTGAATGTCTAAGAATCAGCATATAAGGGTGAATTACCTCTATAGCACCTGTTTAAAAAAGTATGAAAGTCAGCACACCATATATATAGGCTATAAAATCTCAAATGAAAGGCAAAATCCTCTTAAAGCTGAATTATGCTTCTAGTCTATTCAATTCATGCTTCATTTTCTCACCAAGCATTACATCCTCCTACCCCATCCAATATCTCAAAATGACAGTCTTTTCATTTATAAAGCCATCAGCACACAGTTGCTAGACTCACAACAAACAGCAGGCAACTGAGATATGTAACCATTATTATTATTCGCTTTTGGTCAACACATCAACGTGACTGCTCTCACGGTTGCGCTCAAAACATTAACACTCATATTCTTGAGTCCGTACGTATACAAACGCATGTTTGTAATACATTCTGTAGGACAAATTCATGTGATAACGCTAACACAGAATTCTCAGTTTCTTCCTTCTTCAGCCGTACACAGGTATCACACACAAAAACATCCACTGACCTGAGCTTACTCTTTCTTTCCCTCTCTCTTTTGTTGTTCGGTCGCTTTTAGTGGGTCTTGACCAATGTGCCTGCTCAGCAAGGGTGAGCCGAACACTGTAGAGTGGGTGTCTGAGTTGCCTTGGCAACAAAACCTCACAGCTGGCTGCAATGGAAATGTAATTGAAAGAGAAGAGCAGACATTCACATACTGGGTGGGCTTGCATTCTCTCCAACGCGCTGCTGGACAGGTTGATCTTACATATTCAACAGTCCACAGCTCCAATTTTGTGCTGTCTATGATCAGATTGGAAGCAGGGATGGAAAGCGATGCCTGTCCAGTGACTCTAGGGTTAACGTACTGACAAAACATGCACTCTCTCCCGGCTAAGGATTAATCTAATCATAAAATAGTCATTTTCAACGCCTTGGCCCTAAGGCTTAATCTAATTTCATGTTTAATGGATTAAACCCTTTTAAAGCTGGATACATTATTGCTTGTTAGGCCTCTCTTGGGAAAAAAGTATGATTATGGTGTCATTTCCTCTTTTTTTCAGTTTAAAAAAGTCGTCGAAATGTAAGATTTAGCTATTTTAATCAACATTTTCTTCCAGTGTAATCTGGTGTCAGTGGAATGTATTTTCTGCGCTCAGAAGCCTTCATTCAATGATTCTTATTAGTTCAGTCGACATTCTCTATAACTGCTAGAGGAATTGCATTTAATTTCTGGGAATGTGGCCTAATAATAAATGGGCCATCAAGCTGACCTCTTTTACTGCTGGTGTATGTCATCAATCATTCTTTAGATTTATTCTCTCAGAATTTATTCTCCAGATAAATAATCCAAAACTGTGGTCATGACAGTAGATTACAGAGTTCACTGAAACTTTTTAACCAAAGGGCTTTAGGCTACTACAATTTAATGTCTCATAACTTTCTCTGAGTCACACTAATCACAAAAAACTATAACCTTTCAATCCACTTGAGCCTCAAACTAAAATGATGGAAAATGAAATGAGAGATGCCTGTGTCTCTAATCAAATTTACGTCTCAAATTCATTTCATGTATAGCCTTCAGCTTCAGTCGTGTTTATTTCCCATTCTGCCTTTTGGAAAATACAGCCTATTGCTTTTTTATTTAATTCTCTTTTGTTTTGTCTTATTTTATACCCTCTCAAGGGAAAATTAATTTAGCCTTGTGCACCTAACATGAAAGTAAAACTAGATATAACCTTAGGTGCTATTTTGACTCATCCAAACAAGTTTCTGCCTGATTAACTTAATGTCACAATTATCTTGGGCATAGATAAAAAGCATCCATTTTCCAAATTTATAATAATCTAACATAAAAAAAATCATGTAATCTGATTTGACAGACATCAAAATCTCTTGCAAACACTTTCATATCCATGTTAATTGGGACACTGCCCTGAGGAGGCAATGAATCTGTTAACAGCACAGCTAAGCAATTCGTACCCATGAATTGTACTTGTGCCCAAAGGCAAGGAGTTAACATGCCTTCATGAGTTGCACTCTCCTGGAGCAATTGTTGACCCTTCATCATGCCTTTCTTCTCAAACCAGATCCACAGGGGATGCTACCAGTCAGCCATGATAAGCCATAGACACATCTCTACAAAGCCCTTGTGGATCTCAAAGGCCTGGGAAATTTTGTAGCTTTCGATCTTAGAATGTACAGCAGAGCAGAACTCATCTTAAAGAAGCAGAAAACACATCACGCTGCAATAGGAGTTCAAAACTCTTGTATAGGAGAGATAGGAGAGATCTGTTTATAACAGCAGCGACGCATGGTACAGTCACCATGCCTTATTCTCGCATAAACTGCATCACCAGAAATTTGTGTTTGTGTGCCGTGGGAGCTGTGAACAGCTGCAGCTGCCCAAGTGTCTGACTCAGCACCCCCATCTCTACTTCAGGCTCTAATGTGTGTGTGTGTGTGTGTGTGTCTAAGCTCCTATTCAAGAATATTGACTTTGATTTCTGGCAACAGCACAGGTGAGCAAGTGACCTATCAATATTATAAATATTGGCTGCTGGAAAATATGAAATAAAATATTAACTGGAGCAAGGGTTATGCTTAAAATTACTCAAATATGCAATGATGCAACACGTCAAAGTTTATCCAAGAACCATTCTTTAAAATCAAACCTTAGATAAAATGATTTTTTTTTCTTCTAAATATGTTTTTATCTGTTTATATGGAATAAAATATAAAAGTGGTATTTTCAAATAGCAAATGTCAAAATATGATTTTTTTTCCTACTGTAAATTATGTTGTGATGCCTAAATGTGTGTATGTGAGTTGTTTACTTACTTTTTTAAATTAGTCTTCCCATTAACGCCATTATATTGTTCATTCAGACTGATTTGTGAATGCGCAGAACACAAGAGGCGGGATTTATCGCATGAACCAATCACAGCCGAACATAACCAGTCATATCCAATCAAATTGCGAGGCGAGAGAGACAAGAACTCCTGCTGTAACTTTACCTGCTGGTGTTATTTTACTTTAGAAAAACAAGTGATTTATACGCTTTTTAATGTTATATTTTGTAATATATATATATATATATATATATTTTTTTTTTTCTCATCCAATATTTTGAGGAGACACTGCCTCCCTTGAGGAAACACCCCTGAGGTATGTATATATAGGAAGCATCAGACCAACTGCAGCAATGAGTAATTAAGGCCAAACCTTTGCAGAGAAATAGCCTCAGACGTAGTCTGGTATCATGCCTCAAATTTGTTGCACTGCTATACAAAATTAGTTTTGTCTATCAACACGAAATCCATATTTTTTTATCCATGACCCAAGGAATATTTTGAGACCAGTTTTATTACAATAGGCTAATGCGATCAAAATCGAAAGTTATTAGCATTTTGAGGAAATTTCATATTTAATGGTTAATGAATGGTTTATCACTCATGACCATAGGTCAGTGTGAGGTGACAATGGCACATGCAAAGTTTGGTGTAAATATGTCGAAGCTTTGCAGAGATACAGCCTCAGATGCAGTTTGGCATCTTTCCAGCAAATTCGTTGATGCGTTAAACGAAAAACATTTTGTATATCGACACGAAATCCTTTTTGTCAGCATGGTCTGAAGATGATCTGAGTCAAATTTGGTAAAAATTGGACCAACGGTCTAGGAGGAGTTAGAAAAAGTAGGTTTTCAACATTAATCAAAATGGCGGACAGGAAGTTCTGCTAATTTTGGCATAATAGGTATCGATGTTCTCGGCATGACCCGAGGAATATATTGAGATCACTTTATTACAATAGGCCAGTTTAATCAAATGTTATTAGCATTTTTTTTAATTTCTTTATAACTTCTTGGCGCTGCCTCCAAACTTTTTGAGTACTGTCAGGGCATGGTGCTGAAGACACATACCGAGTTTGTAATGATATGGCAATGCGTTCATAAAATACAGCATTTTATAATAAAATTAAATATGGCGGACACCCAAAACAGCTGACATGGGAAAATTGATTTTTGGCTACACCATTCAGAAGTTATAAGCAAAAATAGCCATTTTTCATTTCTCTTGACCACTAGGTGGTAATGCTCCGAAACTGTGCAGGTAGTCTTGTTAAAACACACCAAGTTTGGTCTCAATACGGCAAACCGCTGCAACAATTTTTGCGTGCTCTTCGCAGAATTCGTTCACGCGTTGTTCGAGAACGGTTTGACTAATCAACTTGAATTCCATAGCTTTTTGCCAGCATGGTCTGAAGATGATCTGAGGCAATTTTAGTGAAAATCAGAGAAACTGAATTTTCCTTCTAGACCTTATGGTTTAAAAGTTCCTAGCTTAAACATGAGTGAAAATTTGGACAAGTGGTGGCGCTAAAGAGTTTGAGTTAGAGACTCCAAACTTGCTATGGTTAAAATTGAGACTGTCCTCAATCTGTGCCAAATTTCATAACTTTCCAACAAGCGGTTCTGTGTGTTGCCACAGACTCAAGAGCGACAGAAACAGAAGAAGAAATCTAAGCGAATACAAGAGGTGCCTTCACACCTTCAGTGCTTGGCTCATAATTACCATATTATCTGTGTTTGCCATAATTTTAATATGGTGCATCACTTTTTTTGCAGCAATTTAAACAATTAAACTTTCAAGCTGATCTTTGAAGTCTTTCTTAAAAGCCAGCAAACGAATACAACATGTGGTCAGCCTGACCTCAATTACCCGCTCCTCACTGACCTTGTCTCCGTTGCGCAGGTTTGACGCCTCACATCTCCTCGCTGTTTCCCTGTAGCATATTCATGAATTATCCATGCATCTGTGGCTGTACCTCATATCTACTTCTCTATCTACAGTATCTCTTTCTGCTTGGCAAGTAGAGAAAAAGATGTTCTTTCAGCCTCCTGTGGCCATTTTCTGAATCCTACCTCTCCATTCTCTCAATCACTCTTTCTTTCAGTGCCGTCCTCTTTTAATGATGTTTTTCATCACGTTCCCTGTGTGACAAAGTATTTCTTCTCCTGTGCTCAAAAATGTCTCTCTCTCCCTCACTCATCTAGTAGAGATCCTCTCAGGCCACCTAGACTGGGGCCAGATGCCAAGGCCTGTCGCAGAGCCCATCGATCGAGAGGAAAACCAGGGGCAACGCTGGCTCCGGAACACCAGAGCAGAAGCCCTTGTTGCTGGCACGGTTAACCCTTACCTCACTACCTCAGTGAAACGTTGCACACGCTATATCCACGTCATGAAAGTGCTGCACTGACAGATTGAAAGGCTGTACGTCTATTACCTTTCGTAAATCTGTCAATTTACAAAATTAAAATAAACCCCAGAGCTACTTCGTTAACATTCGGATTAACTTACAATTAGTAAATGAGGTAAGCTACAGTTGTGTGTGCTTGCTCAAAGTCACACTGCAATAATCTAATCAATCTAATGTGGTTAACCCTCATGTTGTGTTTCAGTCATTTTGAAACGGAAAAGATTTTGTATTGCCAAAAATGCTAGTTAATGTTATCACACAGAACTAAAATTCACTGACTTTACTCACAGAGGTTATATTACCTTTTAAAAATGTTATAATTTTGTTCTTTTTTGGGGGGTGGGGGGGTCCCATCTTTTTACACGACAAGCCTACAAAGAATTGCTTGTAAATGTCTCATTATGCTATATTGTTATCAAATATTGTCAAAATTGACAAAATTATCCACAAACGATAATTTTTGTATTTTTTGGGGATTTTCCCACATTTTTACACTTCTGGTATACTTGGTCAAACATCACCAGTCTACAAAATATTACTTAAACATTTCTCAATATGCTATGTTATTACCAAATATGTGATTCAGTCTTTTTATTGACTTGTGTTCTGTTAATTAACAGTTTTGAGTGAACATTGCTAAAATGGTCCACAAATTATGATATATATATATATATTTTTTTTTTGTTTGTTTTTTTTTTTATTTTCCCACATTTTTACACTTTTGGTGTTCCTGGTCAAAAATGACCAGCCTACAAAAACTGCTTATAAATATCTCGCCATACTATATTATTACCAAATATTTGATTAATTTTTCATTTTGTTTTTGAATTGTTTTCTTTTGAGTAGCACTGTTTTTTTTATTAACATTGCCAAAATGATCAACAAATTATGATAATGATTGTAATTTTTTGGATGTTCCCATATTTTTACACTTCTGGTGTTCCTGGTCAAACATGACCAGCCTACAAAAAAAATGCTTATAAATTTATCATTATGCTTATATTATTACCAAATATTGGATTCAGTCTTCTTTTTGAATTGTTCCATTTTGTGTAATACAATTTTTGTGTGAACACTGCCAAAATTATTCACAAATTGTGATCATTTTTGTACTTTTTTTGAAGTTTCCCACATTTTGTTTTTTAATAAATTTCTCATTATGCTATATTATTACCAAATATTGGATTTAATTATTTCCAGTAGCACAGTTTTTTGAGTGAACATTGCCAAAATTATCCAAAATTATCCACAAAGTATGATAATTTTTGTGCTTTTTACATGACCAGCCTACAAAAAATTGTTTGTAAATGTCTTGTTTCGCTATATTGTTAACACATTTTGTATTCAATCTTCTCATTGGTTTCCTTATAATTAGCACAGCTTTTGAGTGAACAAAAGTTTTGTTTTGGGTTTTTTTTTTTTTTTTTGGATTTTCCCATATTTTTACACTTCTGGAGTTCCTGGTCAAAAATTACCAGCCTACAAAAATTGCTCGAAGAATTGCTACAAAAAATGTCTCGTTATACTACATTATTATCAAATATTGGATTCAGTGTTCTTTTTGAATTGTCTTCTTTTTAGCAACACCTTTTTGAGTGAACACTGCCAAAATTATCCACAAATTATGATCATTTTTGTTCTGTTTTTGGATTTTCCCACATTTTGTTTTTTAATAAATTTGTCATTATGCTATATTATTACAAAATATTGGATTCAAATTTCTTTTTGACTTGTTTTCTTTTAAGTAGCACAGTTTTTTGAGTGAACACTGCCAAAATGATGACAATTTCTGTGCTTTTTTGGCACAAAATGGTCTTTTTACATGACTAGCCTACAAAAAATTACTTGTAAATGTCTCGTTTTGCTATATTGTTAATAAATTTTGTATTCAATCTTCTTATTGGTTTCCTTATTATTAGCACAGCTTGAGTGAACAAAAGTTGTTATTAAATACTGGATTCAGTCTTCTTTTTGAATTGTTTTCTTTTAAGTAGCATGACCAGCCTACAAAAAAAGCTTATAAATTTCTCATTATGCTATAGTATTATCAAATATTGGATTA
Source organism: Labeo catla (assembly GCA_012976165.1). Taxonomy (NCBI): domain Eukaryota; kingdom Metazoa; phylum Chordata; class Actinopteri; order Cypriniformes; family Cyprinidae; genus Labeo; species Labeo catla. Next base: position 419,476 of record VONZ01000408.1, read on the forward strand.
AATTTTCTTTTTGACTTGTTTTAATTTAAGAAGCACAGTTTTTAAGTGAACACTGCCAAAATTATCTACAAATTATGCACATTTTTGTGCTTTTTTTCTCACATTTTTAACTTCTGGTGTTCCTGGTCAAACATAACCAGCCTACAAAAATTGCTTATAAACTTCTCATTATGCTATATTATTGTATTGTATTGACTTGTTTTCTTTTAAATAGCACAGCTTTTGAGTGAACATGATCCACAAATTATCCTTTTTTCACTCAAAATCTGAGGTGCATAAGCTCAGATAAATGAGGCCTATGACAATTGGTTCCAAAAGGAAATACAAAACCTGTACTAATTGAAAAGAAACATGTTAACAACAACAACAAAAAAACTGAATCTTAGATTTGGTGATAATATAGCATAATAAAAGATTTACAAGCCATTTTTAAATGGGCAGTCATTTTGGACAGGGTTTTTAGCACAGCACAAGGGTTAAATAGTGAAAGCTGAGAGTGTCATGTTTTCTTCCTGTCTAGGCTGAACTCAAAAGATATTTTGGGACTGTTACTGTTAGTAAAAACCATTACAGATTCAGTGATCTGATATGATGAGCATCTCAAAGAAAAGTCGTCCATCTGTTTGGGTTTGGGAGCAGGTCTCTTAGGGAAAAAAAATACCCAGAGAACTCGTGCATGCACCACACACACAGGAATACAGACCTACAGATAACTCCATTGTGTTCAGCAGCAGGTGCCCTATTTGCTATTTTCCATACAATCCATGTGATCTCCAAATTAAGATGCACACGTAATGGTAAATTGCTGCAAGTTGTAAATATAACTGCTGAGTTGAGCCATTCAGGTAGACAGAAGTGGATTTCAGGTAACCCTGCTGTCACAGCTCTGTGAATTAACCAATTCCAATCCCTGATAGAAAAAGGTTTCCCATAGTGTAACCTATTTAAAAGCTCTCATATGTGACTCTTTGACAGCGTGCTCACTCTGTACACAGTGTTAACCTAGTTAAAGCTAAGTCAGCAGGACTTTTGCTGGCTCCTGAAATTCCCCAGGTACTATGTTAGCCTAGTTACAGAAGATGATGAACATCTGTCAAATGGAGCAGTTGCTTATTAAACAAGACAAGTTCACAGTCTGTCTCAATACACAAAGTTCTTTTCTGTATCCTCTCTTTTATACCTCAGCGATATTAGAACAGATCAAACTGTATTTTCAGCTTAAGGACATGCGTGTTTAAGAAACACATCAGGTGATTAAAATATTAAATGCAATGATTTATGCATTATATGGTTTCAGCACTGAGTCGCTGCACATAATGTCACAGCAGATATAATAAGAAATAGATGGTCTTCCACAGGATGAAAAAAAATTACACAGGATGTCTAACTCCTCATATTTAACTCAACTTGAGCTTGGCTATTTGCTCTGTGGATTGATAGTGAGCTGCAAAACAGATTCATTTTGACTGCATGTGTCTATGCCACTGAAAAAAAAAAAATTGTATTATTTTTTGGTAGGTTATTTATAGAATATGTGACCCTGGACCACAAAACCAGTCTTAAGTAGCACGGGTATATTTGTAGCAATAGCCAAAAATACATTGTACGGGTTAAAATTATTTTTTTAATACCAAAAATCATTAAGTAAAGATAAATTTCCTACCATAAATATATCAAAACCTAATTTTTGATTAGTGATATGCATTGCTAACAACTTCATTTGGACAACTTCAAAGGCGATTTTCTCAATATATATCTATATTTTTTTGCACCCTCACATTCAAGATTTTTAAATATTTGTATCTCAGCCAAATATTGTCCTATCCTAACGCTATTTATTCAGCTTTCAGATGATGTATAAATTTCAATTTCAAAAAATTGACCCTTATGACTGGTTTTGTGGTCCAGGGTCACATATTTTACAAGAAAATACTATTTCAGTCTTTCTCGTTTAAAATGTCATGCCTTTTTAATGTGTTACTTGCTGTTTCTTGTAATAATCTGGAATTTGCTAGCAGTGGAAAGTGTTTTAAAGTAAATCCATCAGCAATATTAAAAAAAAAAACTTTGCCCAAAAAGATCCTTATTACCACAATCATATAATTAGTCCAAACAGCAACTGTTCTCTCAAATTCTGTCACTGAAAAGAGACCAATTAGCAAAGGGCAAACTGAATGTCATGACAGAATCAGAAATTAATTAAAAGTGCTGCAGCAGAGGTTTCCTGTTTCCTGTTTTTACAGTAAGATATTATATGATTAAGCAGCTAAAGCACCACAAAATGGTCTCAAACGTCACAGAAAACAGGCACTTGCAGTCTAAAATGAAATAATGATGTACCAAAGTTATTTTTGTTTCATATATAATTGAATATAATTCAAATACTAGTAAATAAGCTAACACTTTAAATAGTTAGGACCTATATTTGAATATAAATTGTCTTTTAGGTTACATGGTGTTATTAACATGTAATAAATAAGTTTTAAATGGGCGCAGCTTATTAGATAAGGCCAGAATTTCTACATAATACAAATTAAAAACATCTAGCTTATATCTAGCTTAATACCCATCAATGTATCTGTGAGAATCTATGAAAATTTTTAAAGCACATGGTTTATACAGTACAGTACATTTAGCATACAGTCATGTTAAATATGTTAAGTTATAGTGATTCTACTCAGGGAAGGAAATCCTGCACTTTCCCCCATAAGCTTCCTTGAGAAAAGAAAAATAGGATGGGTTAATAAATCTTAAATACATTTTTGTTCTATCTAGACAACAAACTGCTTATTTGCTTTCACTTGATTGAGTTTACATCCACATCTTTGGAGCTGAGTTGTGTCTACTTTGAATAAACTGCATAGGGATGAGACAAAGACCTGATTAGGTCACCCCATCACATCAACCCCAAGAAAATCTTTTACTACCCCTCTTTCTTTCCTGTATCTAAGCAACGCTGGCAGACCGGTAAGGGTGGGTTCAGAGTGGAATGAGACCCTCACATAAATGAGATGGGTTCGGACACAAAGGGGCAAGCGACGGGTCCCTCTTGAGTGCCTCTGGACGAGATGCGGGTCAGGGACCGCTCTAGCTACACAATCTGGGACTAACTGCTTTAAAAATAAAAAAGGAGGGGTGAGACATTAATGGACTGAAAACCACATAAGCATTGACCACAACAGGTTACATTCCACACAATGGACACAAATGACAAATTTTATGCTGCTCACGCTTTTCTTACCTTGCAGTGCCTCTTAGGATGCATAACCCTTCATTATGGTGTATTCTTAAAGCAGGTGCAGTTTTTGCTTGTGAAGACATCCACTTCACCTCCTCTCTGGAATGTAAATTTCTGCAGAGTGTTGTGGATGTTGCACTAAATGAGCAGCATTCAGCTTCCATATGATTATTCACATCAATTCTCTGTCGGTGGTCGTTTCCAGCGTCCACGTAGTATGCTCATGCAGATGTGCACTAGGATTTTGTCCTGCTGTCCGGTATTTTATCGTCTCTAAGCTCTTGGATAATGTGCAACAATGTAATTCTCACAGTGCTGCATGTAGTCCGTGTGTGTTACCCCCCCTCAACAAGACACCCTCATACCATATTCTCCAATCGCGTTTAACATTCTACTGGGATGTGTAGTTCTTTAAATGATTTAGTACTAAACTGCAAACCGTTGTTTTGTTTGTCACTCTTATTTAAGTGATTAACCCAATAAATGTTTTCTAATGCATTTATACACGTAACACTTGAAAAGTGGTGTGAGGTGATGTCAGGTGTTGCGTGTGAGACCGGCGCCTTTTTGTACTACATTTCCCACGATGCATTTGGAACAGATGATATTCACGGCAGACCGCTAAGTGCTGTGATTGAGGATGCTCGGAGAGTAGCTACAAATTAAACTGTCCACAACGCTTAAGTTATGTCTTTTCTCTGTCTCTAAAAATGCATTCTATATATGTTTCTCGTCTATTCTTGTATATCTCTTGCTACACGTAAATACTGTTGTGAAAGAAAACCTTTTTGTTTTTGTACTACCAACATACACATAAATTAGTTTTTTTAATTTTGAGATATGATATCAAACGTATGTGTAGATTTCAGGCTGTTATTCTGCCTCATGAATTGTTTAAATACATGGCATTAGATATGAAATGAATTCTCAATGTGCATTCCAGCCTAGTCTCATTTGATGTAATACTGCCGCCTTGTGGAAAATGCCTCCACATGCTATTGGCAATACAGTAATTGCTTTGTGTGTGTTTTTTTTAAGAATTCTCTTCTCCTCACCAAGCATGTATTTATTTGATTTTACTATTTAAAATAACTGCTTTCTATTTAAATATATTTTAAAATGTAATTTATTCCTGTGATCAAAGCTAAATTTTCTGCATCATTACTCCAGTCTTCAGTGTCACGCAATCCTTCAGAAATCATTCTAATATGCTGATTAAGAAACATTTTTTATTATTATTGTCATCAATTTTAAAACATTTGAGTAGAATTCAGAATTTCAGTTTTTTTTTGATGAATATAAAGTTTAGACGAGCAGCATTTATCTGAAATAGAAATCTTCTGTAACATGATATGCTGTACCATTCAAAAGCTTGGAGTCAGTATATTTTTTTGGGGGGTGGGGGAGGGGTGAATAGAAATTAATACTTCTATTTAGCAAGGATGCTATAAATTGATGCTATAAAGTTTCTGTTTCAGATAAAGCCTGTTCTTCTAAACTTTATATTCATCAAAGAACATGGAAAATTCTACAAAGCTGTTTTCAACAAAATAATAATAATAATAATAATAATAATACATTTTTTTGAGCAGCAAATCAGAATTCTACCATGATTTCTGAAGGACTGGAGTAATGATGCTAAAATTTAAGCTTTGAAATCAAAGGAATAAATTACATTTTAAAATATACTTAAATAGAAAAATAGTTATTTAAAATAGTAAAAACATATTTCTAAATTGTACTGTTTTTGATGTACAAATAAATGCAGGCTTGGTGAGCAGATGAGACTTCTTTAAAAAAAAACACATTAAAAATCTTACTGTTAAAAAAATTTGACAGGTAGTGTAAGTGTAATTTATTTTAAAATAATTTTATTTGGTCATAAATGACAGACAAATTTAAATAGCATGTGATTAGATCTGTAATCGTTGCCTTTTTTAGACTTATATTCTGGTGTCTGTTGCTTGAGCAACCTCAGATACACATACAGTTGTGTGGACATAACTTTGTAAATTAGGAATAAATAGGAAGTGACCAATATATACCACAGATTCTTAAAGCAGCCTTCTTTATTGGCACAGTTGTTTTACATACAATATTGCCAAAGCATCAATAATAAAAAAAAAAAAAAAGTAAATACCTAAATAAAAAATGGAAAATAAGGTGACACCAGTGACAGTACTAAAAAATAATCATATAAATACAAACAGAAATTAAAAACCAAAAATAATACAAAAATACTATTAATTACTAAAACATTAAAAAACATTATATAACGTCTACGTTATGCCGCAAACAGTATAAAAAAGACACTGAAACATCTACTTAAACTTACTGAGACTTTAAAAGGGTAGTTAAGATGTTTAAAAAGCTTGCAATTTCTAACCACAAACAGTGGTAGTTATCTAAATTTGGTCATAGTTTTAAACTGTAATGGAAAGAATGAAACATTTTGGTTTTCACGATGTGGTTTTTCTGGGATTTCCATAAGCACGGTTGAAATATCTCTCACGCACACGCAAAAAAAAAGTGTGAGAGAGAGTTAAAAGTTCGAGTGGTTTCTTTTCAGAAGAAAGTGACACCGTTTTACAACACAATACTGTAATTTACAGAATTTTTAGCTGTATTATAAAACCGAGTTCGTCTTTATGAATATTGATCATGGCTTTTAGTTTCTACCAAAAATCATAGATCATTATGAGACTTCCTTTAAAAAGTCTAAACGTGTTCATGATCGTTAAGCCACTTTGTTTAATTTCCCTTTTAAGCCCTTAGTCAGCAAACGTTTCCATTTTATTGTAGGAACAGTAACTATGTTACTTATCTAAATAAATAAATAAAAGGTTACATTATATGTTACATTTCGAAATCTGTGCTTGCTCATGTTCCTCCTCAGTCAAATTTAACAGTTAGAATTTAATAAAATAATATTTCACAAAAATAAGAAAATATCGATTTTATAGCACGGTTCTACCAAATTCTCTTTTTAAGGTCGATCTTTTCGCACAGGCACGTATTTGGACATCACTGCTGTGCGCCACAGTACTGGTAGGCCCTCTGTCGTTTCAGCGCCGTTTGAAATAACGAGCGACCAGGCCAATGAAAAATTTAAGTTTCTCATCTGATTGAAATCTACAACATCCTGGTTGCTAATTCGGTAAATAGTTTTCATACATTTCACGAATAACCCATATTTCTTTGTTATACTAAAAGTTGCTTTCAGAAATGATAGTTAGAACCTTTATTTTGACTCTAAACTTTGTTAGCCGACCGGCTAATGATGAATGGACAACTGACTAACGCTTGCAAATATAATCGCCGTTAGCAAAAGATTATGTGCTGAATTTGTGTCACATTAAGTACAATTACAAGAACACTTATTTAGCGAAAATTTTTTTTTTTTTCATGCATGCTGTAACTCGACGAAAAATGTAAAGTGAAACTCCAAAAACTTGCTCTCAATATGCAGTATTGGTTTTGTCCTACGTAAGTTTGCTTTGCCCTAGAGCTAATAATGAAAATACAAAATGTTAACCGTAAACATTGTGTTTGAAAACCATATATTACTTTCTGAACTCCAGCATAGGCCATAAAACCATATATGAAATGTATATGCACGTATGCAGTGCTATAAGCGTAATGTCTCAGCGCTAATTAGACGAAACGAACACTATTTTTGCCTTACTACTTTGTCCTTCCTTCTAACTTTGTTGCTTATACAATCTTTGTATGACTTGCTTGTAGGTGCTGGTTAAGTTTTATGTCCTGAGCCGAAGGTCCAGTGACAGCAGCCATGTTTCTGTACAACTTGACCCTGCAGCGGGCAACTGGCATCTCCCATGCCATCCATGGCAACTTCTCAGGTAACGTTACATAACAGAACAACACTTGGTCCTGTATAGTTTCTTAAAGAAGTCCACTTCCAGAACAACAATTTACAAATAATTTACTCACCCCCTTGTCATCCACGATGTTCAAGCCTTTCTTTCTTCAGTCGTAAAGAAATTGTTTTTTGAGGAAAACATTTCAGCATTTTTCCCCATATAATGGACTGCTATGGTGCCCTGATTTTGAACTTCCAAAAGACAGTTTAAATGCGACTTAAAGAGATCCCAGCCAAGGAAGAAGGGTCTTATCTATCAAAACGATCGGTTATTTACATTAAAAAAAAACAATTTAAATACTTTTTATTCTCAAACGCTCGTCTTGCCTTGCAGTCCTTGAACTCTGTGTATTCTGACTCAAGACAGTTAGGGTATGTCGAAAAACTTCTGTATCTTCTCCCTCAACTTCAAAAATCATTTCAAAATCATTGTACATCATTGCAGAAGTTCTGACCCAGTCTTTGCAAAGTGAACATGCAAAAAAGATCAAACACCCTTAATAAAAAAGTTAAAACAGCGATACAGGGCTGATAGATTTTTTTTATAGATTTTGAAGTTGAGGGCTGGGATTATTTACAACCGCATCTGGAATCGTTTAAAGCCGCATTTAAACTGCATTTTGGAAGTTCAAAATCGGGGCACCATATCGGTCCATTATATGGGGAAAATTGCTGAAATGATTTCCTCAAAAAGAATTTCTTTACGACTGAAGAAAGAAAGACATTAACATCGTGAATGACAAGGGGGTGAGTAAGTTATGTATTTACGTGAGTATTTCAATTATATTTGTTAGGGAAGCTAAAAGTATATAGTATTTTGATTTGTTAGCAAGAATTAAGCATTATGTTTGAATCTTTGGTGTTTCTTTTTCACTAGGAACAAAGCAGCAGGAGATTGTTGTTTCCCGTGGCAAAATTCTGGAACTGCTACGTCCTGATGCCAACACGGGGAAGGTCCACACACTGCTTACTATGGAGGTGTTCGGTGTCATCCGCTCCCTCATGGCCTTCAGGTTGACTGGTGGAACTAAAGGTGAGCAGCTAGGCTCTAATTGTTGTTTTGCATATTAGAGATTTGAAGTCTTATGGATGTCTTCTCTCATTTTGTAATAGACTATGTTGTGGTTGGAAGTGACTCTGGCCGTATTGTGATCTTGGAGTACCATCCCTCCAAGAACATGTTTGAAAAAATACACCAGGAGACGTTCGGCAAGAGCGGCTGCAGGCGTATCGTGCCAGGGCAGTTCCTCGCTGTGGACCCAAAAGGCAGAGCTGTTATGATAGGTAAAACTACAAACTTTATCGAGTAAAGACTACAGGTTGTAGTAATTGTGGCTGGTGATAATGGCTGGTATAAATTCATCTTTGCCATCACAGGAGTAAATTAAATTTTAAAATGCTGAAATGGGAAAACAACATTTAAATTTGTTATAATTACTGTGTATTTTAATCAAGGAAATGCAGACAGAATAGACTTCTTTTAAAAACATTGAAATCATACACACCCCAAACTATTGAACAGAATCTTAGATTACAAGTAATGTTTTCTATTGCATTGTGTCAGAAATGATGAATATCTTCATGTCTCTTCTCTGACTGTTTAGTGAGGAGATTGCTTAGATATCTGATCTGGGCTCTGCAAAAAAAAAAAATGTAGCTAAGTCTCCTATGAGTTTGCATTAATCTGACCTTTTGCCCTGTGTGTCATAGTTCCTGTCCTCTACCCTTAATATATATCTATTTTTTTTCCCAGTAAAAAAAGTCATCTTGTCTGAATCAGAAGAAAAACAAAATGTATTTCCAAGCAAAAATGTTACACAACAGTTCTGTTCAAGAAACTTTTTTTTATTGACTTTTAAAGCAGTTGAGTATTTTTTTTTTTTTTTTTTTATTTTATTTAGGATTCTTTGACAAATAGAAATCCAAAGATCAGCATTTATTTGAATTAAAAAGCTATTGTAACATTATGCACTATACCATTCAAAAGCTTGGAGTATTTGTTTTTTTGTTTGTTTTTTTTGTTTGAGAAATTAATTAATTAATACTTCTATTTAGCATGGATGCTTTAAATTGATCAAGAGTCAGATAAATACTGTTCTTCTGAACTTTCTATTCATCAAAGAAACCTGAAAAAAAAGTTACTCGGCTGTTTTCAACATAGTAATAATTGTTTCTTGAACAGCAAATCAGAATATTAGAATGGTTTCTGATGAGTCATGTGACTGGAGTAATGATGCTAAAATATCAGCTTTGAGATCGCAGGAATAAATTACATTTTTAAAATATATTAAAATATAAAAGTTATTTTAAATAGTAAAAGTATTTCTTTTGTTGTTTGCTGTACTTTGGATCAAATAAATGCAGAATTGGTGAGAAAAAGAGACTTCTTTAAGAAACATTAAAAATATTAAAAACTGTTAAAAAACTTTTGACTGGTAGTGTATGTCAGTAAGTTTTGATTTGAGGATAATGGAGGATGGACTTTTTACAGTGGAGGAAGTGTTATAATAGATGATGGACTGGCATTTTAGCCAGAAGCGGTGGTTACAAATTAAAATGCCTTAATGATGCTTCACAATAGTACCTAACCTACTATTGTAGGTTTATATAGGCGCTTTTATCAGCCGACTCTGATGGCAGCAAGCCAATTTTGATAAAACAAGCTCATCTATATTTTGGATGGCTTGAGATTGAGTACATTTTCAGCTAATTTTTATTTTAGAGTGAACTCTTCCTTTAATCACAATTATGCGTTTTCCCATTTTATCTATGCACGTTCCATTTTCCCAGGTGCCATAGAGAAGCAGAAGTTGGTATACATCCTGAATAGAGATGCAGCTGCCCGCCTTACCATCTCCTCCCCTCTAGAGGCCCACAAGGCTAATACGCTCGTCTACCATGTGGTTGGTGTGGATGTGGGCTTTGAGAACCCCATGTTTGCCTGCCTGGAGATGGACTATGAGGTCAGAGTCATTCTTCTAGTGCATTACCTTTTAGCCGGAGGACCAGGGTCTGAGCTGTCTTCCCAAGGGGACTTCTGTATGACTAAAATAATGCATTTATGGTAACATTAAAATTGTAATCTAAATAAAAATGCTAAACAAAATCAAGATGTAAACAAATGTAAAAACTTTTTTATGGAAGAACTTGTGGTTCTTAAAACAGTTTTAAAAGAAGCTTTGTCATAATTACAGTGGAAATACCAGAAATATCTTAGCCTGTATAAGGGGGACCTTAGAATATTGTGATGGACAGCGGTGGACCTTTGAGTCAAAAAGGTTGAACCACTGAACTAGTGGGGGAATTAAATTCACATTAGTGGCCTAACCAATGCCTTGGATTTTAACACAAGCAGCTAGCTGAATACGGAGATATTTACGGAGATTCTTTGCAGACTGGGGTGTTTTTTTGCATGTAGCCAATGCCATTATACTTTCTCATCCTGGTTTTACAATTATAAACAGTCTGTTGACACGTCTCTAACACGGTGTTAAATGGCTTTGCAGGAGGCAGATAACGATCCCACTGGAGAGGCTGCGGCAAACACACAGCAGACTCTGACCTTTTATGAGTTAGATTTGGGCCTCAACCATGTGGTGCGCAAGTACAGCGAGGCACTGGAGGAACACGGCAACTTCCTCATCACAGGTTTCTGAACTTTTCAAAATGTCAGGGTGTCAAAATTCTAGATGGGGATTCACAAATCTGTGTTGCAAAACCTTTAGCGTAACATGTTTATCTAACACTTATTTCACCATAATTGCTGTTGAGATAAGGAAAAAAGTGTGATTCTAAATTTACAGAAGTTTGGCGTTAGTAAGACAGATTTTTATATAAGAAATTGAGCAAAAGTGATTGTAAAACTATATACAGGGTTCCCACGGCTCCTTGAAATCCTTAAAAGTTTGGGAATCTGAAAAGATTTTGTTTCAAGGCCCTGGAAAGTTTTTGAAAATAAGCATACATGTATACAGGCCCTTAAAAGTGCTTGAATTTATTTTGTGCAAGAAGTTTTCTGGAAAAAATGTCATATTATTCCCTCCGGTCTGCTAATGTGTTATTTCGCCAACACGTGTTCTGTGCATAATAGCTTGCTTGATTTATGTTAGTTACATGCATTTACGCATTACGTTAACTTAACGTTACATGATCCTGAGCTCTTTTCAATAAAATCCATGCAGTTTAATTAATATCAGATCCTTTTAGAATACAGTATACTGAATATTTTTCAGTTTTATGCAAAACAGAAATACAACAAACAGAATAGCAGCTCTCTCATATGGGCAGAAATAAATGGGGAAAAAAAGCTTTTTTTTTTTTCTTTTTTTTTTAATCGAGGTAACGTGACGTAACCTTGCTCTCACTTTAAATGTGTCTCCACATTAAGTATGAATTTGAGGGTGTCAGACCTGGAAAGTCCTTGAAATGTCCTTGAATTTGAAGTTAACAAAGGTGTGGGAACCCTGTATATAAAATAATACAAATGAATTCTATTCCAAAAAAATGTTTTTATTCATTATAGCAATCCTGAAAGTTTCACAATTTTTGGATATTTGAAGACTGAAGTAATGGCTCCTAGAAAGTCATCACAGGAGTAAATTTCATTTTAAAGTACTGAAATGGAAAACATGTTTTGAAGTTGTAATGTTTCACAATGTGTTTTTACTGTATAATCTAATCAAGTAAATGCAGCCTTGGGGAGCATAAGAGACTTCTTTCAAAAACACTGAAATCTTGCAAACCCCAAACTGTTGAATTTTTTTTTTTTCTTTTTTTTTTTTCTTTTTTGGCATTGTGTTAGAAATGATGAATATCTTCATGTCTCTTCTCTGACTGTTTGATGAAGAGTTTTAGATATCTGATCTTCCTGGACTAAGCAAAGAATGCATTGCTTTTAGAGGAGAAAAAATGTAGCTAAGTCTCTTATGAGTTTGTGTTAATCTGACTTATTCTCATGCGTCGTAGTTCCTGGTGGTTCGGATGGTCCCAGCGGCGTGCTCATTTGCTCTGAGAACTATATCACCTACAAAAACTTTGGGGACCAACCAGACATCCGCTGCCCCATCCCACGCAGAAGGGTGAGTTTGCGTTTGAGTACAATAAACACGACCTTAAGTTGTTTAAATGGCTATTAGTATTGAAATGATGAGCTTTTCATGTCTCTTCTCTGACTATTGAACTGGAGACCCATAAAGACCTCTGATCATAATATTCCTTTTTGACCTTGGATGGTTGTTTGGTTCTCAGTCATTCTGTTTACAGAAGAAATTAAACACAGATGTGAGATGTGACCACAGCACTTTTCTCTTTCAGAATGACCTGGATGATCCTGAGAGAGGCATGATCTTTGTCTGCTCTGCCACCCACAAGACCAAATCCATGTTTTTCTTTCTAGCCCAGACAGAACAGGGAGACATCTTTAAGGTTACTCTAGAAACTGATGAGGAGATGGTGAGTGCACGGAGTTAAAGACCTAACTGTGTCATCTGTGTTTTTTTTGAATGGATGTTGAGGCAAAGTGTGAGCAGGGCTCTAGACTAACTTTTTGCACTGGTTGCACTGGTGCGCCTAACTTTTTTTCTTAGGTGCACCAACACAAAAGTTAGGTGCACCCAAATTTTTGACCGCATTGCATTTAAACGCCATTTACAGTTATTCTTATTTTTGCATGATAATATGATGAATGGATGGTTCATTTTTAACAGCAGATTCAGCTGATCTGCACATCCCTGCACACTTATATAAGCGAATAATCACTTGTGCTTTTAAGCCAAAAACCACCTTCTTTACTGGGTGATTTGAGCGAATATTTGCATTTAATCACATACGATTTAATTAGAAATGATGTTCTGTCATGATTTTGGCTAATGCAGGAAACTTCTGAATGATGCGCATCAGAGGGGATATAGAAGTGGGTATACGCAAAGCCGACAGATAAAGAAATGGGTATACGCAGGTTCTGCACTACACCACTGCATATTACCCTACTCAATAGCATTAACACAGGCGTAACTCCCTTCAAACTTTATCTGGAATGTTTCTGTCACAACTTTTCGAACAGGCGAACAGACACGCGTACACACGCACAAATGAAATTGCTTGCCTGATGAAAAAAGGGTTAAAAAGGGTTCACATTTTAGAAAATGTAGTTAATATTTACGTCATTGATTTATCTCATCCACCCATGGCCCACCCGCAAATAATCAGAATGCATTTTTTTTATTACCCGACCCGCAGATTATCCGCAGTGCCTGCGGATATAACTGCCATCCACCCGTCACTAATTGCCGGCCATGGTCTTCCCACACTCCCTTCACTATCTATTATTGGTTTAGACCACGAGGCCTAATGTGTGTCTGTTGAACCACAGTCCCGGTCGCTCCTGGTCGCACCGGTGCGACCTCAAATTTTTTTACTCTCACCATTGAAAAATTAGGTCGCACGTGTGACCAAATAGGTCGCACCCTAGAGCCCTGGTGAGTACATTAAAATACTTGTGCTGCATTCAATTCAACATGGAAAGTTTTAATATTTTACTTAAAAATGTGCAGGTAAAACCCCCTTGAAGTTGCAGCTTGGGAACTTTCAGCCCAGGCTTTGAAATGTCACCACCACCAAATGTGGGTGCATGATATTACCTAAACATAGATGATGCTAAATATTTACTTTTGTGCAAACAAAATATTGAAAAAAATGTCGTTCATAATTGTTGATTATTCCCCTGAAATTGTAGTTGCGATTATTAATTTTACATTGATGTTTTGAGTATACTATTTATACTGTTGTTTAAAGCAATTGCATCCCACATTTTTATATATAGTTTCTTTAAATATAAAGTACAAACGATGAGGGAAAAAAAACCCTGCTTAATCCGTTAGGCGGATGCTTGCAAAATAAGGTGTGTAAAATGCTGTTAAAACCTGTGCAACACCTGCAAAACCTTCTCACTTTGAATGGAATGCAGCATTGCATAGTTGTTTTTTTTTTTTAAGTGATGCTTACTAGGACAAAAAGTCAATGCGGTAATATAACATTGGGTGTTTCCAATGAACTGGAGAGAAATCTAGTGCCAGAATACATGCACACACAAGAAGTTGAAATGCTGGAAAGCGATGTGCTATCTGTTTGTATTAAATATCTATTCATACTTTAGTTTACTGAGATCAGGATGAAGTACTTTGATACCATCCCAGTGGCTGCAGCCATGTGTGTTTTGAGGATGTTGGATGTCTGAACAGTTATTAGTATTGAAATGATGAGCTTTTCATGTCTCTTCTCTGACTATTGACCTGGAGACACATAAAGACCTCTGATCATAATACTGATTTTTGACTTTGTGTGATCGTTTGGTTCTCAGTCATTGTGTTTGCAGAAGAAATTAAACACGGATGTCTGTTCATGTCTGTTAATATTTTAGGTGACGGAGATCAGGATGAAGTATTTTGATACTATCCCAGTGGCTGCAGCCATGTGTGTTCTGAAGACTGGTTTCTTATTTGTTTCTTCAGAGTTTGGAAACCAGTAAGTCCTTTTCCACTACATTCTTTCATTCACCTGCAAATAACTGAATGCCTCTGATTTGTTGGCATTTCCCCAAGTTTCAGTGTAATAACTAGATTACTGCAGCTGATAATAAGAGGGAGGAATGTTGGAGCAGTAGTTTCAGTTGCCTGAAATCTACACTGTGTCAGTGTAACCTTATTACTTTCATGTTCTCTTTAACCTGAAGCTTTTTTTGTTGTGTTAAACCTCTTTGAAAGTGTAAACTAAAAACATTTTTTGTTTATTAGTTACCTGTATCAGATTGCCCACTTGGGTGATGATGACGACGAGCCAGAGTTTTCCTCTGCCATGCCTCTGGAGGAAGGAGACACATTCTTTTTCCAACCTCGCCCACTTAAGAACCTTGTGCTGGTTGACGAGCAAGAAAATCTTTCTCCCATCATGTCCTGCCAGGTGTGTAAATATGTATTAAATATGTATATGAGTTGAATAAATTAGAAATTTAATGTTCACGCTCAAGCTGGGATGTATTGACAGGAAGCGGGATTGTGAGTTGGCATGAGAGCAGATGTTTGGGAATGAATCACTGGTTGGGTGACTGTAATACTGCTTGTTTTGTAGTTACCAAATCGCAGAGTATTTGATCAGACATCAGTATTTTATTTACTTTGTACTAACAGTTCTGTTATGTAATGAAGAAATACTGATCCAAAATGCCTTGAGTAGTGTTGAACCCATAGACAGTAGCCATTGTTTTTTGTTTTTTTTATGTACTGTACTGCAGATTGCTGATTTGGCAAACGAAGACACCCCGCAACTGTATGTGGCGTGTGGCAGAGGACCCAGATCTACCCTGAGAGTTTTGAGACATGGACTGGAGGTTTGTGTTGCTAGGAGTTGC